>JACEEZ010012583.1:70000-117500 GCA_016584305.1 Chionoecetes opilio | reverse complement strand
CATCAAAATCTATCGGGAAAATGATTTCGTATTGGTGATAGCGCTGTTTCTTAACCTTCATGCCCCCACGCCCCTTCAGTAGTGGGTCCTTGCCTCCATGTCCCCCTCACTTCTTCAACCAAGATATTTCAAAATAATTCTGAATCTGATAGAAAACATGAAAAAAATGCGTGTTTTTAACACTTTTATTGTGCACATAATTATTCATAAACACCTTGCACATACCCAGCAGATTTAGGAATAATAATAATAATAATAATAATAATAATAATAATAATAATAATAATAATAATAAATAATAATAATAATAATGAAAAAAGAAAAATTGTATGAATAATAAAAAAATAAATATTGCATAAGTCTAGATAGTGAAACCCGGCAAGGCGTCACCGCAGAGTTTTACAGCCACACTTGCTTCTTAGCGACTTTCTTGGCTCACCCTCGCGCGCGAACTTCATGTTACAGCGAAGGCCGAGCTTAAGCCTTACAGTTAAATACTTGACAGTCTCTTCCTTTTCTGTCTTGGTTCACGCCTCCCTAGGTAATTAATTACCCCCCCCCCCTTTAAAAAACGCTGTGGTAGCGGGATGCTGAGAACTAAAAATTTACCTTAATTGAAATCCAATTTCAAAATTGATAACTTTTCACCGCTGTATCGTCATTTAATTACCCTCGAAAGCATGAGTTAATGGCCTGTCGTCTAGTTAGATAATAATCTATCAGCGCTTTGATCTGTAGGGTAATATCAAAGGCTACCCTAAAAACTTTATGCGGCACTAAAGAAAACTACACAACTCAGGGTAGACATATATATATTGTTGCAGTCTTCCACTGGTTGCCGCGATGACAGGAGACAACCATTTAAACAGTGCACCATTTAAACAGTGCAATCAATCCATCCCATGCTGATTGCTGAATGCTTGTTAGTACTCCGTAGTGTAGGGGTAGCACGCTCGGTTCACAACCGAGAAGTCAAGGATTCGATCCCCGGACGGAGCGGAAACAGTTGGGCTGTTTCCTTAAAACCCAAGCCCCTGTCCACCCAGCAGTGAATGGGTACCGGGTGTTAGCCGGGGGTTTGTAACCCGCCTCCCGGGGTGCTGGCTTCGGCCAACACTATAAGCACTAGCAGACAGCTCTCTAGGGGTAGTCTGAGAGAGAGCTGTCTGGTTACAGTGGAGATCCATCTCAGCTGCGTCGATAACTGACGAAATTCTTCAAAAAACAAACAAACAAACAAAACAATAACTGGCTGAAGATGCATAAAAAGATAATAGTTTGAATGGAGTGGTGGAACGAAGAGAGACATGACAGAAGTAGCTATCGCTTAGCCACAAGATACCACCAAAAAGCAAAGAAAATAAATAAGCAAATAATTATGTCTATAAATGAAAAAAAGAAAGTCAAAATAGCTGGTAAAGATTGAGAACATCTGACTCTAGCCTTAAGTCCTCTGGTTAGCCTGCCATTAACTCTTCATCAACTCTGACATCCTAAAAGTTAACCAAAAGCATTTAACCTAAAAGTCAACCTAAGGCCTAAATTCTTATAAACCTAAATTCCTAAAAGTCAACCAAAAGCCATTAACTCATCAACTTTGACATCCTAAAAGTCAACCAACAGCAACAAGAAATCCCAAGCAGCACTAGGAAGCCTGTCAGCACTCAGTCAGCACTCCACCCCTGCCTTGCTGCTCACAATACAAACAATACTGACAAGGTTAAAATGTTCTTTACCCTTACAACACAGATTCTTGCTCCTTTGCATATAAAATACGTCCTACTTGATCTAGCACTATGAAACTCTACGTAAATACTACTTAAAACTATACCAAATATAAGTTTAGTGACAGGATAATTACGGACAAGTATCTTAAATAAATATTAGTATCAGGTTACAACAAATAAAATATTGTTACCATTCACAAAAAAATACGTCTATTGTAGCATTACATGAAAAGTTGAGTTAAGGGTTAATCATCAAAACATTATCAGTCAAGAAGGACTCATAACTGCTACTACTAAGGCTGTGTCATTCATCCTGCTGACAAAACTGGCACCAATACACCATGAAATCATACAATATTGAAGAATGTAAAATCTTTCAATACATGCTGGTCGTACAGAGAGTAGCTGTTTGTATGACGCAATCTTAAAGAACTGATTGATGTTGTGGAAATTATCCATAAACCACCCTCTCGTAATTGGTAGTGGTGGTTTTGTCCCCCCCCCCCCCTTGTGAGTGAAGTATTTTCTGCTCGTGATAGGGATATGTATATATAATTGTAATGGTAATGGGTAATAATTCAGGTAATTTAAGTAAATAATTAGTACTGGGATAGGATAAATTAATATTCCCAGTGGTTATTAAGCATTTGCACCTTAATTTGGAGCGACTGGCTATTGGTCGCCGTCATAATATTTGTAACCTATCCTGCGTGTATTCGTGGCAGGTATTGGTAGGGGTGCGCCTCGCCGCCACCACAAACGATTGACACGTGTAGGTAGGATTGGTGGACGCCACCAGCCGCCCACAGGGAGAGAATCAGTACCGTTCCAGTTCCCGTGAGAGTAACATCTCTTTGATCTTATCTGATTACATTGATAAGAATTGTATATAGACTCTTTGTACATATAGTTTAAAATCAAAGGACATGTGTAGAAACAACACACTGATACAATCGCCGCGTCAAGTTATTTGGTGTGAAAGCCTTTTTGACGTCTCGATAACAACCAACCTCCAGCCCGCCGCCTCTGTCTTTCAAGGGCGGCTCTGATCACGCGCTACCACTGCAGATCACAAGACCATTGCAGTATTAATACAAGACCTACAGCCCATTTTAACCCACTATCCACCGATAAGTATCCTAGTTAGTTGATTAGCTAGGGTATGGAGTCGGGCAGGGATATATATGGGTTTGATCGTTAGGTAAGAACCCTCAGATTAAATATGTTTGTAGCATAAATTTCTACAGATGTAGTTGATGTGCGCTACTTCAACACGGTGCAAATGGGAATGGAGGAAGGAAGGAATAACAGGAATAAGGGGGGAAAAGGGGGGAAAAGGGAGGAATAAAAGGAAGGAAGATAATAGCCTACAGGCGCTATAGGCTCCAACGTAAAAAAAAGTAATAGTAATAATAAATATATAAATCTCCTGTGAGCTTTCCTTGCGTAGCCCAACACAACTTGTTCAATATTCATACACGACAAATCATTAGTGGTCAAAACCTTCATTCCATCTAAGTATTTATGATAAAAATTAAAAACATGAATTGATGTTTTCTCTCCAAAATCTTTCATCAAACTTCAAATTGTCTGTTGCAATATGAACCCAAAAAAACCTACTGCAATCTAGACAAATTTGTGCAACACATCACAAAGCAAAGGCAGCATTTTCAGGCAAAAGAATATCTCGAGCCACTCCCTTGTGACTTGAATGTATGTAGGTAAACACACAATCCAAATCTATACGAATAAGATATCTGATCGAGGCGATATATAAACAATTTTCATCTGGCCAATAACATCTATGACTAATTTAATGTGCCATCATTTTCTTTCTCGGATGTAAACTTGTTGAGTTCAGATTTCAGTTCCATAGATGAAGGTAATCCCTTTAGACTTGTTGAAATGGTGACCATGATTTGATTGCCCAGCTAAGGATAACTTACGGGCAGGAAGTGTTAAGTCAAGGTAACATTGTGGCAGTAACAAAGTTGAAATCAAACTTAATTGAACAAATAAATATATATATAAGTCATCACAAAACCTGATGTGCAGCCACTCAACTCTGCCTCAGTATTTCTCGAGGCAACACACTATTGTATGTTTAATATGGTTATTGATCAATGAAGATAATAATTTTTTATCATCAACATGAAGTGCTCAACACGAGGGTAAGCAAGACACAAAGTATGAGCATTGTGATATTAGAGCATGATGGAGCAAAGATGGTAACTGTTGGTTCAATAATATTGGATGATATTTATTTGCAGTGCAGTATGGCACTAAAGTACAGCTGATTGTTGTGTCTATTTGTACTCTTTCATCCCAAAGCATGTGAATGCAGGGTGCCCCTCAGCCTGGGCTGGTTGGGTGGGGTGCTGGGGGGCCTCTCCACGGGACGAGGGGGAAGGGTGGCATACAACGATCACCTCTTCCTCGACCTCTCAGGTGGTCAGTGCGGAGTCAATAGGGAGCTTTAAAAGGAGGCTGGATAAATTCATGGATGGGGATGAAAGGTGGATGTAGGTAGAGTTAAGTAACAGGAACTACCTCGTGTAGGTCTCGCAGCCTCTTGTAGCTTCCTTATGTTCTTGTTCTTATGTTCTGCCCTGACATGCAGCCTGACCCTTAAAGATAGGTTCAGGAGGGCGTGGTGCTGTCTTGGGCCTCTTCAGGGACTCGAGGGAGGGCGTGGCAAGCCTCTGCATTTGTGGGTGTTAAGCCCTTGATAATGAGGTAGCATAATGCAATACAAAATCAAGGTAACCAGAACCATTTAAAGAATGAAGAAATTACATACAAGTTGATATTACTTGCTTTATCACCTACACTGATCAGCTGATAAATGGTATAAAATGACAGCTCCATGTTTTACTGTCCTGGCACAGTAGTAATGTTTTGTACTGCAATGATTAAATGTGTTGCACTTATACATTTCTAAATACAAAAATAATATGTGTTAAATAAGTGGTTAGGGCCTGCAAGTGGTGTGCTCGGTAAGCCGAGTTCAATCCCTGAGGGTTGACAAAATCTTTCTGCAACTGTCGAATTGCCGAAGATAAACCACATGTTGCCCATTAACTCTACCTTCAACGGGGAGTGCATTAGAGGACACAAGGGGGCAGATCAGCCTCTAATCACAGGGTAAAGGCAAGGTAAAGATGGGGACATACGCTATGCTACGCATGGCCTCGATGCTCATCTCCGTTGCTTAGCCCTTGATCCTGCTGTGGTGGGTGAGAACCCGCTACCCCAGGACACTGATCCCAGGTGATCTAGTCACAGGTGCCACAATAAAAATCCTGCCTGTGCCACCTGTGCGAAGGCCAACCATCCGAGCCCTGGAGGTCATACTGCCTACAGGCGCTATAGTTATAAAAAAAAAAAATAAATATAAAAAAAAAAAAAAGGCTTATATTAATCCACTAATAATGAATAAATATTTAAAAATAAACTGTAGTTTATCCCACCCAAACCTTTCCTTTCCCTGTATCAACTCATGTAGTGTAATAAGAGAAGGAGATAGCATGCTAAATTTACATGAGTCAACAACACCTTCATAACTACACATCCTGAACATCCTATCCCGGCCTGAATCTTTGCCCCGGAGAGGACCTTGTCTGCCCTGTATGTAAGGCTCCATGACCTTATTTACCAGAGTACTGCTTCTCTCAATGTCTTGCGTCCCTGTCATGCCTTCCCCCGCCCCTTTCCATACCAGTTTTGATCAATCTTTGTGATGCAAGTGTTGATCAATACCTTTATTCCCTTATTTGCTTGATACGTGGACTCCACAACAGATTGCCTGAATATTTTTCCTCATGACATGTACAGTTTCAAAAAGAAGGTGAACTGAATAGGAAACTTTTCATGATCTTGAGTGATGTAAAGCAGCAGACATTGTTCTTTTAGTCTTACACTTACATTAGTACCTTCCTTTCATGGTTACTCATCATCACTACCATCTTGTACCCACAATGCCCCATCACAGGAAGGTAAGGTAAAGGTAAAGTTGGGGGCGTATGCTATGCTGCGTAGCCTCAATGCTCATCTCCGTGGCATTAGCCCTTGAGCCTGTGGTGGGTGATAACCCGCTACCCGACACAGGGTGAATGTGACAACCGGGTTCACAGTTACCTTCCCCGGGTTTCCCCAGGTACCCATTTATCGACCATCCCTGAAAGGAGGGAAGAACAGCTGCTTGGGCTGGCCGCCGACTGCCCTGGCTTGGATTCGAACTCGGGCCTGCAGAATCGTAGCTAGGCACGCCAGCCACTACACCACGGAGGCGACGACAGGAGTGGCAGTGGTGAATGACCATGGAGCCGGTGACACACACACACATGGTAAGTAAGATTGCTTTTACATCCAACAAAGGACCACCAAGGATTATCACTGAGGGACACCTACCATCAATAACACTAGTATAGTCGCCACAGCACTAATGTCGCCAGGCACCATATATTACAAATTTAGCATCACTACAGACTTGTATGTGTCACTGAAGACAGGTACATAACATAAACTACTGTACATGCCTCTTCCGTGGCACATACAAGGCTGTGTGATGCTTTAGTGGTGAAATTCGTAGTATATGGCGCCTGGCGACATTAGTGCACCGTGGCGACTATAGTGTTATCTACGGTAAAGCTCCACTACCTCCACCAAACGGTACAAAACATCTACCACATTCCTTTTCACATGATTTACATTTGCTGTGATTAATTCATAGCCATCCACAGGGAGAAGCTTATTCAACTTCCATTTATTCTCATTTAACTTTTCCACATCAACACCATCACTTTTTGCCTCTGATACACCCATTCTTGTGTGCTGAGACCAAGAAATAGACTCACGGTGCACTATGGTAATCACCCACCAATCTTTAACATGAGAAAACCCTCCTCTACACTTCTAACACATGACAGGCAAGGCGGTGCTGAACTAAATCATCATCATTGTTCTGTTTTAATGTCAGATTTTCCCATAATATCTCATGAGGTTAGACCAGTGGTTCACAACCTTTTTTCTGTGGTTTCCCCTTCAACCAGTTCAACCATCAAGATTTCCCCTTCATGTGGACAAGGAAAAAAGTAGCCCAAACACAAAATATACTTGCATAATAACACAAGTATAGACACTATCCTCTATATCTATATATATTTGAAGAAAAGTCAATAGCCACATTCTAAGAGATTTTTTTTCGTCGACTAAATACTAGTAATTTAGATGTCCCTCAGGACAAATTTCCCCCGTAGAATCCTGAAATTTCCACCCAGGGGGAAATGCTGGGTTAGACGGTCGATGATACGCTTCCAATTCTATTGTCGGCATTCATCATTAAAATTTGCGGCATGAGTTTTACCAACATACAAACATTGTACTCACCCATGACGCCGTACTGCTGGGGCGTGAGGGGGCTGGCGTCCCCCCCGAGGGTCCCAGGGTGGAGGCCACGCTGGTGCGGTCGCTGCAGATGGAGATGGAGCTGCGGCGGTGGTGGACGGAGCGATGGAAGCCCGGAGACACATCGCCGCCCACACTGTAGATCTCTGTGGGGAGGAGAGAGAGGTGGTTCTATTGTTATTATCCAGTGTACATGCATGTATCCAGGGCATGGTTATATGTTTTCATAGTGTGCAAGACAGACAAACACACAGCTTAGAAGGCATCAAGTGATCTGGAAGAGCTAGTGAAGTAAACACTAGTATGTCTGAAGGGAGAACTTAGATAATGTGGATTGAAGGAGCTGAGTACAGTGCTGAGAGTAAGGCGATTGAGGTGGTTTGGGCATGTGAAGAGGAGAGAGAGTGGTGAGGCATTGGGAAGAGCTGTTGGAGTGGAAGTGCCAGGTGAGAGTAAGGCGATTGAGGTGGTTTGGGCACGTGAAAAGGAGAGAAGGTAGTGAGGCATTGCGGAGAGCTGTTGGAGTGGAAGTGGAACGTCAGATTTTCCCCTAATGTCTTATGAGGGTAGACTGTCGATGATACGCTTCCAATTCTATTATCGGCATTCGTCATTCAAATTTGCGGCATGAGTTTTACGCCTTGGATGCTCTTCCTGACAGGCAACCCCAGTTTTCGGCTGAGGGCCTGACCACCAACTCCTAAATCTTGTCATACAGCTCCACACCCGAAACTCAAAACCTAAAGTCTGGACTGGGACTATGACACTCTTCACTATGTGGCTCAGACAGACACAACTATACCACCGTTTGACCCAGGGCTGATTCTTACTACGCGTATATGCGAACTACGCGGTTGCACAGGGCCCCCGAAGCCACCAAGGGGCCCCCAAGCTGCCATTATTTGTTTGTTTTTTAGAATCTTGTCTCTTTTCCTATTAAAGTGCACCAGATTGATGCATTTAAATATTAAAGGCATGCCCCCGGACCACCTTAGAGGGCTTGGAACCCCCCACCATAGTTTTACAAAATAGGGCCCCAAACAGCATTTCGCATGGGGCCCCCAAAAGGCTAGAAACGGCACTGCTCTCACCTCCTGACGGGCTCTTGATGGTAATGGGCTTCACTTTGCGGTGTGCACGGCTGGGGTCATCAGGGTTGTGCAGGGCGGACTTCCTGGGCAGCCGGTGCTTCCTCCGCCGCAGGTAGCGTGCCACCAGACCAACCAGGGCCAGACCAGTCCCCACACTCACTAGGATCACCTGAAACACATGGCTTTGTTAGAACACTGCCATCCCTAGTAGTAGTAGTAATTTATTGACAAAGTACCAGTTTTACAGATTTTTTAACGTCATAACAAAAAATAGGATACACTTTGTCCAAGTAAAGAATAAAAATACTAAATGCATTAACAAGAAAATAGGGCAATATTTCTATACTAAAAACTATCTAAAAGAAAACACAAAGAATGACAATTAACAACCTGTAAAATAAAACACAGCAAACTCCTCCAAAACTCCTACACACAAAAAAATAGGAAAAGGGAGATGCCTGAACAACATAAAGAAGTACAGTTTCTTGCATAGAACTGTAGAAGCTTGGAGTGGACTAAATGAGGTGATATCGGCAAAGAATGTGCACCAGTTGAAAGAAAGATAACGAACAATAATGGAAATGCCACTCTATGTACACGGAAGTTGCAAAAAAGATACCACAATGACCACCTGAAACGGGGTGCAGTCAGTTCGTACACAAGTTGTTTCGTACACCAGTAGAATCATTCGTACACCAAAAAAGTTGTTTCGTAGTCTATATGAAACCATAGTCGTTTCGTACACTCAGCTCAGAGTTGAACTTGACTACTATAGTTACGAAACGACACTAGCTATGTACGAAAAACCTCAACATCAGTGTACAAAACAATTAACAAAAACTGGGTACGAAACAACTTGTATACGAAACTCCCTGTAACCCCTGAAACACATGGCTTTGTTAGAACACTGCCTTCTTTCCCACCACAAGCCAGCACATTAACCTCATATTAACTCCTTGAGGCCCAGATCGTAATTTCCATTGTAATTTGGGTACCATTAGACGATTTTAGTGAACATAAGCAATATTTTAGAGATGTGACCTGTTTAGTATCCTTGTCCACTAGCTAATTTTTGGTATATTAAGTTACTTTTCTTAATTCTATGGCTAACAACACGATACTATATAGCAAAGGAAAGATCTGGGCGTGAAGGGGTTAAACCATACCCATACATTTTTCCAAGAGTTATTTGGTACTAAATCCCACTTTTTGTTCACAGAGGTTGATATGGATACATGCTAAGCCTATAGTAGCGTTACATTGTCGTATACATGATTATTTGTGATACTTGTGATAGGCATAGGTGTATATGTGTATTTTCTTGTGTACAGCGCATGCAAGTGACCTTCTGTGAAATTAAATCTCTCTACTATGGGGGTGGTGAAAATACCGTTCTATGTAAAGCTATGGATGGTGGGCAAACTATGCACTTATATTTGCCTTTTCCTTGCTATGAGAAACACATACTCGTAATGGTAGCTTTTTACTCTGATTCACTTTCAAATAATGTGGACTCATCTAGTAGCTTTATCCCATGATTGGCACCATATTTAGCACTTGTATTGCCTGGAAACCATCACGATTTATCATCTTTCCAAGCGCGTGTCACGATGTAAGCTCTGTAGGGTGGGGTGGGGTCACACCGAACGGGGGGATCACCGTACGAAGGCTACAACGCGAAAATTCATTCAAATTTCGCGCCACCATGCCACCACGGATGCAGCGCCACCCTCAGTGAACTACATGCGAGCAACAGGGTAGACTTCATGACTAAGAGGTAGGGTGGGGTGGGGTCACACCGAACTGGGGGGATCACAGTCAAAAATTTATAAAAAACCTTAAATGACCCTTATTATCTGAGTTAAGTATTCATGAGGGTACCATAGGTGGGCCATATTGTGAAGTTTGTTTTGGGCACAGTGTGCACTCTCTCAGGTAAAAAATGGATTTTTTATGAATATTTTTCCACTAATAGTACGGTGTCCCCCCACACCACCCTACCAGTGTGTCCTCCGCTGATGTCTACTTTTTGTTTAACTTTCCATAGAGGATACTCTGATTACAGACTGACAGGACTTTTTGTATCTGTTCATTCCATGTACGTTTCTGAATGAATAGCAAGGAAAAGAAAAGGAAAAGGAAGGAAGGAAGAAGGAAATTATAGGTGGAAAGTCGCAGCGTGAGGTTGAAAACATACAAATTTAAACTGAGAATACACAAGAAACAGTCTCACACTCATAACTAGGACTACTGTTATACTATTCTGTTCTGTATACTAAGCTATTCTGGAACACAAACATGCACTGTATATAGCTGTGACTAAGGACTGAACACAAGACAGAACACCTATACGATTCTGAGTTATACATTTTTTTCCCGTCAAAATTCGCTGAACGCACAAAATATTAGAAGTTACGCATAAAATTGTTCTAAAAATCTTTCTAGGTATATAGTCTATAGTCTATAGTCTAGTCAAGCTGATTACCAAAGCCCATGTAGGTTTTATATTTGCTCCACTGTCCCATTACAACACTTTTACTCCTCAATGTCAAGAGGGATATAAACCACATGATCAGTGCATTTTTTAACATCACAACTGGGCGACCAAAATGTCTCCCAGTGATGGAAAACTGTCGCCCAGTGAGAACAAATTTAAGCTACTGGGCGACAAGATATTTGTTCATAAAATCCTTCCTGGATACAATGGTTCATCTAATGTGTGTGTGTTAGATCCAGAAGTGCACTCTTATTACTGCATAGGATCTTTATTTAAACACCATACAAAAGGGTTCAGTTGATGTATCCAAAAAACTATATTTTAACAGATAAGCCTTTACCTTTCTGGCTATCCAAAGAATGTCGCCCAGTAATATTTGCTTAAAAAATGCACTGCACATGATGCTGCAACAAAATGTGGGCGATGAAACATTCCAAACTGAAAGACTACTAATGAGCATATCATCACATTATATTTTCTGTTTGTTTGCCTTGACATAGTTCTCAAAATCTCGTTTTCTAACTTTCTTTCAAACATTTCACCCCATTAAGAGATACTGATGAAATATTACACTAAATGCAATGTTGTGATCCTATGTGTATAAAACCTAGTTATGTTGTATAAAACCTAGTTATGTTGTATAAAACCTAGTTGTGATCTATGGGAAATGACTTATATTCGTGGGGTCCCGCTCTCCGTGCCTCCTTTGGTCGACCTGAACCCCTTCACGCCCAGATCTTTCCTTTGCTATATATAATCGTCTGTTGTTTGCCAAAAAATTACGGCAAGTGACTGAATATACCAAATTAACTAGTGGACAAGGATACTAAACAGGTCATATCTATAAAACATTGCTTATATTAATTAAAAAGCGTTTAATAGTAGCCAAATTACAATGGAATTAACGTTCTGGGCGTGAATGGGTTAAACTCATAAATATTCTTGCCATTTTAGATCATTCCACACATGAATACACCGATACGGAAAACTGCATTTCTTCCCAGCCTTCCAGCTTCTAGTCTCCCTCAGAGTCTTTCCGCACCCCCTTGTTGTTCCCTCAGAGTCTTTCCGCGCCCCCTTGTTGTTCCCACAGAGTCTTTCCGCACCCCCTTGTTGTTCCCTCAGAGTCTTTCCGCGCCCCCTTGTTGTTCCCACAGAGTCTTTCCGCACCCCCTTGTTGTTCCCACAGAGTCTTTCCGCACCCCCTTGTTGTTCCCACAGAGTCTTTCCGCACCCCCTTGTTGTTCCCACAGAGTCTTTCCGCACCCCCTTGTTGTTCCCACAGAGTCTTTCCGCGCCCCTTGTTGTTCCCACAGAGTCTTTCCGCACCCCCTTGTTGTTCCCACAGAGTCTTTCCGCACCCCCTTGTTGTTCCCACAGAGTCTTTCCGCACCCCCTTGTTGTTCCCACAGCCCTCACAAGCATGTCTTCTTTGTCAATCCTTCCTATGTCCATCATTGATCTGTAAACTGCTATCAGTCTCATCTTTCTCTTCTTTTTTGGAATGATGACAATTCTGATTTCTCTAACTTCTCACCACCGCCAGACTGGGAGAAATCTTCACAACTGCTCATTGTATTCTCTCAATCTTGTCTTTGTCTCTCTGACTACACCGCCACAGGAGACTGAACCGTGATGAAACTTTTGTGCCTCAGTTGTGAACTTCAAAAAAAGTAGTTCCGCTGTATGTATTGAGAGAGAGTGGAAAGTTGTTCTTTAACCCCTTCACGCCCAGATCTTTCCTTTGCTATATAAAATTGTATGTTGTCGAGCCATAAAATAACGAAAAGTAACTTAATATATCAATTTAGTTAGTGGACAAGGATTCTAAACAGGTCATATCTATAAAGTATTGCTTACATTCACTAAAAATTGTCTTAATGGTACCCAAATTACAATGGAAATTACGTTCTGGGTCTCAAGGGGTTAAAGAATTCCATAACAGTCTAACAAATGTATACAATTCAACTAAATCACAGTTGTATTATATATTGTGGCGGTAAACACCTATACTGATGGATAACACTGGGGAACAAATTTTTGTTGAGTTAGGTCTGACACTTGTTATTAAGTAATTTTTGGGTGCTGAATCCAAAACTGATCTCAGTTTTTCTCTATCACGTCAAGTTTTTGAACTGTAGGATTTTCGTTTTCTTAAAAAATATGAAAAATACTGTACATAACAGTAACAGTGCTTATTTTATAAAAAGTTGCAAATGTTAACATACAATGAAAAATGAAAGAAATAGGCATGAATAGAATGTTTATTTAACATTATCATGTTTTTAGAAAGGATAAGGCTATACTTGTGTGCAGGTTAAGGTGAAAATTTAAGTTTGTAGCTTTGTCTGGAGTGTTCAACTTGAGGACTATCGCGTTTGATGCTCCAACAATAGTCAGCCATCATATGCACATCCCATCTACCCTGGTAACGTTCTTCCATAACCTTCAAATCTTGGTGAAATCGTTCACCTTGCTCGTCGCTAGCAGCACCAAGATTTTCCGGAAAGTTGGCAAGATGGCTATGCAAAAAATGTACTTTAATACTCATGTTGCAACCAAGCGCTTTGTAGCTCTCCAATAGTTTCTGAACAATTTCTGTGTAATTACTTGCACGTGTATTTCCAAGAAAGTTCTTGACGACGTCTTTGAATGATAGCCAAGCATTCTTTTCAAGGTCTGACATAGTACCGTTGAAATGTTCATCTTTGATGAGCTGTCGAATTTGTGGACCATCAAACACACCGGCCTTGATTTTTCAATTGACAGTCCTGGAAATGCCAAGATGATGTACTTCAAACAGTCGCCATCAGTTGACAATGCTTTTACAAATTGTTTCATGAGACCTAGTTTTATGTGCAGAGGTGGGAATATTATTTTCTTCCTGTCAACAAGTGGCTCATGTACAATGTTAGGATCTCCAGGTTTAAGATCAGATCTCGGAGGCCAATTCGTCTGAACCCAATGCTTCTCTCGAGCTCTGCTATCCCACATACAGAGAAAGCAGGGATACTTTGTGTATCCACGTTGTTGACCAAGAAGGAAGGACACCATTTTAAGGTCAACACAGATGATCCAATTGTGTTTGTCATATTGCAATAACTCAATGACTCTCTTTACATCTCCATATTCTTCACGAAGACAGACCGAATGCCCAATAGGGACTGCGCCAAACAAATTGCCATTGTGTAGAAGGACACACTTACAGCTCACAAGTGGAATTTTGCTTATCTGGAGGGTAAGCTGTGGAGAAAAAACTTGACGTGCTAGAAAAAAACTTGACTAGAGATTTGGAATCAGCATGCCAATTTTAGTCTAAATAAGCTCAAAAATCTAACTCAACAATTATTTTTTTTCAAATTGTTCCCCAGTGTAATTAGTACATGGGTAACATGGCCCCATCATTTCCATTATGAGAATCTATACTCTTTTTACAAATGTTATTCTCCCCTGTACCAGCACCTGTATGTGTCTCCAGGCTATGAAGGGTGTAAGATGTTGCAGATGTTAGCCTGACAGTGGTTCCATGTGACTCATGTTGCCTGATATCCCTCCCCTAAATGGTCTACAAATTAAAGATACTGTTTAGAGCAGCATTTCCCAACCTGGGGGAAATTTCAGGATTCTAAAGGGGAAATTTATCCTGAGGGACATCCAAATTACTAGCATTTAGTTGACAGAAAAAAAGTCTTACAATGTGGCTATTGACTTTTCTTCAAGTATATATAGATATAGAAGATAATGTGTGTATACTTGTGTTATTAAGCACGTAAATGTTGTGTTTGGGCTACTTTTTTCCTTGTCCACATGAAGGGGGAAATCCGGATGGTTGAACTGGTTGAAGGGGAAATAACAGAAAAAAGGTTGTGAACCACTGCTCTAGAGGCTTGTGGCATGAACCATACAATGGGTAGCATGAACACCATCAGGTATCGGATCTCTAAAACCACATCACAAGATAAATAAGTAAGGCTAAGAATTAATGCTATCTAATGTCTTTTCAACACTACCTACATCCACCTTTCATCCCCATCCATGAAATTGTCTAGCCTCCTTTTAAAACTCTCTATTGACTCCAAGCGAGAAATGGGGAGGAGCTTATAGAGAGAAGAGAAAGGAGTGGAGATGAGAATGAGAAGTGGAGTGTGGTAGTTCCTGAATGAGTAGCATGAACCCATCAGGTATTGGATGTCTAAAACCACATCACAAAATAGGTAAATGTGCCAAGAATCAATGCAATCTACAATCTACAATCTAAGAATCAATGCAATCTACAATCTACAATCTAAGAATCAATGCCATCTACAATCTACAATGCCATCTACAGTCTTCTCCACACAACACACTTTCTGCGGCCTGGTCATGTTCCTGAGGGCGTCCTTGATGGTGGTGGAGAGGCCCAGGCTGGAGATCAGGGGCAGGCGCAGGAGGGGCCGCTGCACCACCGGCACATAGTGGATCTCCTCCATGCTCTGTGGGGGCATGGGGTAACATAAGAAAATAAGAACATAATAAAACATAACAATATAATAATAATAATAATAAAATGCCATTCTCCCACTCCCGCTTCCCTCTTACCACCTCCCGCTTCACCTTGCCTTCCCATTCTACCTGCCAGCTGTGACCATGTATTGGCGCATGAGCAGAAGGCAGTGGATGTGGCCGGCGTGACATTTAAATTCAGTTAATCTTTCACCAATTAGGAATGATTGACGTTTCATCTGCCAATCATATCCCGGCACGTCTGATGTAACAAGGAGGGATCGCTCCATGTAAGAAATTTACCTCAGTACTGAGGTAGCTACTGCCTACGATTCTAGTTGTGAAACATGTCAGTATGATTACTGGCAATATATTGCTAAATTTCATTCCAAAAATGTTATAGCTATGTTTGCATTTTCTGCATGCCTATGGTGTTCTGCCGAAATGAGCTGGGTGTCCTGTACCCATTGACGCTGTGGATGATCCTGACGGCGCCGGTTCTGAGGTTCACAATCCACAGCCTGGACTGTCAACTTCAAAATTAAGATATTTAATGACTGCTATGCTAGGAAGTTGCGTCTAGGAGGAAGTCTAAGTTAGGTTAAGGTTACGTAACCAATGTCCATGTTAGGTTAGTGAACTAGTGAGAGGGGTCTGGGGAGGCAAAGCTTTTCAGTTAGGCCAGGTTACAAAAAACAAGATAGGGACTGTATTAAACTGCAGTTTTACCGAGTTGTTGGAGGGTAGCCTAAATCAGTTATATTAGCCTCTAACACCCAAACTCTAATTCCTATGCTTGTTGTCTAACGGCAAAAAGATATATAAGATACTTTGATCCTATCTAGACACTTTGCAAGTACCAACTACATGGTTATTGACTATACAAAGCGCCACCACGCCAGGACGAACTTGGTGGGCTCAAACCTGCTGACCGAATGCGCAGGGACTCTGCATACGCTAGCCAGTAACTCTACCAACCGCGCCACCCTGGCGGGTAAGGTCAAAAGAAAATGGTGATCGGGAGTATTGGTTGAAACTGCATATTAACCCAAAAACTTACCAAAAACAGACCCATTTGTCATAACCTGGGTATATTATTTTGTATAAATCAATTAGTACAATTGGAACGCTTGCCACTATTCACTTAAACTATTTTGAAGTTGATATTGTTATGTCTTTGTCTAATTTGCGAGAGGGGTAAAAATGGACGAGGACTGTGCGGTTATTTTCTGAGAAACGGACAAATTTTTCCTGGCCCAAACTTGATTTTTTTCAGATTTTTTCCAGTTTTTTTAAAAAGTTTATTTTTATTTTTCATCACTAAATCCTAGGATAGCCGTTTCCATTTATAGCAATGTATCTCCACTAGAAAAAACACTAAAACATGGAGAGGAAAAAACAGTCAGTGTCTCAGAAAACAGGGAGTGACAGAATTGTACAAAAACAAGTGTGCTCCGCCCTGCCCTGCATGCACCAGCCCGCCGCTGAGTGGTCCGTCACCCACCAGCCTCTCGACTCAACGGGAGGATTATTACCCTAACTGAACCTGACCTTATCTCCTAACAGGGGGGCTCTGCCCTCTTCGACACCAAGGCGAGATTATTAACCTAATTGAACCTAACCGAACCTCCTAACAGGTGGGGGTGGAGGGTAAAAATGGACGAGGACTGTGCAGTATAAGAAAACTATATAATTTCTCCAATATGTATATATATTTCAAAGGTTACGCAGAAGTGGATTAATACTGCACAGTGTGGCACTCGTGGAGAATGTGGGTCCCTCGCTGACAGCAGCCAGGTTAGGTTGGGTTAAGATTAAGTATAATTTACTTTTATTCGTGACCTAGATTTTTCTGGTAGATTTTGACGTGTTTTGGTATAATCTGAATTTGTTTTGCCCACCCCACAATACAAACGAAATCTAACCTTAACCTTACCTCGCTGCAGTCCGTGAGGGACCCACATTCTCCAAGTGCCCACAGTGTACTGAGCAAAACAATATAATATTATAGCAAACGGGTATAAAAAAATGTGGTTTAAGCCTATACAAAATCAGTGGTTTTAAGTATTCCGAACGATTCGTTCTCATCATAAGTAGTATTTCTAACCCATAAAACATCCGTCGGAAATAAAAAATAACACAAGGGTGGTCTGGGGGGCAACAACCCCCCCAGCGAGGTTAGGGTACGCAATCAATGCCGGGTTAGGTTAGTTAACTAGCAAGGGAGCCCCTCTATTTATGTCAGGAGAGTATTGGTTGAAACTGCATATTTACCAGAAAACGTAGGTGGTAACGGCGGCAGCGCCAGCGCAATTCTCGTCCATTATAGCCATGGGGGGTCTACGCCATCGCATCTCCGAAGTAAATTAGTACTTTTCGAGAAAACAGATAATAATTACTGCCCGGCACGCCTCCCTCCCACCCATTACCTGGCCCGCCACTACCGGCACACGCCTGGCCGCGGCCCCACACGCCTCAGGGCAGGGCGGGGAGGGGCAGGTGGAGGCACAGGTGGCTCATGCACACGTACTCATCGTATGTATTTAATGATGTTCATAAAGGAGGAGAAAAAAGGTAAAAATAAGGTTGTCATCGCCCGCTGGCTGCCCGCCCCGTGACCGCCTCGCATCACTTGACTGCTTTCCTCGCCTTCTGATACACTATTCTCACTGTTTACTACTTACCGTATATCTAACAACTAATACCTATATATCTGTCTCACCTGTAACCCCAAGAAGTCTCCAAAATATGAGACTTTGGGTAAATTTTGAAAACGAAACCGATACCACGGCGATCTAAAGGGACACTGAGTATAAATGTTTTGTTTTATTTGATTCATGTTCTGATCACTTTTTATATGAAAGACATAAGTAAATAATCAAAATTAAAACTGTATTCATTATCTGATCGAAACTACTTCCAAAATTTATCAACTTTACAAAACACACCTATAAAATTTTGAATGAAATATATCTTCTACGGTAGGTAAGAGTTTTACACACTTTTCTCTTCAGTTCAATAGAACAAATTTATGTGTTTTATTTTATCATGACATTGCTGGAAAGCTTAGATATGATTTCCATATATTCACTATTAAATAGATAAATACACTTTTCCGCATACAAATTTGGATTGGCTGTACTAATATCAGCAGAAATATTTTTGTAACGCAGAATATGAGTTAGCAAAGATCATTCAGAGATGTTCACAAAGTGTTTGGATGATGCCATGATCGAAGCCTCACTGGCAACGAGCGGCGTGGCGGCGTGGGTGCGTGATGCCCACGCCAGAAAGTTTCCTTTCATATTCGGTGCCTTACTCAGTGTTGTCACTGTTGTGCGGCAGATCAAACAGAGATCAGTGCCCAATGCTACGCGTGGTCTTAGGTTAGTGCCTGCTGGGGCGATAGGGCAGTGCCAAGCGTGGGGCAGTGCCAGGCGTGGGGCACGGTGGGGCAGTGCCAAGCGTGGGGCAGTGCCAGGCGTGGGGCATGGTGGGGCAGTGCCAGGTGTGGGGCAGTGCCAGGCGTGGGGCAGTGCCAGGCGTGGGGCACGGTGGGGCAGTGCCAGGCGTGGGGCAGTGCCAGGCGTGGGGCATGGTGGGGCACGGTGGGGCAGTGCCAGGCGTGGGGCACGGTGGGGCAGTGCCAGGTGTGGGGCAGTGCCAGGCGTGGGGCACGGTGGGGCAGTGCCAGGTGTGGGGCAGTGCCAGGCGTGGGGCAGTGCCAGGCGTGGGGCACGGTGGGGCAGTGCCAGGTGTGGGGCACGGTGGGGCAGTGCCAGGTGTGGGGCAGTGCCAGGCGTGGGGCAGTGCCAGGCGTTGGGCACGGTGGGGCAGTGCCAGGTGTGGGGCACGGTGGGGCAGTGCCAGGTGTGGGGCACGGTGGGGCAGTGCCAGGTGTGGGGCACGGTGGGGCAGTGCCAGGTGTGGGGCACGGTGGGGCAGTGCCAGGTGTGGGGCAGTGCCAGGCGTGGGGCAGTGCCAGGCGTGGGGCACGGTGGGGCAGTGCCAGGCGTGGGGCACGGTGGGGCAGTGCCAGGTGTGGGGCACGGTGGGGCAGTGCCAGGTGTGGGGCACGGTGGGGCAGTGCCAGGTGTGGGGCACGGTGGGGCAGTGCCAGGCGTGGGGCACGGTGGGGCAGTGCCAGGTGTGGGGCACGGTGGGGCAGTGCCAGGCGTGGGGCACGGTGGGGCAGTGCCAGGTGTGGGGCACGGTGGGGCAGTGCCAGGTGTGGGGCAGTGCCAGGCGTGGGGCACGGTGGGTCACGGTGGGGCACGGTGGGGCAGTGCCAGGTGTGGAGCAGTGCCAGGCGTGGGGCACGGTGGGTCACGTTGGGGCAGTGCCAGGCGTGGGTCACGGTGGGGCAGTGCCAGGCGTGGGTGCATGGCGCAGGGTGGGAACAGTGGCATCGTGAACGTTGTCTTGAGCGGCGGTGTTTCAGTACTCGCACGTCTGGACATGAAAACAGTGCCTGAAAAGTGTGAATAACAGGACCATGGCGTCTGACGTAATACGCCACGTGTGGGTGGGATGCCACGGCAGACGCCTTGCCTTGTGCCCGAGGACCAAGACTCCCTTTGGCTCTGGCTGTCCACCACCACCACCACCAGGGGTCTGCGCGTCATGGAAGGTAGGTAATGGTGGTTGAGGTTGTTTATGAACACCGAGACGCTGCCCTCCGAGAAAGTTGTTGTAAGCGTGAACTTGAACTTTACAGGAACTACCACGTGTAGGTCTCACGGCCTCTTATGGCTTCTTTATTTTCTTGCTCTTAAAAGCGTTGCCACTCTAGTACTGCCTGATGGTGATATAGGTTTTTAATGCATGTATTTCCTTATAATTCTTTTCTTATACTTGATGACACATTATTTTTCAAGGGCTTCCCTGCTAATTATTATCTATTCGTGTATTTTTGTTATGTAAGCTGTGCGCTGCCTAACTTTTAAATTGAATTTGGAATTCGAGTAACTTCGTTGAGTGTGATGGGCGGCGAGTGGCCTGAACAGATTGCGTGCCAAACTCAAGGCTAGCATGGACGAGTTACAGCAGCGGTTATTAATCTGGGGTCTCGGTTAATTAAGTACACCTTTTCACTCTCAAATTAAAACAACTGAACTTCAAATTAAAACAACTGAACTTCAAATTTAAACAAGTGAATCTCAAATTAAAACAACTGAACTTCAAATTAAAACAACTGAACTTCAAATTTAAACAAGTGAATCTCAAATTAAAACAACTGAACTTCAAATTAAAACAACTGAACTTCAAATTTAAACAAGTGAATCTCAAATTAAAACAACTGAAGTTTAATTGAAACAACTGAATTTTATATTAAAACAACTGAACTTCAAATTAAGATAACTGAATTTCAAATTTCAATAATTGAGTTTCAAATTTAAAGAGAAAAATAATCTATTATATTTTGAAATTCATTTGTTTTATTTTGAAGTTCTGTTGTTCTAATTTGAGAGTGAAAAGGTGTATTATGAAAATCCCCAGAAAAGTAACATATTTCTTCCTGCAAACTTTTTCCTATCTTTACCAGAGTGCTGCCAGCAAAGGGAAGAGAGGGAAAAAATTTGTTATGAAAAGATACACCATTCTTTTAAATATTTTTACACAGCCTACTACATAGATACAGCAACACAGGATGAAGTAACGTATAGCTATTCCGTGTATGTAAGCAGGGCTTGAAAACGAAATAATTTCTCAAACGGTTCGTTTCGATCAGAAACAGTATTATTAACGTTTTGTTTTTCGTGCCTCCTCCAAACATAGCATTCCTGAACCGGTTAGAACGAAATGAAAACCGGTTAGAACGTTATTATCAAACCATGTAATGAATAAACTATTAGCCCTAATAAATAATAATGCCTATACATGACTACATTTTTATAGATGGTAATAAAGCCATACATTTCATGGTGCATAGTATCCAACAAAATCAAACCCTTAGATGTCGTAAGAACTATATTTTTATACGACTTAAATAAGTCAACCCATTTACATATACAATACAGGCAGCGTAGTGTAGGAGTATGCAATCTCAGTCGTCGTAAAGACATGAATCACGAATTATTTATTAATAGTATATATGGTAAAACTATATTAATTCGTAATATCACCAGCCCACTAATTAAATAAATATAAACAATGAAGTCAATGACTACATGTGGTACTCCAAGGACTCGAAATTAGGACACTCACACCGAAATTCGGCGCACGAAGCATTAGGCTATGAACACAGTTAAAAATTTAAGCACATACTCACTATATATAATCCCTTTTTGAATACTGGATATTAATCTAAGCATATTCTTAAACCAAACTGCAGTATAATAGTTTAACGATTGCACGATTGGAAGGTATAATAAAATATGGGAACGTGATGCATATCACGAAGACATAAATTCATAATTTTAAAAGGTAAAAAATAATTCTTCACAAATTAAATGAAAAGTGGTGCATATGATACTATTTGAAACAAAACCACATCGTCAATTGCCAAGTGAACAAACACAGTAGACTTGATTTATGTTTGTATGTAATACAGATGCATTTACTTAAATCATTTGGCTACTGGAAGTGAAAATGGATTAGTGACCAAATATGGCATGGAACGAAAAAATAACGTTATTAACCGGTTACAGGGATTTCAAAATAGCGTTTTTGCTCCGAAACAGTATATATGATAACGTTTTCGTTTCCGTTTTTGTTCTGAGCATAATTTCGTTCGTTTCGGTTTTCGTTTTCGTTCCCTTAAACCGTTTCCAAGCCCTGTATGTAAGTACACATACTTTAGTTATACAAAAGAAAACAAATGTTAAATTTTTGGTAGTTACTCAAAACATTTTAGCGCTTAAAATTTTTTGCCCCTCAATTTTATTTTGGCACTAGAACATTTTTGGCACTCAAAAATGTTTGGCACTCAAATTTTGTACACTCAATTTCTTTTAGCACTTATAATTGTTTGCCCCTCAAATTTTTTTGGCACTAGAACATTTTTGGCAATCAAAAATGTTTGGCACTCAAATATTTGGCACTCAAAATGTTTTGGCACTTAAAATGTTTTGCCACTCAAAAAAATTTGCCACTCAACATTTTTTGGCCCTCAACATTTTTTGTTTGGCACTAAAAAATGTTGGCACACAAATTTTTTTGGCACTCGAACATTTTTGTCACTCAAAAATTTGTGTCAACATTTTTGGTATTATTCCAGATGAACACCGAACTCACTTTGGTGGACGAAACTATTTTTTTCTGGTGAGTTTTGATGTGTTTTGAATTAATCTGTTAACTGTCTCTGTCGCAATTTTTTAAAATTTTTAATTTTTTTATTAAAGGGTAGTAGTTTTTTTTTTTTTTTTTTTTTTTTTAGTTAGTTAGGTAAAGGTTAGGTTAGGTTAGGTATAGGTTAAGTTAGGTAGGGTAGGTATAGATTAGGTTAGGTAAAGGTTAGGTTCGGTTAGGTTCAATTTGTTTAGTTTTTTGTCATTTTTGCATAAAAAACAAAATAATAATTGCGACAGAAACGGTTAGCAGATTAATTCAAAACGCATCAAAACTCACCAGAAAAAATAGTTTCGTCCCCCAAAGGAAGTTTGGAAATTTACCAAATTTTTTGACACAAAAAACTTTGGCACTCAAATTTTTTTTGGCACTCAAAATTTTTTGCCACTCACAATTTTTGTACAAACTTTTATTTGAGTGCCTACGAAGTTTCAAATACTTTCTGAGAGTTTGCGAACAAATTATATTGATAGGTTCTTAACTTCTTGTGCAGTGGCAAGCGAGTGACACCTAAGTGCACACATCTTGCGTAGTTTACGCTGAAATTTGTAGTCCATTTTCTTTGGCGTCAAAGAAACAGATATATTTAAGGACAAACTATTGTAAAATCACGGTTTATCAAGTGGCGGTGCAAGGGATCCTCGCAGCCCTGAAACAAGACCAAGAAATCGCGACACCAGAATAGGGAAAAATATACACGTTTTTCATGGTAGAACGCGACCTGCTGGTGCTGTCCTCTGATAGGTGATTTAAGTGCTAGAGAGAGCAGCTTCCCTCACCGTAGGATGCACTGTGAAGGCCATATAAACAAGCGGCTGCGATGAAATATAACGAACATGAAAATAAGAAGTAGGTGCTACCCAAAATATCATTCGGCCCAGTACCATCTGTCATCACCAGTAAAAAATCTATCGAACTTTTCCTAAGATCTTGGTATTGGATTGACGCTCATACGTGACTACCAAGCTTGTTCCACATATCCTTTGTTATATAGTGCTATAGTCCCTGCTAATTAATGTAATGTCTAATAGAAACAACAATAATAGGGTGGTCTTCTAAGATAGTGTTGGGAGACTTCACGAGAGAGAGAGAGAGAGAGAGAGAGTCATCGAGGTGTCAGTCAGTGTGTGGCGGCGGCGGTCACGACGTAAGAGGGGGCGTCCACAGTGGGCTGGGGCGGCAATCAATACGCCTCCAAGGGCAGCACACCGCCCGGCATACTGATCTGATGACCACTGGTGAGGAAGGGCGCCGCAACCTACTGATGGAGGGCGTGCAGAGAGCGGGCAGCGGTGATGGTGGTGGTGGTTACTTGTTATCCAGCCACCACCACCACCACCACTACTACCATCTCCTCCTTCTCCTCCTCTTCCTCCTCCCTTGTTCCTGCTTTGTGTTCTCTTCCCTACCACTTTGTTCTACATTACCTATTTTCTCGTCTCCTCTTTCCTCCAACTCATTTCGTATCTCTCTTCTTTCTCCAGTAAATTCCCTTTTTAACCGCTTCACACCCAGATCCTTCCTTTGCTATAGAAAAATGTATGGTTTCAAGCCATAAAATTACGAAAAGTAACTCAATATACCAAATTAGTTAGTCAACAACGATACCAAACAGGTCATATCTATAAAATATTGCTTATATTACTAAAATCGTCTTATGGTAGCCAAATTACAATGGAAATTACGTTCTGGGTCTCAAGGGGTTAATAGTTTGCTTACCATCTCCTCCTCTTCCTCCTCTCATGTCCCTTTCCTTTTGCTCTCTTCCCTACACCTTGTTCTCAATGACTATTTTCTCGTATCTCCTTTCCTTCTCTTTCCCTATCTCTCTTCTTTCTCCTTGTGCTTTCTTCTTTACCACCGTGTTCTCTCCAATACTTTTTCTTAGTCTCCCTCTTCCTTCTACTCCTTCCTTCTTCTTTCTCTAGTAACTTTCCCTCCCTTCTTATACTTTTCCTTACCATCTGCTCCTCTCCCTCCCCTCATGTCCCTATCTTTGTGCTCTCTTCCTCTACCACCTTATTCTCTTTACTTTTTCCTACTCTCCCTTCTCCTCCTTCTCCTTCTCTAAATCTTCTTTCTCCAGTAACTTTCCCCTCACTTTTACCTTTTTTCCCATCCTCTGCTGCTTTCATCATTCTACTCTTTCTCACTCTTTTGTTTGCTCTTTTTTACATCTGTGCCATTCTTCTCATCCTCTCCCCTCTTCTCTGTTCCTCATCTTAACCTCATTCTCCATTCCTTCTTGTAACTCAGTACCCCATATTTTCTATCCCCTCTTTCCCTTTCCATTATTTCACATCATTTAACCCCTTGAGGCCTAGAACGTAATTTCCATTGTAATTTGGGTACCATTAGACGATTTTTAGGGAATATAAGCAATATATTTTATACATATGACCTGCTTAGTATCCTTGTCGACTAACTAATTTGGTATATTAAGCTACTTTTCGTTATTTTATGGCTAACAACAGATGATTTTTTATAGCAAAGGAAAGATCTGGGTGTGAAGGGGTTTAAATAATTTTTTTCCCTTCTTCCTCCTTCCTTCCATTCTTTTGTTTTCTTCTCTTTTCCCTCCTCTTCTCTTCTTATTTCCTCAACCCCCTACCAATATTCTCCTCTCCTATTTCCATCTTCCCCTTCGCTACATCCACTTTTGATCTCCTATCCATCTCCCTCTTCCCCCTTCATTTTCTTTGCCTTCACCTCTGTGCACTCATTGTCTCCCTATTGCACCCTTCCCATTCGTGTCCCATGTATCCCTGTAATCTATATCCTCCTCTTCCTCCTCCTCCTCCTCCACCCCCTCCCCTCCTACCTCCTCCCTCCTACCTCCTCTTCTCTCCACTCCTCCTCGTCCCTACTCTCTCGACCTCCTCCTGCTTCTTCCTGAATACCCCCTCCAGGGGTCACTGCTGCAGGAGGCATTGAAGTGTACGGCGTCCTACATGGAAAGTACACAATCCGCAGTGGATTGAACGGAGCTGGGGCCTGATTGACTGCTGCCTCCCAAGAAAGCGCCAGGCAAGGCTGCCGCACCACCCTTGAACCTCCACACTGTGTTCACACCATTACAAAACACACATAACATGACCTATCTATCAAGCACTAAACCTACCCCCACAAACTAGTAGTAGTTAGCCATAGATTACAGCTTTCAACTTTCCTCGCAAATTCCATGCAGTTTTTCTATATTGCATGGTATCACTTCTTTTCCGGCCAGCTTCGGCTGGAGGGATGGGTGGGTGGAGAGGAGCCTTCTACTTCCTATCCTTTCTCTCTTATTATCTAGTTAGTGTAGTATAGTTAAAGCAAACAGTCTTGTAAGGACCTATCGGTCTGTTGCTGTTTGTGTTTCCTTTGTATTCCTTTGTATTCCTTTGTATTCCTTCTATTTGTCCTGTACACATAGAATACTGTGTGCAGTTCTGGTCACCTTATTATAAAAAGGACATAGATAAACTAGAAAAAATACAGCGCAGAGTAACCAAAATGATACCTAGATTGCGAAATAAATCGTACGAAAATCGGCTCAAAGAACTTAACTTATTCCCACTAACAAAACGAAGGATAAGAGGTGACCTCATCGAAGTCTTTAAAATCTTCAATGGATTTACGAACGTAGTCCCAGAAAATCTTTTCACGCTAGACCGGTCAAGCTCAACTAGAAACAACGGATTTAAAATAAGCAGGAAACGGTTTGTAACGAACGAAGCAAAGTACTTCTTCACAAACCGTGTTGTAAACGTATGGAATGGGCTGCCGTCAGACGTAGTGAACTCGAATACAATAGAATCATTTAAAAATCGCCTCGATAAATATTTCATATCAAATCCCCGGTTGTCACTGTTTATCTCGGAATAATAAATTTATCTCGCGGGCCTCTGAAACTTACTCTCATTGCGTAAAATGATTGCGAGTCGCGTCTACACAACCCCTCCCACACGTCTCAGACAGCCCCGAGTAAACGGTCACTACTACAACTTTTGACCTGTGACGGGCTGTGGTTCAGTAAGGGCCCTGTCAGTTAGTGACCACCATCGGGATTTATATACCAGGGGTCACTGCTGCAGGGGGCATTGAAGTGCACGGCGTCCTACTTGGAAAGTGCACTACCGCAGTGGATTGAACGGAGCTGGGGCCTGATTGACTGCTGCCTCCCAAAAAAGCGCCAGGCAAGGCTGCCGCACCACCCCGAACTTCCACACTGAGCCTACACCAACACTACATTAGACCTCATAACACACACAGATAACCCCGAGTTAACGGTTACCACTACTACTCTCGACCTGTGACGGGCTGTGGTTCAGTTAGGGTCCTGACAGTTAGTGACCACCATCGGGATTTAAGGTACCAGGGGTCACTGCTGCAGGAGGCATTGAAGTGTACGGCGTCCTACATGGAAAGTACACAATCCGCAGTGGATTGAACGGAGCTGGGGCCTGATTGACTGCTGCCTCCCAAGAAAGCGCCAGGCAAGGCTGCCGCACCACCCCTTGAACCTCCACACTGTGTTCCCACCATTACAAAACACACATAACATGACCTATCTATCAAGCACTAAACCTACCCCCACAAACTAGTAGTAGTTAGTCATAGATTACAGCTTTCAACTTTCCTCACAAATTCCATGCAGTTTTTCTATATTGCATGGTATCACTTCTTTTCCGGCCAGCTTCGGCTGGAGGGATGGGTGGGTGGGGAGGAGCCTTCTACTTCCTATCCTTTCTCTCTTATTATCTAGTTAGTGTAGTGTAGTTAAAGCAAACAGTCTTGTAAGGACCTATCGGTCTGTTGCTGTTTGTGTTTCCTTTGTATTCCTTTGTATTCTCCTCCTCCTCCTCCTCCTCCTTTTCTTCCTCCTCCTCCTCCTCCTCCTCCTCCTCCTCCTCCTCCTCCTCCTCCTCCTCCTCCTCCTCCTCCTCCTCGTCTTGAGAACAATAGTTTATATGTAACACCGACTTGTGTTGCGTCGGCAAATAATGACATCAGTTAGTCCTTCTTGATTGTTTATTATTTTGTATTTTTTTTTGTACTTTTTTCATCAATTTATCATCATCATACCATCGTCGTCATTATCATCACCTTCATCTTGATTTTTATTTTATTCTTCCTCTTCTTTTTCTCTTCTTTTTCCTGTGACCTCTTTTTTTTTCTTCTTCCTCAACTTCTCGATCTCTTATTCCTCTTTAATTTCTTTTTCTTCTTCAGTCTTCATTATCATTTCAACTCTTCTTCTTCTTCTTCTTCTTCTTCTTCTTCTTCTTTTTCTTCTACGGCTACTGCTTCTTTTGTCCTCAGCGTCGATAAATTCTAAAGGAGGACAAAGATTACAGTCTCTCTCTCTCTTTCTCTCTCTCTCTCTCTCTCTCTCTCTCTCTCTCTCTCTCTCTCTCTCTCTCTCTCTCTCTCTCTCTCTCTCTCTCTCTCTCTCTCTCTCTCTCTCTCTCTCTCTCTCTCTCTCAGGATATGGAAAATAATAAAAATAGTGCAGGAAGGGAGCACCCGCGATAGAGTTGAAGGGGGACAGAGGAGGAGGAGGAGGAGGAAGAGGAAGAGGAAGTGGGAGCGGCACTTGAGTAATTAGTCTCTCAAGGTCGCGATGGACAGGTAGATGGATGGGGCAGTATTGATGGGTGGACTGCCCTTCCCTCTACTTTACTTCCTCTTTCTTATCCCTTCACCTCGCGTTTTTTTTATTTATTGTTATATTTTAAAGTCTTGATTGCTTCCCACTCTTCTTCCCGCCATTCCTTCCTCGGTTACAGGGAGTTTCGTACACAAGTTGTTTCGTACCCAGGTTTTGTTTGTTGTTTCGTACACTGATTTTGAGTTTTTTCGTACATACCTGGTGCTGATTCGTAACTCTAGTAATTAAGTTCAACTCTAAGCTGAGTGTACGAAACGACTATGGTTTCATATAGACTACGAACAACTTTTTGGTGTACGAATCTACTGGTGTACGAAACAACTTGTGTACGAACTGACTGCACCCCCCTTCCTCTCTGCCTCTCCTCCTAGCCAAAAGTAGACAGTAGGCAAAAGTAGACAGTAGGCAAAAGTAGACAGTAGGTAAAAGTAGACAGTAGGTAAAAGTAGACAGTAGGCAAAAGTAGACAGTAGGCAAAAGTAGACAGTAGGCAAAAGTAGACAGTAGGCAAAAGTAGACAGTAGGCAAAAGTAGACAGTAGGCAAAAGTAGACAGTAGGCAAAAGTAGACAAGTTTAATTTAGATGAAAAAAGAAAATGTTGTCACAATAAGCGCTGTTTTTGAGTTATTAAAGGAAAACGTGATTTTTCGAGGGAAACAACTCTTAGGAGATACCCTGCGGAATTGCACGAAAATACCTGGATCTCATGTTCTATTGCAAAAAAAATTCGAAGCAGTTCCCTTTACACTCGCCCTGAGCGGAGCGCATTCAACCACCGGTGGGATCTTTAAATGCCTTCTGGTAGCAATCGTGGATTCTATTAGTTTTGTTTTTGCCATTTTAATGCGAAACTATTAGTCCTAGAGAAAACATTAGGAGGGAAAAAATGTTAAGCTTGAGGTGTTCTATCTGATGGTATGATCGGTATCTCAGAAAAAATTGTACATTTCGAAAAAAAAAGGTATATAATTTTGTTATATAAAATTTAAATGTAATTTTATCAGTTAATTACATTTACAACTCGATTTCCTTTTACTATAGCTCAAATGAAAGGCTACTTTATGTTTAATACTTTATGCATGTTTAACGTAACTCATAGTTTTTGAGGTTTAAGGAAAACGTGCTTGAATATTTTTTTTAGGAGATACCCTAGCGATTCATATATATATATATATATATATATATATATATATATATATATATATATATATATATATATATATATATATGAAAACAATGTTGCCCCCCCAAAGTGCACCCCCCCCCGTTTTTACAGCCCTTGTTCCGCCTTTGCCTCGCACACACCTCATGCCATTGCTCAATGGGGACAAGAAATGCCCACATAAATCAGTGAAAAGTCTGTGGGAGCAAGCGGGGATCGAACGCCCGACTACTGAATGGCCTGACTGGCGCTCTAATCCACTTGCCACACAGGTGGTACTTGACCACACAGGCGGTGTGGTGTGTGTGTGTCAGAAACTTTTTTCCTATGGAGGCTACCTGTCCTTCCTTCCTTCCTTCCTCCTCCCCTTCTTCCACAAACAACTTTTTTTTCTATCTTCGTTCTTCTTTCGCGGCCTCTACAAAAGAGATAAGTATTTCCCACCTTTCCTCCTCTGCTCCTTTTTCCATGCTGGCTGACTGTCACTTCAAATCTTACGAACAGTGGTTAAGGGGTTCGAACCTCCCCAACGTGCGGGTGACGGTGCCCCTGCCCGAGGATCGCCCCCGCCAAGCACGTCACCCTCGAAAGCCCCGAGAGTGAGGTGGCCGCCGCCGTCAAGGCCATCACACTCCGCCTGGAGGCCTCGAGGCACAGTTGCGTGAGGCCGTCGCGCGCCGCAACAGGGACACGGTGAAAGTGGTGGTGGAGGCACCCGACAGGCGGCGCCACGTGGTGGGCCCCGGGGACCAGGAGCTCCTTAGGCTGGCGGAGGAGTACCCCGGCGTGAGGTGTCGGTGCCCCCCGCCGCCAGCACACAGTCCCGCGATGTGAACATCGTGGGCCCGCCCGCCGAGGTGGCCGCTGTCGAGGCCTGCATCAAGGCCCGCCTGCAGGCGATGGAGCGTCGGCGACAGTTTCGAAAGGCGGGCAACAACTGAGCGTCTCTGTCGTGAACGCTTATTTGCCGAGTTTTCAAATACCGTCAGATTTCTGTAAGGCCCCGAAAGAACAAAGATAAGTGTACTACAAGCAACGCTTGATCGCACTCGAAGAGTAAATAATACGGAAATTTTTATTCTCAGTTACCATATAGCGGGAGAAGTCACTAACACCTTGGTACTCGTGTTGACTGTGTAACGTTAGCTCTCTATGAACTAGTTCAGTGGAAGGGGATCTAATTTTGTTATCCTTTTTCATCTCCTTCACCTCCCAAATTCTCCACCTTCTTCCCTTGCCTTTCCTCCTCCACTCTTAAATACCTCATCCCTCATTCGACCTAGTACGCTTCCTCCTCCTCCTCCTCCTCCTCCTCCTCCTCCTCCTCCTCTAGCCCTCATCATCATCACCTTCACGTATTTCGCATTTCTCAGCTTCCTTCTCGCATCCAGCCTGAAAAGAGAGAGAGAAAGAGAGAGAGAGAGAGAGAGAGAGAGAGAGAGAGAGAGAGAGAGAGAGAGAGAGAGAGAGAGAGAGAGAGAGAGAGAGAGAGAGAGAGAGAGAGAGAACCAACCAGTTTATACTCAAGGAGAAAGTGTGTAAACATAAATAAATAACCATTATCTACGAAACTCAAATATATTGAAGGACTAGCCGAAAAGCCGCCCTCCGGGCGGACTTTTTGGCTAGCTCCTGCGGAGGGCTTTTGATGGGCCTTCGGCCCAATAATTGTAACACTGTATTTTAATGATAATGTATTTCACACAACCATGAGTTTAATCTCACAGAATAATTTTTGGGTTATCACAAATCTGCAAATTCTGCAAGATCGGATAGAATGTCTTGTCTTTGTGTGGTAGATAAGGTTTGCTGCCATCTCCACTCTGAGCACAACATGAGCTGACCATGGAGAAGCAAGGTTGAAGTAGGTGAAGTCCACTACTTCGTGATTGGCCTTGTGACTTGTGATTGGCAAATGAGTGACATTTGTGTTGCCAACTTTATACCCTACTGAAGTAACATGAAGTAATAGGACTGAAGTAACTCTGAAGTAATAGGAAGTAGGCCAGTGAAGTAATAGACTGAAGTAATAGGACAGAAGTAACTCTGAAGTAATAGGAAGTAGGCTAGTGAAGTAATTAGGATGAAGTATAGGTAGTAGCCCAGTGAAGTAATAGGACTGAGTAATAGGACAGAAGTAACTCTGAAGTAATAGGAAGTAGGCTAATGAAGTAATAGGACTGAAGTAATAGGACAGAAGTAACTGAAGTAATAGGACAGAAGTAACTCTGAAGAAGTAATAGGAAGTAGGCTAGTGAAGTAATAGGACTGAAGTAATAGGACTGAAGTAATAGGACTGAAGTAAAAGAAACCGTCCGTCAGTCGTGCGTTCGTTTCGATATCTTTCTTTTTTCATGCAAAATATCTCGCGTAATTTTTTTTTTTTTTTCACAATTCTCGCTAATACTAAAAATAAAAAAATAAAAAGCGATCGGATCATACCCAAAGTGGCCTTAAAACCTTCCCCTGGTCGGCCTAGTTCCAAAACTGTGCCATATGATGGGATTGCGCCACTGGGGGCGGAACCTATAGCGGACACACACGACACACACACGCACACACTTTCGATTATATTATTATAGATAGGACGAAGAAAAGAAAAGCTAGATAAAGAAAGGGGAAAAATATGACCAAATAGGAGAAAAAAACCATTAGAAAGGAAAGAAGAAATGAGTAGAGTTCATAGGAGAATTACAATGAAAATGACGGTCATTACTGCCACCCCCATCACTACTACTACTACTACTACTACTACTACTACTAATCGAAATGTGTAATATTTGATAAAGGCAGATATCCAAATCATGATGATGTCATGAAACTAGGTCAGGATGAATTTCAGATTGTAGATAATTATAAGTATCTTGGAAATGTTTTAGAAAGAAATTTGTCGGACATTTTAGATGTTGAGCTGCGATTGCGCAAATTTTATTCACAATTTAATTATGTTTTTAGAAATTTTAAAAAGGTATCAATTAATACTCTTAATTTTTTGTTCAACTCTTACTGTCTCCCAGGATATGGACTTGCATTGTGGGACTGTAAAGCAATATATAATAGGCAGATTTAAAAAACTTTTGAAGATGCTTTTAATAATGCATTAAAAAGATTATGCGGTGCCGCTATCTCAACAAGCAGCCATCTGGTGGCTAATTCTCTTAATCAGTTTTTATTGAAACATCATCACTCCCTTTTACTTGCTAGATTTTATTTTAGAATTTTAAGCTCACAAAATGTTATTTCTAAATTATCTCAGTTAGCTTTAAAATCTGGAATGTTTTTTAAATCAGTGGATTTTCATTTTAAGGAAAACTATGGCATCAGCCTACATGGTAATGACATAGGCCTAGTAAAAGCTGGCATCACATGGGTACAGCCTCATGCACCTCACACTGGTCCATGTCTCTTGTAGTGAACACCGATTTTAATGTTTATTTTGCACATTTATGCTTGAAAGTAGTTTTATCACTTTTATATTTTGTAATTTTTAGCCCACCTCATAGTAGAATGTAACTATGATATATATTTGCAAGAATATTTTGCTATGTATGTACATATACGAAATAAAACAGTTTGACTTGACTTGACTACTGCTGCTACTACTACTACTACTACTACTACTACTACTACTACTACTACTACTACTACTACTACTACTACTACTACTACTTCTACTACTTCTACTACTACTACTGCTACTACTACTATTACTACTACTACTACTACTACTACTACTACTACTACTACTAGTATTACTACTACTACTACTACTACTGCTGCTACTACTACTACTACTACTGCTACTGCTACTACTACTACTACTACTACTACTACTACTACTACTACTACTACTACTACTACTACTACTACTACGATATTTGGGCGCTTAGAATATTGAATAAAACAGAATAAAGGAATTGACATTAAAGACTATATATATATATATATATATATATATATATATATATATATATATATATATATATATATATATATATATATATATATATATATATATATATATATATATTTATATATGTCAATCATATGATAATTTCGTCGTTACGGTTGCCCTCCTCCTCCTCTTCCTCCTCTTCCTCCTCCTCCTCCTCCTCTTCCTCCTCTTCCTCCTCCTCCTCCTCCTCCTCCTATTTAAATATTGATTGGACAACTTGACGAGCACTACTCGTAGTAATGGGTACAAGATCATTGATAAGCGATTTCGGTCACTTGAAGCGAAGCACTTTTTCTTTAATTAATAGAGTTGTAAATATTTGGAACCTTCTTCCAGCACGAGTAGTTAATAGTAACACGGTTGAGACGTTTAAGAACAAACAAGATAAATACTTAGCATCAACTGCAACACTCGATTACTTCGGCCCTACGTAACTTTTTTTTGTTTTTTTTTTTTTTGTTTTTTTGTTTTTTTTGTAACGTAGCAGTTTTTCAATACTGTATGGTGGTGTTTTTTTCTCACTTTTTTCCTGCCGGCCTCGTCCAAAGGGAGAGGTGGGTGGGGAGGAACCTTCAACTTTGCTATTCTTTAACCTCTAGCACGTAAAAACTATAGTGGTAGAAAATAGCCACACAGACAGCCTCGTTGGCCAGTAGGGCTGTTGCTATATGTTCTTCCTTTGTATTCCTCTGTATTCCTCCTCCTGCTTCCTCCAACTCATCATTTTGCTCATTAATCTCCCTCACTTTCATTTGTGTCTTCCTTTCACCACCTCCTCCAACCGCTCCTCCTTCCCTTCCTTTCTCTCAACCGTCCTATGTCCGTCCTTACACAAGCCTCTCCGTTGTACTCAGGAAGAGGAGGAGGAGGAGGAGGAAGAAGATACGTAGTGGTTATAGACTATCACCCTCCTCCTCCTCCTCCTCCTCCTCCTCTCCCTCTTCCATCCCTGTATATCCTGAGTTTGCATTCTTCTATTCGATAAATTACTCTTGTTTCCAGCGATTTCCCCTCTCCCCCCCTCTCTCTCTCTCTCTCTCCTCTCTCCTCCTATCTCTCTCTCTCCTCTCCTCTCCCTCTCTTCTCTCCTCTCTCTCTCTCTCTCTTTTCTCTTCTCTCCTTCTCTTTTCTCTCCTCTCTTCTCTTCTTCTTCTTCCTTCCTGCCTTCCCTTGATGATTATCTAAATGTTTTGTGTTTTGTCATCTAAATCCTAAGAGAAAATCGAATAGAAAAATATTGCTGAATCGAAAAAAGTATATTTCTTTTTATTTCATTGTTATTATTATTAGCATTAGTATTATTGTTATTCTTAGTAGTAATAGTAGTAGTAGTAGTAGTATTGCTATTATTATTATTTTAGTAGTATTTATCTTTATTATTGATGCATTTACCGTCGAATGTGGAATTCATAAGACAGCATGTGGGTAATCTTCGGCCACTCGACAATTCCAGAGGTTTTTTTTTCCTTGTTAAACTCGAACTCGGGACTCCCTAACTAGTCTAACCTCTATCATAACCTCTAACCTCTAACCTCCGGGACTCTAACTCTAACCTCACTTTTCTCATGCGCTAATCACTCGACCACCGCCCGCTGAGAGAGAGAGAAGAGAGAGAGAGAGAGAGAGAGAGAGAGAGAGAATATTAATAAGCTGCATTATTAGTCGCCTCCGTGGTGCAGAGGTGCGTCCTGGTTACAATCCTGGCCCTGGTTTCGATCCCGGGCTAGGCCAAGTCGGTGCCACCTACCCAGCTGTTCTTCCTTCCTTTGGGGTTGTAATGGGTCCTGGGGTAACCTGGGGAAGGTGACTGTGTTAACCCGGGAGTCACCCTAGCCCTGTGTCCCGGGGTAACGGCTCGTCACCCACCACAGGCTAGTAATGTCACGGAGATGAGCACCGAATGCCACGCGCAGCATATCGTATCCTCCCATCTTTACCTTTTTTATTATTAAGTTTTCTGCTCTTCGTTCCCCCCTTTTTCCCTTCTCCCTCTCCCCCCTCCCTCCCCCTTTCCTTCCTCCCCCCTTTTCCCTCCTCCCCTCCCCCCCTCTCCTTCTCTCTCTCTCTTCCTCTCTCTCTTCTCCTCTCTCGCTCCTCTCTTCTCTCTCTCTCTCCTCCCCCTCTCCTCTTTTCCTCCTCTCCTTTCTCTCGTCTCTCTCTCTCTCCCCTCCTTTCACTCTCTCTCTCTCTCTCTCTTCTCTCCCCTCTCCCTTCCCTTCTCTCTCTTCTCGTCTCCCCTCCTCTTCCCTCCTTCTCTCTCTCTTCTCCTCTCCTCTCTCTACCCCAGAAAAACGCCCAGAGAGTTTAACCATATCGAAAATAAATACAGTAAGAGTAGCAACAGTTTATGTCACTGTGCTTATGTCTTCCTGCCTGGTATCTGTATCTCTTCCCTAATTAGCACTTCTATTATTTTTCTCTTCCTCCTGGATATGTATTTATTTGCCCTCCTCTCCCCCTCTCTCTCGCTCTCTCTCTCTCTCTCTCCTCCCATCTCCTCGTCTCTCTTCTCTCTCTCTCTCTATTATAAACCCTTTATGTGCTTCTTTTCTGTCTCAATTCCCCTTCCCCCTTTCCCCCTTCCCCATTCCCCCTTCCCCCATCCCCCTCCCCCTTCTCCTTTTCCCTTCCCCCTTCCCCTTCCCCTTCCCCCTTCCCTTCCCTCCCCCTTCCCTTCCCCTCCCCCTTCCCCTTCCCTGTCCCCTTCCCCATCCACAGTCGTTGTCCTCGTCGTCATGGCAACAGTGTTTACAGTGGCCGGAGGCTATCAATACACAGATAGGGTAAGAATAGCATCACACAACATCATTAGCACACATACACACAACACACACACACACACACCACACACACACACACACACACACACACAACACACACACACACCAACAACACCACCACCCCACATTCATATATACAGTACTCCCAATTACTCTACATTTATCCTCCATTTTCTATTCTATATTTACACACACACACACACACACACACACACACACACACACACACACACACACACACACACACACACACGCATACATACACCACGCACACACATTCATATATACAGTACTCCCAATTACTCTACATTTATCCTCCATTTCTATTCTATATTACACACACAACACCACACCACCACACACACACACACACACCCCCCCCACACACACACCCCACACACACACACACACACACACACACACACACACACACACACACACACACACACAACACACAAGTTCTTTACTTTTATCCTCTTTTTTATATATTTTATTATCTATATTTATTACATTTATCTTGTGTGTTATTTCTTTCTATAAACAATTGACCTTTTGTTGCTTCCTTGCGTCTTCCTTTGTCTTCCTATGTCTTCCTTTGTCTTCCTTTGTCTTCCATCCTCTATTCCTATGTATCATCCTATTATCATCTAACTTCCTTCCTTTGTATATTCATTTTATCTTATTCTATTATTTTCTTTTACTTTCGTTTAACATTATCTGGTGAAAGTTAGCCCCTTGAAACCCAGAACGTAATTATCATTGTAATTTGGGTACCATTAGACGATTTTTAGTGAATATAAGCAATATTTTATACATATGACCTGTTTAGTATCCTTTTCCACTAACTAATGTGGTATATTCAGTTACTTTTCGTAATTTTATGGCTCACAACAGACGATTTTTTATAGCAAAGGAAAGATCTGGGCGTGAAGGGATTAATAATGCCGATAGAGTGAAATGATTGATTGATATTGCTTGATAGTGTTTATTTTTCGCTGCAGTAGTAGTGTTAAATAATATATATATAGTAATTGACTCACTCTTGCCTCTCTTTCTATTTTATTCATCCATCTATACATAACTATCCATTAATGTATCAATCTATATAGGTATGCATTCATTTCTCTATATATTTTAACTTACTTATAAATATCTGACGTGTTCTCGGATACATAAGTGTCATGCGTGCCAAATGAACACTGGAAGAAAAAGTATTATGGAAAAGAAAAGATCGGTCATGCTATTTTTGGAAGTTTGGTCGTGGAGAGAGAGAAAAAAAATGTTCTCATGACGTCAGTTTAGCATTATTTATATCGAGTAAACGAGAGAGAGGAGAAGAGAGAGAGAGAGAGAGAGAGAGAGAGAGAGAGAGAGAGAAAAGAGAGAGAGAGAGAGAGAGGGAGAGAGGGAGAGTATCATATCTCCATTCTTCCTAATGTATGATAAAATGGACAGGGCTTCGAGAGAGAGAGAGAGAGAAGGAGAGAGAAGAGAGAAAGAGAGAGAGGAGAAAAGAAAAGTAGGGACTTTTGGTGAAGAAGCCGTAAGAAGCCGGCTTTTTGCAGCTTGCGTTTTCTGTTATGGCGAGGCACTTTTAAGAAGCCGGCTTCTTACGGTTTGGGCCCAGCTGGTAAAGCCGTAGAAGCCATAAGAAGCGAGAGCCAGGGCTCGCTTACCACGGCTTCTTCCCGCTTGTTGCCTGACGTCAGAGATAACAACAAATATGGCGGGGAGGGCGAGATTCTGACACAGTGAGTATCGTCGTAGAAATACTGTAATTACAGATAACAGGACACAAGTAAAACACATAGATGTACATTCAGAAGCATGGACACCCCTTTAAGACCACGAACAAGAATATACAAGGTTAATGACACGACAGGACAATTTTAAAACTGGTGAAAGAATGATCATGTCTTATCAGGCTGACGATAGGGCCTAGCTGCTACGTAGTAGTTTTTGCTGAATTTCGCTGATAATATGGCACAAATTAGCCTGATTTGTACATTTAGTAGCACGGGCTTAACTTTCAGACCACACTAATAGAGCTAAAATGGATGAAAATGGTGATAGGAAACGTCGTCGGGTGAAATAATTTTCTCGAGTCTTTTAACATTAACACAAGACGTTGTTTTTCTAATTTTACTAATTATGCTATCAAAAGCAGACCGAAACGTTTCGCTGATTCATTATGCTCCAAATTTTTGGGTTCTTAGAGATCTCCACACTTTTTTGAGAACGTGAAAATGTTGGAACTCTCGCCGACGGAGACGAGAGTACCATAAACCTTCACCCTTTATCCGAATTCCACCACAAAACATTGCAAGATATCTTAAGTATGCATTACTTTATGTTGACGGACATGAACAATATTAATGTGTAGGTAGAGGTGCTGATAGGTATTGTGGAAATGACTAGCATTGCGTTGGGGAAAATCTTAGAACAAGGGCTCCACGGTAGCTGACCCAAATGTTGGCTCTATGTGTTATACTTACTGTCCTTAACACATCTGTTTAGATTTTAATTGAGTGCCGATCCTTACTTTGCCTACATGGGCCCATATTAAATTTTTAGGTTCTTGAGAAAAACTAAGTCCAGTAGGGTTTTGTTTAGGTTTGGTCAGGTCAGGTTTGGTTAGGTTAGTGCACAGCCCCATGGGCTCGAGGGGGGGTGCTAGGTTAGGTCTGTAGAGTTTTTTTCATCTTTAGAAAAGGCTCAACCTCCTATCTTCTTCTCTTTTTATAGACAACAAGCTTGGGGACCTGGTGGGAAAACCCGGGGGTTTTTTGGGGGGGGGAGCACACATATAAGGGAAATTGGCCCCGATAAGTCTATGAACTAGGAAATTTCCCTAGTTTATGGATTTTTTTGTGGGGGCCATATTTCCCTAATTGTGTGCTCCCCCCCCCAAAACCCCGGTTTCCACCCTGTCCCAAGCTTGTTGGCTATAAGAAGAAGAAGATAGGGGGGGGAGCCCTTGTTCTTAAGATTTACCATATATATATATATATATAAAAATGGTGTAATTTTTTGTATATTTTGGTTAAATTAGTATGTTTATGAAAAAAGGATTAATGCTATTTTTGGTGTACCTGATTTTTATGTTGACATATAATTAATGGTGTAAAAGATGTACTCTCGCTTTTACGAACAAATTGGGGAAGGATGCGAGGGTTTTAATTATCCGAGGGTCCGAACTTTTCGCATATAACAAATTGGAGGTCGGGTTAATATTAGGTGAAAGTTCCCTATTTCCGACTAATTCCGTGTATCGTGAACTTTTTCCGTTACATCTGACGAAAGTTCGTATACTTACATACATGCAGCCATCACAAATACTACACGAATACAGGGCAAATTTAAAAAAAATCAGAAACTGTAAACGCATATACTGAACTTATTCGGTAAAAGCACGCATATACCGGACTGGGAGAAAAAGTGTTGAAGCCGATATTTGTTATATAAAGGTCCGTAAAAGCGAGGGTTGTGTGTATACACTAAAACTTTGAAAAAGTACTACAGGAGCATCAGTGTATATACCTAATACGTTCGGTTTGGTGACATTAAGTAGGATTAGGTTATGGGTCAAGAGTGTTTCTGCATATAGGAAATACAAAATTATGAAACAGTTATGAGAAATTGTATTTGTTGAATATGAATGTTAATCGTATTTACCCAGCTCTTTGGTGCAATTATCTGACCAATCAGTATTACACTGGCCCCTTTGTGCATTAAATCTGAGGTTTAAATACATTTTTTTTTTTTAGTGTATAGTTGGATTATTTGCTTCTGTTATTAATTTTTACTTTTCCTTATAAAACTTCTATAAAGGTACACATCAAAACTACTTTTTATATTATTTGCATTTCCTTGTATATTTAGCCTGTTTATCTATAAAGGTGGCAAATATCGGTAAAATTTAGGATGAAACTATGAACATGACTATTGTCATGTATGAACAAACACTCATAAAGCTGTCTGTCTCTATTTCCTTTCATGGCAAGGGTTTAATCTGCAAAGTAACACAGTCTATGTTTCAGGTATGTATGTGCCGGTTGCATGAAGTGTTATCCGACCGAAAATGAAGGAGAAGACTCTGAGAGGGGGTAAATAAATAAATAAATATCTTATTTCCATGAAACATGGTTTTACTATCAAACTTACATCACAGATGTTCAATGCAATATATACTAAAATGAAACTTCTTCTGAAAATCACGCAAATAAAAAAAAATACATAAAAAGAAAGTTTAAACGAAACTTAAAAGGAAATTAATTATAACATTAAACAATAAGAACTAAAAGTCACTTCAAATATCTTTAAAATACTACTAACATATGCAACTGCTATTTGATATGGGGAAACAAAATTTTAGTTCACTTAGGGTCAATTAAAAATAAATTTATAAATCAAAACTTAAAAGTGTAGACTTCCATAATTAATGATGCAGAAGGCAAATTGTTGCATAGTTTAAGGCCTTTGTACAGTGAGGGGCTGGCCCCAGTCTGTTCTGGCTCTTGGCACTTTAAAGGTCTTTTAGCTGCCTTGTTGTACTGGCTGTATTTTCCCTGACAATGGAAACTAGATACCACTCCGGATACAACCCATTGACAGCCTTATAAAAAAGCGAAACATTTTTCATAAATATATCTGTCTTTAATTGTTAAACCCCTTTAACTTTTTATGATAGGAGTAACGTGATCCTTCTTTCTAGCTCCTCCAATAGCTAGTTTAGCTGCAATATTTTGCAGTTTTAAAACGCTAAAAAATAAAGTTGAGAAAAGTATTTGTTAGTCCCCTATACCCATACAGTAATTCATTAAGCTGAGAGAGAGAGAGAGAGAGGAGAGAGAGAGAGAGAGAGAGAGAGAGAGAGAGAGAGGAAAAAAATTAATTTAATGCCAAAAAATTTGCCAAGAATAAAAACACCCCCCTATCTTCCAAGCATAATATAAAACAGCCCAACCACCAAAGCGGAAAATCCCGGGCATGGCGGGGAGATGATGGCCAGTTAATGAAATTCCTCATTATACCTGACCCTTGCATCAGGTGCAACAGTTAATAAAAAATAAGTCACTAATGTGGAGCTCGACCCACCCAGCCCCATATAAAGTCCTTAGGTGCCCGCCCCCTTTACCTTGCCCTATTAATAGTCCTTGGTTTATGGAGCAAAAAGACATTAATGTGAAGGATATGTGTTGTGATCCATTCACAATATCGTCAGTCAGTTTTTCGTAACTTTTTAATGGCTTTCATTCGACGGTACACTTTCGTCAGTGTGGTTGTTTTGTTTTTCAATTATCAGCGTAGCCCGAACCACAATTTTCAGCCGTTCCCGGCGAGGCACGAAAACGAGAGAGAAGCCGCAAGAAGCCGTAAGAAGCCGGCTTCTTACGGCTTCTCTCACCAAAATTCGCCTATTAATATTATTTAAACAATTCGCAAGTATAGAAGATAAGAAACCTAAGGAAGGAAGATAATAAATAGCTTACAGGGTTCGAACCAAGGAACGATACACGCGAGCCCATGTCACCACCACTAAGCCACCCTGATAGGCTTATGCACGAGAGAACCTGTGATGCCTTGAATGTGGAGTAACTTGGAAAAGATAGATGGGACTAAGATCTGTGTTAATCTATAATAATATAAGCGAAAGTGTGTGTGTCTGTGTGTGTGTGTGTGTCTGCGATAGGTGCCGCCCCCCGTGGCACAATCCCATCATATGGCACAGTTTTGGAACCAGCTCGACCAGGGGCACATTTTAAGCCTACTTATGAGATGATCCGATCACTTTTATTTTATTTTTATTTTTAGTAGCCTATTAGCGAGAATTGTGAAAAAAAAATGTGGGTTGCGAGAATTGAGGAAACCTTGATGTAGGGTGATGGGTAATGGGTGAGTGAATGGGTGGGGTGATGGGTAATGGGTGTGGGGTGATGGGTGAGTGAATGGGTGGGGTGTGATGGGTTGGGGGTGGGTGGGGGAGGGTGAGGGAATAGGTGGGGGGTGATGGGTAATGGGTGAGTGAATTGGTGGGGGGTGATGGGTAATGGGTAAGTGAATGGGTGGGGGGTGATGGGTAATGGGTGAGTGAATGGGTGGGGAGTGATGGGTAATGTGTGAGTGAATGGGTTGGTGCTGATGTGAATAGGTTGGCGTTAATACATACATTTCTACATCCGTGATTTCAGGAAAGTTAGAAGGGGCTATCTGGAGAGTCTGTGTTTGGTGGGCCTTCGGCCCACCAAACACAGGTGGTGGGCCAATAGCCCTCCGCAGGAGCTAGCCAAAAAGTCCACCCGGAGGGCGGCTTTGCGGCTAGTGAAAGTATATAGTTGGGTAGAAGTATAAAGAATTGATGTTTCTCTCTCTCTCTCTCTCTCTCTCTCTCTCTCTCTCTCTCTCTCTCTCTCTCTCTCTCTCTCTCTCTCTCTCTCTCTCTCTCTCTCTCTCTCTCTTGCTTCATTACCTCCGCCAAGGTTACGTGATCGGTTCGGTTTTTTGTATGTCTGTTTGTTTGTGTGTATGTTTGTGTGTGTTTGTTTGTGTGTTTGTATGTTTGTTAGCAGGATTACGAAAAAACGTCTATGCATAAAATATTTCCCAGAGGTGAGACCCAATGTAGAAGTGATCCAGGTTTTTAGTTGACCGAATTGCAGATCTGGATTCAGGATTATTTTGTTAGTAAGTTATTTTATTGTAAGATTGGGAAAAAGTTTAGATTTTCCTTGAAGTGAATGGGGTATTTGGGGCATCTCAACGCACTTCCTTTCTCTCTCTCTCTCTCTCTCTCTCTCTCTCTCTCTCTCTCTCCTCTCTCTCTCTCTCTCTCTCTCTCCTCTCTCTCTCTCTCTCCTCTCTCTCTCCTCTCTCTCTCTGCGTTTTCTCTTTTATTTTATCTCTCCTTCTCATCGGTTATTGTTCTCATTCTTACTTTATTATTATATTCATATATTTCAATATCCACTAGTACGAGAACAACGGAATGATCATCATTCCTACTTGACTTAATGAGTATGTAATATATTTGCAATTGTATTACCACGAGAGACAAACTAAAGTATCAAGTCTCTCTCGTCTCTCTCTCTCTCTCTCTCTCTCTCCTCTCTCTCTCTCTCTCTCTCTCTCCTCTCTCTCTCTCTCTCTCTCTCGCTCTTTTTTCTTCTTTTTTTACCTTTATTCTCATAGGTTTTACAGTCAGGAGCTTCAGCTGGACTACTGAGAACTATCTTTGACTTTTAGGAATGTGTAGATTCTCTCTCTCTCTCTCTCTCTCTCTCTCTCTCTCTCTCTCTCTCTCTCTCTCTCTCTCTCTCTCTCTCTCTCTCTCTCTCTCTCTCTCTCTCTCTCTCTCTCTCTCTCCCCACCAGCGTAGAGGTTCCAAGCTTGCGTTAACAAACTAACAAAAACATCTTTATTAATAAGAGAGGAGTGACAAGACACCTCCCGAACTAAATTGACCCAACCCCGCTTTTTATATTCTCATACTATCTTCTTTTAGGGACTGGTATTTGAGCAGGCTTTTTTATACTTTTTTTTTTCCTTTGGCCAGTCCCTTGTGATGTAAAAAAAAATATACTGCTGTCAATGTCAAGCGTGCCAGAAAGAGCGAGGCCATAATGAAGAACCCAGAAAAAAGATCAAGAAGAAATAAATAAAAGAAGTGACAAGTTAAAAGCGAATTAAAAAGATCAGAAGAAAAAGAAAAAGAAAATCAAGAATGAAGCAAGAAGAAAAGTAAAGGAAGTTTAAGAAAGTAATAACGAGTTGAGTGGATCTTAGTAAAGTTATAGTTAACCTTCACTCGATTACCTTGTAAAGTGATTAATGGAGGTAAGGTACAAAAGAATGATAGTGGTATAACCCCATAGCAGATTTAATCTCTTAAAAAAAGAGGTAGGAAAAGGTAAATAAAAAGTATTGAAGTGATAGAATAATGTCGGAGGGTCTAACTTTTTACTATAAAATATCGCTTATTCAACCCTAAATGCATGGTACCATAACATGAATACGTTCGATTAAGCCCTTCTCAGTCCTCTTTTCTACTTTTCATAGTTATAATATAGGATAAGATAAGGTTATTATATCGCCTGCATCTTACCCTCCAGCCTGGACCCTAGGTATAAAAAGGTATGAGGTATAAGGACTAACAATCTACCCTGAACTATCCCCCATTTCTGATGTGTAGTGTATGTATAACCTCATTTACAATTTTTCCTTCGCTATAACTTTGGTTAACTTCGGTTTACTCCATAGGAATTATTTATACCTTACATTTCCTCTAAAATTTAGAAATTGACAATTCCAATTACGTTGTCGGGATACAACGTCTGCTTAAAAATTCTTTATCACTAAAATCTCTAATGGTACCTAAATAAATGAATTACTTCTGGTCTCAGGGGTTAACATTAGTATCATCTTCCTTATTACCTACTCTTATTGTCATGTTAATAATATAATAATGATAATAATGATCCTATTTGTTATCGCCTCGCCTCTTCAAGCCTCGGGTGCCCCTGGCTATACCCTTAGGGACCCCTGGATATACACAGTAATAAAGGGCCGCACTAATGCCTCATGACCCCTAGCTTCCCTGTCCTGCCCTTCCTGCTAAGCCTCATTTATTACAGCCATTTACTATATTATTTCTTCCTTACTCTCCTTCTGTTTTTTTTCTTCCTCCCTTCTTTTCATCCTTCCCCTATCCTTCCCTTCCTTCTTAGCCTCATTTATTACCTCCATTTACTATTATTTCTTCCTTACTTCCCTCCTTTTTTTCTTCCTTCTTTCTTCTTCCTCTCTTTATTTTATACGCCATTATTTCTTCCTTACTTTCCTCCTCTTTTTTCTTCCTTCATTTCTTTCTCCCTTCCTTCTTTTAATCCTTCTCATCCCTCTAAATTTCTTCCCGTTTTTCATCTTGCTTTCTTTTTTATCATCTTACTCTCCCTTCCTTCTTTCCTTCCTCGTCTCCTTTATTGCTTCCCTCCCTCACACCCACACATCCACGTCCTCCTTCAGCCCTTCCTTCCTTCCTTTCTTTTCCCTTTCCCTTTCCCTTTCCCTTTCCTTCCTTCCTTCCTTTCCTTCTTCCTTCCTTTCCTTCCTCTTCCTTCCTTCCTTCCCTTTCCCTTTCCCTTTCCCTTTCCCTTTCCCTTTCCCTTTGCTTCCCCTTCCTTCCTTCTTCTTCCTTCCTTTCCCTTTTTTCCCTTTCCCTTTCCCTTTCCCTTTCCTTCCTTCCTTTCCCTTCCCTTTCCTTTCCCGTTCCTTCCTTCCTTCCTTTCTTTCCTTTTTCCTTCCTTCCTGCCTTCCTTCCTTCCTTCCTTCTCCTTTCTTCCTTCCTTCCTTCCTTCTTCCCTTTCCCTTTTTCCTTCCCTTTCCCGCCTTCCCTTTCCTTTCCCTTCCCTTTCCTTTCCCTTTCCCTTTCCCTTTCCCTTTCCCTTTTCCCTTTCCTTGCTTTCTTCCCCCTCCCTTTCCCTTTTTTCCTTCCTCCTTCCTTTCCCTTCTTCCTTCCTTCCTTCTTCCTTCCTTCCTTCCTTCCTTCTTCCTTCCTTTCTTCCTTCCTTTCTTCCTTCCTTCTTCTTCCTTCCTTCCTTCCTTCCTTCCTTCCTTCCTTCCTTTCCTTCTTCTTCTCCTTTCCTTTCCTTCCTTCCCTTTCCCTTTCCCTTTCCCTTTTATCCTTCCTTCCTTCCATCCTTCCTTCTCTTCCTTCCTTCCTTCTTCCTTCCTTCCTTCCTTCCTTCCTTCCTTCCTTCCTTCCCTCCTTCCTTCCTTCCTTCCTTCCCCCCCTTCCTTTCCTTTTCCTTCCTTCCTTCCTTCCTCTTCCTTCCTTCCTTCCTTCCTTCCTTCCTCTCCTTCCTTCCTTCCTCCTTCCTCCCTTCCTTCCTTCCTCCTTCCTTCCTTTCTCTCTCTCTCTCTCTCTCTCTCTCTCTCTCTCTCTCTCTCTCTCTCTCTCTCTCTCTCTCTCTCTCTCTCTCTCTCTCTCTCTTATATATGCATGGACGGGAAAGCTTGTCCTCTCAGAGCCTCTCACGGGGAATGAAGTATGCCGGCGTTGCAGCGTGCCCTCAGAGTATGAGTATCCTTACCGTTGATGATAATAATGGTTAGGAGGAGGCTATAGGGTGAGAGGAGATACAGGGGGTGATTGAGGCGAGGGGCGTGGCGGGAAAGGAAGCAACGGCGGCGCCAGGTGGTTTGAATTTCACTATAAAACAAACTATAGGAATAGAATAAAGCAACTATTGATAGGTATGAGAATGAGGTTGTGGGTGGATCCGCGAATTTTCCTCATAAGATATTGTGGGAAAATCTGACGTTAAACAGAAAGAAGAAGAAGAAGAAGAAGAAAGAGAAGCGAATGAGGCTATGGGTGGTTTTTTTTAGTACCTTTTTATGTATACCCAACGAAAGCAGTGTCAGTGAGGTATGTATAGTAGGTATAGGTGTCAGTATAGATATATAGGTATGAGGTATAGGTATGTATAGAATGCGTAGATGTCAGTATAGGTATAGGCATGTACATTATATAGGTATGCATAGGTGTCAGTATAAGTATAGGCATGAGGTATAGGTATGTATAGAATGTATAGGTGTCAGTATAGATATATAGGTATGAGGTATAGGTATGTATAGGGGTCAGTATAGATATATAGGTATGTATAGAATGTATAGGTGTCAGTATAGATATATAGGTATGAGGTGTAGGTATGCATAGAATGTATAGGTGTCAGTATAGGAGTAGGTATGAGGTATAGGTATGTATAGGTGTCAGTATAGATATATAGGTATGAGGTATAGGTATGCATAGGTGTCAGTATAAGTATGAGAATGACGCTGTGGGTGGAGTTTTCAGTACTCTTTTGTGTGTATACCCAGCGAATACCGTGTCAGTGAAACCGTTATAACCACAAAGCTGTATATCCTGCACCTCCTCACGCCCGCCCGCCCGCACTGTCGTTATGCATGATAAAAGGGCGGCGTATTAAGTGCAGGAGCCTCGGGCGGGAATTTGTACGAGCTAGTATGTTATGTTAAAGAGGGAAGGATGATGGGGGAGCGTGTGCCTGGCGTGATGGGACCTGCGGGGTTACTGCTGCCCTGCTGATGATGATGATGATGACGATGATGATGATGATGATGATGATGATGATGATGATGATGATGATGATGATGTTGCTTTAAATGCCACCACCACCAACACTACAACTACTACCACTATCAGCATTACTATTTATACGATTACTTCTACTTTTACCACTTATGTCACTACTACTACTACTACCATTACAACTACTACTACCATTACAACTACTGCTACTATTATAACTACTACTACTACTACTACTACTACTACTACTACTACTACTACTACTGTTACTACTACTACTACTGCTACTACTACTACTACTGCTACTACTACTACTACTACTACTACTACTACTACTACTACTACT
>JACEEZ010012583.1:62500-67500 GCA_016584305.1 Chionoecetes opilio | reverse complement strand
GTGTGTGTGTTGGTGCGTGTGTGTGTGTGTGTGTGTTTTGTTTTGTGTGTGGGGTGTGTGTGTGTTGTGTGTGTTTTGTGTGACAACTTTTCTGTAAGCTTGGATACGAACGAAAAAGTTAACCAACAAATATTAGTCGGCAGCATCACGCCTCGCAGCAGCAACCGAACAGTCATTACAGCAACACAGCATTAATCACAGCAGCACCACAGCGGCACAGCATTCATCACACCTAAACAGCATTAGCACAGCATTCATTACATCACAACCACATTCAGTACAGAAGCAGCACCACATTCATTACAACAGCATCACATTCATTACAACAGCATCACATTCATTACAACAGCACCACATTCATTACAACATCATCACATTCATTACAACAGCACCACATTCATTACAACAGCACCACATTCATTACAACAGCACCACATTCATTACAACAGCACCACATTCATTACAACATCATCACATTCATTACAACAGCTCCACATTCATTACAATAGCACCACATTCATTACAATAGCATCACATTCATTACAATAGCATCACATTCATTACAACAGCACCACATTCATTACAACAGCACCACATTCATTACAACAGCACCACATTCATTACAACATCATCACATTCATTACAACAGCACCACATTCATTACAACAGCACCACATTCATTACAACAGCACCACATTCATTACAACATCATCACATTCATTACAACAGCACCACATTCATTACAATAGCATCACATTCATTACAACAGCATCACATTCATTACAATAGCATCACATTCATTACAACAGCACCACATTCATTACAACAGCACCACATTCATTACAACATCATCACATTCATTACAACAGCACCACATTCATTACAATAGCATCACATTCATTACAACAGCATCACATTCATTACAATAGATCACATCATTAAACAGCATCACATTCATTACAACATATACATTCATTACAACAGCACCACATCATTACAACAGCACCACATTCATTACAACAGCCACATTCATTACACAGCTCACATTCATTAAACAGCATCACATGTGCATTGAGACAGCATCCATTGTCATTAAATAGCATCAGTTGTGTACAAGCATCACATTAATTACATATAGCATACAGTTCATTTACAACAGCACCACTGTCATTACACAGCCCACTTTTACAAATCATCACATTCATTCAACGCACCACTTCATTCAACAGCATCACATGCATTCAACAGCATCACATTCATTAAATAGCACCTGGATTCATTACAATGCATCACATTGTTACAATAGTCATCAATTCATTACAATAGCACCACTTCATTACTAATCAGCATACATTTGTTCACATGCTACCAATTGTCTTTGATGCACCATGTGCATTACCAGGCTCACATTCATGTACAACAGCATCAACTTCATTACAACGAAAAAGTCTTAACAACAAATTTCATTAATAGCACACATCACTGCCCCACATCAACCGCAACAGTCATTACAAGCACCACATTCATTAACAATCAGCACCACAGTCATGACAACAGCCATTCTTTCACACCAACATCATTAGCACAGCATCCTTCATTACATCACAACCACATTCAGTACAGAAGCAGTACCACATTCATTACAATAGCATCACATTCATTACAACAGCATCACATTCATTACAACAGCACCACATTCATTACAATAGCATCACATTCATTACAACAGCATCACATTCATTACAATAGCATCACATTCATTACAACAGCATCACATTCATTACAATAGCACCACATTCATTACAATAGCATCACATTCATTACAATAGCATCACATTCATTACAATAGCATCACATTCATTACAATAGCACCACATTCATTACAATAGCATCACATTCATTACAACAGCATCACATTCATTACAACAGCATCACATTAATTACAATAGCATCACATTCATTACAACAGCATCACATTCATTACAATAGCCCCACATTCATTACAACAGCATCACATTCATTACAACAGCACCACATTCATTACAACAGCACCACATTCATTACAACAGCACCACATTCATTACAATAGCACCACATTCATTACAACAGCACCACATTCATTACAACAGCATCACATTCATTACAATAGCATCACATTCATTACAACAGCATCACATTCATTACAATAGCACCACATTCATTACAATAGCATCACATTCATTACAATAGCACCACATTCATTACAACAGCATCACATTCATTACAATAGCCCCACATTCATTACAACAGCATCACATTCATTACAACAGCACCACATTCATTACAACAGCATCACATTCATAACAACAGCACCACATTCATAACAACAGCACCACATTCATTACAACAGCACCACATTCATTACAATAGCATCACATTCATTACAACAGCACCACATTCATTACAACAGCATCACATTCATAACAACAGCACCACATTCATTACAACAGCATCACATTCATTACAACAGCATCACATTCATTACAATAGCATCACATTCATTACAATAGCACCACATTAATTACAGCAGCATCACATTCATTACAATAGCATCACATTCATTACAATAGCACCACATTCATTACAATAGCATCACATTAATTACAGCAGCATCACATTCATTACAATAGCATCACATTCATTACAATAGCATCACATTCATTACAATAGCATCACATTCATTACAACAGCACCACATTCATTACAACAGCATCACATTCATTACAACAGCATCACATTCATTACAATAGCATCACATTCATTACAACAGCATCACATTCATTACAATAGCATCACATTCATTACAATAGCATCACATTCATTACAATAGCACCACATTCATTACAATAGCATCACATTCATTACAATAGCATCACATTCATTACAATAGCACCACATTCATTACAATAGCACCACATTCATTACAATAGCACCACATTCATTACAATAGCATCACATTCATTACAACAGCATCACATTCATTACAATAGCATCACATTCATTACAATAGCCCCAAACATTCATTACAAAGCATCACATTCATTACAACAGCATCACATTCATTACAATAGCATCACATTCATTACAATAGCACTCACATTCATTACAATAGCATCACATTCATTACAATAGCATCACATTCATTACAACAGCACCACTTTCATTACGTCACCATCCTGTTTCTATTTTTATTCCCTATTCTGTCCATCTTCCTAATCCAAGAGTTAATCAGTATCTTTACTCTTTCATCCCTTTCACTGGTAAACTCTGGAACTCTGCCTGTTTTCATTTTTCCACCTTCTTACGACTTCAATATTTTCAAGAGTGGAGTGACAAGACACCTCCCGAACTAAATTGGCCCACCCCCCTTTCCTTATTTTCTTACTGTCTTCTTTATAGGGACTGGTAACTAACCGGGCTTTTTGGGACCTTTTTTTTGTGCCCTTGGTCCTTTGTGATGTAAAGAACCCAAAAAACCCACTTTAATTACATAAGTACTATAACATTCACTATTACAACACCTTCATAACAGTACCACGACAGCATTTATCACTATAACTATGCAAACTTATATATCTCTGCTTCAAAAATACTGATTAGCATTAAAGTTAGGCAAGAAAATTGACGTGGTAATTTATTAAAGGGACGTTAATGAGCCTCGAATTAGTAATGAAAATATTTGTGTCTAGTCTTTGCTGACTTGGTGAAGAAAATGAAAGTGATGTTAGAAGAAAACACGTTAATTTTCAATAAGTCCTTATGAGTGATATCCTACATTTGTGTGGTGGTGTTGGTGGTGGTGATTGTGGTGGAGGAACAGCAGATGAAAGAGGTGGTGGTGGTGGTGGTGATTGTGGTGGAGGAACAGCAGATGAAAGAGGTGGTGTTGGTGGTGGTGATTGTGGTGGAGGAACAGCAGATGAAAGAGGTGGTGGTGGTGGTGGTGATTGTGGTGGAGGGAAAAGCAGATGAAAGAGGTGTGTGGTGGTGGTGATTGTGGTGGAGGAACAGCAGATGAAAGAGGTGGTGGTGGTGGTGGTGATTGTGGTGGAGGAACAGCAGATGAAAGAGGTGGTGGTGGTGGTGGTGATTGTGGTGGAGGAACAGTAGATGAAAGAGGTGGTGGTGGTGGTGGTGATTGTGGTGGAGGAACAGCAGATGAAAGAGGTGGTGTGGTGGTGGTGGTGATGTGGTAGGAACATAGATGAAGAGTGGTGGTGGTGTTGTGTGAGAACATAATGAGGTGGTGGTGTGGTGGTGGTGATTGTGGTGGAGGAACAGCAGATGAAAGAGGTGGTGGTGGTGGTGGTGATTGTGGTGGAGGAACAGCAGATGAAAGAGGTGGTGGTGGTGGTGGTGATTGTGGTGGAGGAACAGTAGATGAAAGAGGTGGTGGTGGTGGTGGTGGTGATTGTGGTGGAGGAACAGCAGATGAAAGAGGTGGTGGTGGTGGTGGTGATTGTGGTGGAGGAACAGTAGATGAAAGAGGTGGTGGTGGTGGTGGTGATTGTGGTGGAGGAACAGCAGATGAAAGAGGTGGTGGTGGTGGTGGTGATTGTGGTGGAGGAACAGTAGATGAAAGAGGTGGTGGTGGTGGTGGTGATTGTGGTGGAGGAACAGCAGATGAAAGAGGTGGTGGTGGTGGTGGTGATTGTGGTGGAGGAACAGCAGATGAAAGAGGTGGTGGTGGTGGGGGGGTGATTGATTTGGTGGAGGAACAGCAGATGAAAGGGTGTTGGTGGGGTGGAGGAACAGTAGATGAAGGGTGGTGGTGGTGGTGGTGATTGTGGTGGAGGAACAGCAGATGAAAGAGATGGTGGTGGTGGTGGTGATTGTGGTGGAGGAACAGTAGATGAAAGAGGTGGTGTTGGTGGTGGTGATTGTGGTGGAGGAACAGCAGATGAAAGAGGTGGTGTTGGTGGTGGTGATTGTGGTGGAGGAACAGCAGATGAAAGAGGTGG
>JACEEZ010012583.1:50000-60000 GCA_016584305.1 Chionoecetes opilio | reverse complement strand
GGATGGGAAAAAGAAGGAAGGAATGGCTGGGAAGAAAGCATAAGGAGCCTTTAATTAGCTTTTCTCCATCCATTCACTTACCCTGCATTCCTCTAGTATGGTTATTGTGAATTTCCATCGTTACTTTGCCGCTGCTTTCATCATTCTCTTCCCCATCATTCATTTAATAACAGTTTGATTGCTCATGTCACGAGTTTATGCGTTGCTGTTTATGAGGCAAGTGCAGCTGCCTGTTGTAAATGAGCGACCGTTTTGTTATTGATATGCTGTGTGTGTGTGTGTGTGTGTGTGTGTGTGTGTGATAGTGTGAGAGAATGAGAGATAGATATAGAGAGATAGAGAGATAGAGATAGATAGATAGAGGAGAGAGAGAGAGAGAGAGAGAGAGAGAGAGAGAGAGAGAGAGAGAGAGAGAGAGAGAGAGAGAGAGAGAGAGAGAGAGAGAGAGAGAGAGAGTTTTCATCAACCTTATATATAACTTTCCAGACAGTTATACACCTTAATACTTCAACTAATACCCTAAACTACTCTCCCTAGATAGAAAATACTTGTGTTGTTTTTCACTAAGAACCATATATAAAGGTTGTTCCATATAATTATATTTTGTCTTGCTTAACCCCTTCACGCCCAGACCTTTCCTTTGCTAAAAAATAATTATCTGGTTTCGAGCCATTAAACTATATAAAATACATAAAATAAATAAAGAATATGCAAAATTGTTAGTTGCCAAGGATCTAAACAGTCATATATAAAATTTCTTAATTATTTTATCTGAATTCGTCAAGTAGCCAATTACAATGAATTCTTTGGGCCTACAATGGTTTGAAATAATACAAAAAACTGATAGCTATTATTATGGAGTACTTCAGTTATATTATAAATATTTATATTAATTAAAACTTTCAACTACCAGAGTTGAATTGGAATTACGTTGCCTATCAAGGGTTTAAATACTCATCAAGTCGAGCTACTTTGCATGTACCTATTCAAGGTTTATTGACTTGTATCAACTTGCCGCCTAGGTGCCGAATAGGTCGGCTTGTAAATCGGGACTACTGAATCACAGGGTACTCTGCATGTTGGGTGGCCGATTCCACTACTCAAACGTGGCACCATGACGGATCCTGATATATGGTCTTACTATCCTCTACCAGACGTACAACTTAGTTTTACGGATTGGTAGCTATTAACCACTCACGCCATCTCATTAACTAGGGGGGAATAAACTGCGTGTTCGCCATTAAATTCACAAAATCGCTATAACTACAACTTACTAGTTCACACATACTTGACAGCTAGGATTAAACCCTCAGACACAGAACTTTCCTTGCTAATAAAACGTGCGTGTAGGCCATAAAATACGGAAAGTTGCCTTAATACAATCTAGTATCGACAAGGATACTAAACAGGTCATAGCTATAAAATATTGGTTATAGTCACTAAAAATCGTCTAATGGTACCCAAATTACTATGGAAACAACGTTCTGGGACTCAAGGGTTTAAGAATCTTGTGCAGTTTTCTTCCTGTTGATTTCAAAATTATTCTTCACTCCTTGCTAATTTTACATTCTTTCTTTACCTAGGCGCTAAAACATCAAACTTTCCCCTATTTCACTTTTCTCTTAATTTTACTAAGACATGAGATGATAATTTTTCCTTCATCCTCTTTACATTTTACTGGTAAGCTCTGAAGTAACATTTTTTTTCGATGGATTAAAACATCAAACTTTCCAATTTTTTCACTTTCTCTTATTTCTCTTCATTTTACGAAGACATGAGGTGATATTTTTTCCTGGTTCCTTTTATAGTAAGCTCTGACGCAACCTTTTTTTCGGCCTCCATTGCAGTAGCTTCACCTGGTACCTGGAACTGTCGCCGATAGGAACACTCGCCGACGTCGACGAGTGTTCCTATTTTTCATGTCGGCGAGTGTTCCCATTACCCGTGTTTCTGCATTCAGGGATTAAATACCAGCAATAGCCTGAATAGCTAGGCTAGGTTATGTGGTTAGGTTAGGTTAGATTCTTTTTTCATATATTACAAGTTGAACTGTCGCCGAAAATTTACACGTCGGCGAGTATTCCAATGTCGGCGAGAGTTCTGGGTTGGTGTTTCGGCGAGAGTTCCTATAGGCGACAGTTCCATAAACCGTTCACCTCCTTCACGAGAAAGGCTGCAGTGGTGAGTGCCCTTGTATTGCCTGGTGTTCCCCGCCTTGCCTAGCCACCACTGACGCTGTAGCAGAGCCATAGAATGGGCTGTTTGCTTGTTTGCAGAGCCATATAAAGGGTTGTTTGTTTGTTAGCATAGCCATATAAAGGGTTGTTTGTTTGTTTGTAGAGTCATAGCAAGGGTTGATTGTTTGTTTGCAGAGCCATAGAAAGTGTTGTTTGTTTGTTTGCAGAGCCATATAAAGTGTTGTTTGCTTGTTTGCAGAGCCATATAAAGGGTTGTTTGTTTGTTTGCAGAGTCATAGCAAGGGTTGATTGTTTGTTTGCAGAGCCATAGAAAGTGTTGTTTGTTTGTTTGCAGAGCCATAGAAAGTGTTGTTTGTTTGTTTGCAGAGCCATATAAAGTGTTGTTTGTTTGTTTGCAGAGCCATAGAAAGTGTTGTTTGTTTGTTTGCAGAGCCATAGAAAGTGTTGTTTGTTTGTTTGCAGAGCCATAGAAAGGGTTGTTTGTTTGTTTGCAGAGCCATAGAAAGTGTTGTTTGTTTGTTTGCAGAGCCATATAAAGGATTGTTTGTTTGTTTGCAGAGCCATAGAAAGTGTTGTTTGTTTGTTTGCAGAGCCATATAAAGGGTTGTTTGTTTGTTTACAGAGTCATAGAAAGGGTTGTTTGTTTGTTTGCAGAGCCATAGAAAGTGTTGTTTGTTTGTTTGCAGTCATAGAAAGTGTTGTTTGTTTGTTTGTAGAGCCATAGAAAGTGTGTTGTTTGTTTGTTTGTAGAGCCATAGAAAGGTGTTGTTTGTTTGTTTGTAGAGCCATAGAAAGGTTGTTTGTTTTTTGCAGAGCATAGAAAGGTTGTTTGTTTGTTTGCAGAGCCATAGAAAGGTTGTTTGTTTTTTGCAGAGCCATAGAAAGTGGTTGTTTGTTTGTTTGCTAAGCCATAGAAAGGTTGTTTGTTGTTTCAGAGCCATAGAAAGGGTTGTTTGTTTGTTTGTAGAGCCATAGAAAGGGTTGTTTGTTTGTAGAGCCATAGAAAGGTTGTTTGTTTGTTTGCAGAGTCCATAGAAAGGGTTGTTGTTTTTGTAGAGCCATAGAAAGGTTGTTTGTGTTGTAGAGCCATAGAAAGGGTTGTTTGTTTGTTTGTAGAGCCATAGAAAGGGTTGTTTGTTTGTTTGTAGAGCCATAGAAAGGGTTGTTTGTTTGTTTGCAGAGCCATAGAAAGGGTTGTTTGTTTGTTTGTAGAGCCATAGAAAGGGTTGTTTGTTTGTTTGCAGAGCCATAGAAAGGGTTGTTTGTTTGTTTGTAGAGCCATAGAAAGTGTTGTTTGTTTGTTTGCAGAGCCATAGAAAGGGTTGTTTGTTTGTTTGTAGAGCCATAGAAAGGGTTGTTTGTTTGTTTGTAGAGCCATAGAAAGTGTTGTTTGTTTGTTTGTAGAGCCATAGAAAGTGTTGTTTGTTTGTTTGCAGAGCCATAGAAAGTGTTGTTTGTTTGTTTGTAGAGCCATAGAAAGGGTTGTTTGTTTGTTTGTAGAGCCATAGAAAGTGTTGTTTGTTTGTTTGCAGAGTCATAGAAAGGGTTGTTTGTTTGCAGAGCCATAGAAAGTGTTGTTTGTTTGTTTGCAGAGTCATAGAAAGGGTTGTTTGTTTGTAGAGCCATAGAAAATGTTGGTTGTTTGTTTGTGAAGCCATAGAAAGTGTTGTTTGTTTGTTTGCAGAGCCATAGAAAGGGTTGTTTGTTTGTTTGCAGAGCCATAGAAAGGGTTGTTTGTTTGTTTGCAGAGTCATAGAAAGGGTTGTTTGTTTGTTTGTAGAGCCATAGAAAGGGTTGTTTGTTTGTTTGTAGAGCCATAGAAAGGGTTGTTTGTTTGTTTGTAGAGCCATAGAAAGGGTTGTTTGTTGTTTAGACCATAGAAAGGGTTGTTTGTTTGTTTGTAGAGCCATAGAAGGGTTGTTTGTTTGTATGAGCCATAGAAAGGTGTTGTTTGTTTTTGTATAGCCATAGAAAGGGTTGTTTGTTTGTTTGTAGAGCCATAGAAAGGGTTGTTTGTTTGTTTGTAGAGCCATAGAAAGGGTTGTTTGTTTGTATAGCCATAGAAAGTGTTGTTTGTTTGTTTGTAGAGCCATAGAAAGGGTTGTTTGTTTGTTTGTAGAGCCATAGAAAGGGTTGTTTGTTTGTTTGAAGAGCCATAGAAAAGGTTGTTTGTTTGCAGAGCCATAGAAAGTGTTGTTTGTTTGTTTGTAGAGCTATAGAAAGGGTTGTTTGTTTGTTTGCAGAGCCATAGAAAGTATTGTTTGTCCCCCCACTGATTATTGTAACACTTGCGAGGGAGTGTGTTTGTAGTATACGTACGGGGGAGGGCGGGCCAACATCACAGCCCTCCAGAATGTGCAGGCCCAACCACCTGAGCCCTCAAGGAAAAAGAATAGCCTACAGGCGCTATAGGCTCCAACGTATATATAACAACAACAAAAAGTGCCCACCACGCCAACTTGAGGGGTGTTTGTAGACCTACTTCCATTGTAGAGGGAATGTTTTCTCTTCTTCTTTGTTTTAAGTCTACAGTATGGCATCGGTAAGTTTATTCACTCAAGGGCCCTTATGTTTGAGCCTTATACCATGGTGGCGCAAACAGGACTTGTCTAATGTTAATGACTCCTGTGATGATTAGAGGCTCATCCAACCTTCCTCCCCCGGTGTCCCCCGATGCACTCGCCGTTTAGGGTAGGGTCAAAGGGCGCCATTTGGGTAATCTTCAGCCACTCGACGATAGTAAAAAAAGTATATTCCTACCTGGACTCGAACTTGGGACTACATGCTCATAACTACCAGGGACTAATCAATTTAAATCTGATGTCATTAGCTTCCATTGTCCCTTTGTCTTTCACTCGTCTTGATATTTTGAACACATGTGTGTGTGTGTGTGTGTTATTCACCCATGTTCTTGTCCACGCGAGCTTGCTCGCGATCGCCAGTTTCACCCTCCCGATGTGAGCTTGGAGCTCATTATTACCGATCTTTGTGTAATGCTGGGAGCTTACACACTACACACCCCCATCCCTTTGCTCAAGGGGGATAGAAACCACCCTGAATTTGTCCGTTCAAAATCCCCGTGAACAGTGAGGATTCGAACCGGCTACCACAGAATGGCAGGCCAGCACGCTATCAACTGAACCATCAGGACGGTTGTGTGTGTGTGTGGTGTGTGTGGGTGTGTGTGTGTGTGTGTGTGTGCACATACATTCACAGTAAAGGGAGAATACATTATGTACGCCCTACCTTAAGTGCGTTCATGCCCTCCCTGCGTCCGGCGAGAGAGAGAGAGAGAGAGAGAGAGAGAGAGAGAGAGAGAGAGAGAGAGAGAGAGAGAGAGGTGCGCCAATGCAATGTTTAAAGGCGACAGTACCACATGTAACCACCGTGTACGTACGCATACGTGTAGACAGAACCATGCGTCCTGTCTCGCCCGGGGGAGTATTTTGGATCATGCTTCCCAGTGTCATGCAAATCAGGAGTGTAGGACATATTCCCCTCTGGAGATTTTCCCCCTTTGACATTTTTCCCCCTGAGAGATTCCCCCCTGACATATTCCCCCCTGGACAGCTTTCCCTGTGGACATTTTCCCCACTCATTTATTCATCATATAAAACGATTTTGGCAGAAGAAAAAGTGTCAGTAAAACTAACCTAACCAAACCATACCTAACCTAACCTGAACTATTAACATCAATGGTTTCGGCCAGTGTTTCGTGATCATAGCACAGTGCTATCAAATGCATCCAGGGGGGAAAATGTCCAAAGGGAAACTGTTTAGATCATTGTTACTCAACCTTTGTACCACCACGGCCCCTTTAGTAGCGGGTCCTTGCCTCCATGCCCCTTCACTCCTTCAACCAAGATATTTCAAAATTATCCTGAATCAGAAAGAAAACATTAGAAATGCGTGTTTTTAACACTTATTGTGCACATCATTATTCATGAACACCTTGCACATGCCCAGCAGATTTAGCTAGGTCACGTTTAGAGGCGTGAATACGCTACGTGTGTGTGCTACGTGTCCTTGAATTGCTGCAGTGGTTATTCAGTTAGTAGCTAGCAGAGTCAACATATTTTAATTTACTTATAATAATATTAAATAATAATGAAAAATAATAATGATAATAAAAATAATAATAATAAAAATAACAGCAACATAATAATGATAATAATGAGTAAAATAGTTATATTTATAATAGTAATATAATAATTGTAATTTTGATAAAATAATAATAGTAGTAATAATAATAATAGCAATAATAATAATAACAATACGAACAAAAATAATAATTATGATAATGATCATGATAATGATGATCATAATAATGCTGATAATAATAAAAATAATAGTAATAATAACAATACAAAAATAGTGCATAAAAGCCTCCGGACTAAGTGAAACGTGGCAAGGCGTCACCGCAGAGTTTGTCAGCCACACTTGCTTCTCTGCACTGACTTTCTTCACTCACCCTTGCGCGCGAGGTTCATATTAAAGCGAAGGCCGAGCTTCAAGTTAAATACTTGACAGTTCTTCCTTGTTCTCTCTTGGCTCACCCCCCCCACCCCCCCCCCCCTTTGGTAATTACCCACGTCCCATAAGAGGGCGCCCTCCAGGTTAAGAACCGCTGGTCTCGAGGGAAATATGTCCAGGGATCTGTCTGTCTGAAATCTGTCAGGGAGGAAAATGTCAGTGGGGGAAAAAGTCCAGGGGGGAATCTGACCGGCCCGCAACTCGTTTGTTTTGCATTCCTTCACCAGTCATACCTTGATATAAAATCAACAACATTGTGGGTCGTGTTTCCCGGTATCCATGGAGTGTCCTGTTTGTTGGCTTCCTCCTGAGCCTGGTGTTGCCGGTGTTGCGCTGACTGAATGCTGAAGTGTTGTGTTGTGGTGTTGTGTGGGGCGCGTCTGACACATGCAGGATCTGACAAAACTGCAGACTGCATAAAAAAATATCCCAAATTTCCATATTTTCATCAGTTTATAAATCTATGTCTGTAGATGTCTTCTCTACTCAAACCTCAGTCTCTGATATCATCTCCTATGCTGTCCTTATCACATTACATTAAACATTACACTCGTCCCCATAAATACAGGCCGTAAGTCGGTACTCTCAGCATCTCTACGTATATATACCTACTCTCTTCCTTTGACTCCACCATCGCAAGATACACTCAATAACAACATTCTTTTCCTTATAACACCAAGCTATAATTACATAACATTAAACATTACATTACACATAACACTCGTTAATACAAGCCTTAGGTCGGTACTTGCAGCATAAACCTACTCGCTTCCTTTAACTTCTTGAGACCCTGAACGTAATTCCCATTGTAATTTGGGTACTATTAGACGCTTTTTAGTGACTATAAGCAATATTTTATAGATATGACCTGTTTAGTATCCTTGCCCTCTAACTAATTTGGTATATTCAGTTACTTTTCGTAATTTTATGGCTAACAATAGACGATTTTATATAGCAAAGGAAAGATCTGGGTGTGAAGGGGTTAACTCCGCCACCGCAAGATGCACCCATAACAACACTGCGCTCCTTACAACACCCAGCTATCATTACGTAACACAAGGCAGCTCATTAACAACTGTGTGGCCATGTATTATGAACCACTGACACACTCACTTACAGAATATAAAAATAATTAATTACCTTTCACGTGTACTTCATTAAATATTTCTCAGTGCTTACCTTTTACCCTTCCATTGGTAGGCCGCTGGATGGAGGGGCGGGACGGGACGGGATGGGATGGTATGGATGGGACGGGAATAGGAAGGGAAAGGAAGGAATGGAAGGTGAAGGAAAGGAAAGGAAGGAATGGAAGGTGTAGGAAAGGAAGGCAGAGGTAAGGGAAGGGTTGGATTAGATCAAATGGGAAGGGAAACACTTGAAACACTTTAATATGCTTACCATAATACATACGTTAATAAAGTTATATAACATAATTTGTGTAAGCAGCCCATACGAAGCCATACGGTATTCGGGCAGCATCTCTGTAGTTTACAAACAAGTTTATCTAGGACGTCAGTAGCAATTACATAAAAGAAGAAGAAAAAAAGAAAACAAAAAGAAAAACAAGGTAAACAAAAACAAAAAAAACCCAGGAGAAATACATAGACAATTGCTCAAAAATTCATTTGTAGAATGCTAATAAAATGTATTGTTGGCACTATAATAAATCTACATGACCATCATTGGAAATATATTAGAACAAATATTAGAACAAATATCTTGTCAGTACTGGGACAATAAATACTTTTTGTATTGCCTTTTAAATGAACATAATGTTGGTAGGGTCTTAACAGAGTCGGGTATATTATTCCATATCTTGGGACCAGAGTAGGCTAGTGAGTGTTGAAAAACTGTCAGGTTATGTTGTGGTACACGGAGGTGTTCACAGTTGCGGGTGGGGTAGTTATGTTGAGGGAGCAAGTTAATATAATGACCACCAGTAACTAATTTGTGCATATATATTCCAATCTGTAATTTGTTTATGTCAAATAATTTCAAGATGTTCATATTCTTAAATAAAGGGTGAGTATGATCAAAGTAGCCCGAATTTGTAATGATCCTAATTATTTTCTTTTGTAGCCGGAACAGGGGAAGTAAATGAGTGGGATATGTGTTGCACCAGACTGGAGTACAATATTGAAAGTGTGGCAATACATGGGCATTATAGAGAATTTTAAGTATATTATTAGGCATAAGGTCTCTAATTTGATATAATAGAGATACGATTCTAGACAATTTAAGACATAATTCATTAATGTGTGGTTTAAAGGATATGTTATCATCAAAAGTTACACCTAGTAGTTTGTGTTGATTAGTTCTGTTGATGACATTGTTGTTGTATAACAGAATAGGAAGAATTATAGTCGCCTTGTTGGTAAAGAGCATATAATACGTTTTGTTTAAATTGACGGTTAGTCTATTACTCAAACACCATTTATAAAATTTTTCTAGGTCTTGGTTGGCTGTTTCTATCAAGGATGTAGGGTCTGCACCAGTAATGAATAAAGTAGAGTCATCAGCAAAAAGTATTGTTTTTAAATTGTAAATACATTTGGAGATCATTTATATAGATAAGGAATAAAATGGGGAAGAAAGGAAAGGGATGTTAAGGTATGGTGAAGGAAGGGTAAGGGAAAGGAAGGAAGGGAAGGTGAAGGAAATGGAATGAGAAGGGAAGGGAAGGGTTGGATTAGATCAAATGGGAAGGGAAGGAAAGTGAAAGGACGTTAAAGTAAGGGAAAGGAAGGGAAGGGAAGGGAAATGAAGGGAAGGGAAGGGAAGGGGAAGGGAACAAAAGGGATGGGAGAATTAGGTCAAGTTGCTGCTACTATCTCGTGGAAGCTGACACAGTTTATAAAATTTTAAGGCAGTAAATTTCATCCCATTCCCTTCCATTGTCTCTTTGTCTCTCACACACATCCACATATCACCGCTTCCCTGACAGTGTGCGTGTGTGTGTGTGTGTGTGTGTGTGTGTGTGTGTGTGTGTGTGTGTGTGTGTGTGTGTGTGTGTCCTTGTCTCTGAATCACGACCGAATACATCATTACTTGGTTCGTCTCATTTTCCCCTCACTCTCAAGGGGAATAAAGAGATGACATGAAACAATAGAGAGGTGATAATGTTCTCCATGCTCTATTATTAAATGAATTAATGATACTTTCCTACCAGGTACTTTGAGAGAGAGAGAGAGAGAGAGAGAGAGAGAGAGAGAGAGAGAGAGAGAGAGAGAGAGAGAGAGAGAGAGAGAGAGGAGAGAAAAAAGAGAGAG
>JACEEZ010012583.1:37500-45000 GCA_016584305.1 Chionoecetes opilio | reverse complement strand
TTAGAGTTTATTATATTATATATATATATATATATATATATATATATATATATATATATATATATATATATATATTATATATTATATAATATATATATAGCTATCTGGTCATATATGAAGAAGCACTCGACCTCGGTTCATTTAATCATCTATCAGGCGGAGAAGCATTCCCTGGTTTCATTGATACATCTCGGGCGATAGATGGTATTATATCGCATAGTTTCTTTGTCATCCTATTCGGTGGAGAGGTAACTCGCCTCTGTGCTTGTCATCCTCGGGGAGGAGAGGTACTCGCCCTCGGTGTCCTTGTCATCCTCGGGGGCGGAGAGGCACTCGCCCTCGGTGTGCTTGTCATCCTCGGGGGCGGAGAGGTACTCGCCCTCGGTGTCCTTGTCATCCTCGGGGACGGAGAGGTACTCGCCCTCGGTGTGCTTGTCATCCTCGGGGGCGGAGAGGTACTCGCCCTCGGTTTTTCATCCTGGGGACGGAGGTACTCGCCCTCGGTGTGCTTGTCATCCTCGGGGACGGAGAGGTACTCGCCCTCGGTGTGCTTGTCATCCTCGGGGACGGAGAGGTACTCGCCCTCGGTGTCCTTGTCATTCCTCGGGGACGGAGAGGTACTCGCCCTCGGTGTGCTTGGCATCCTCGGGACGGAGAGGTACTCGCCCTCGGTGTGCTTGTCATCCTCGGGGGCGGAGAGGCATTGGACAAGAGCGTGGTGATGACACACACTGGTATACTCTGCAAATACATTTAGCTGTTGATCAAAAAAAAGAAGTTATGTATGTTAAACGGAACTGTGTAGGGATATTTAAAAGGCTTTGGTTATCAGGGACTCTAGGGCAGTGATGCTTTTTTGAAGGTTTAAAGGGACATTATGGCGATTGTATCAGTTATATTGTCGGTCCTTACTGGTTGTGGGTGGTGGTGGTGTGGGTGGGTGTGTGGGTGGATGGGTGCCCAATTGAGGGATCTCTGTTAAGCTTGGACGGATCATTGTATTAAAAGCTAATCAGAGAGAGGAGGAGGAGGAGGAGGAGGAGCGATAGGGGATGACGAAAAGGAAGAGAAGGAAAGGAAAAACATTAATATGAAATAGAAATGTGAATATTTTTTGTGAATGTGAAGATTACGTTCGTGAATAGAAAATATTTAATATGGTAAACGATTTTCTTTCTTTTTTCTCTCTCATGTGTTCGTGTCTCGGTGCTCGAGAGAGAGAGAGAGAGAGAGAGAGAGAGAGAGAGAGAGAGAGAGAGAGAGAGAGAGGAGAGAGAGAGGCGTGCCGTATCTTCTACTAGGTCAGCTTGTATCCAAAGTTTAATAGTTTTACTCATAAATTTCCCAGCCGCGAGCCAAGCTATGGTGATGGCCGGTGCCTTACCTTACCTTACCTTATCTTACCTTACCTTACCTTACATTACCTTACCTTACCTTACTACCTTTACCTTACCTTACCTTACCTTACCTTACCTTACATTACCTTACCTTACCGACTTACCTTACCTTACCTTTACCTTACCTTACCTTACCTTACCTTACCTTATCTTACCTTACCTTACCTTACCTTACCTTACCTTACATTACCTTACCATACCTTACCTTACCTTACCTTACCTTACCTTACCTTACCTTACCTTACCTTACCTTACCTTACCTTACCTTACCTTACCTTACCTTACCTTACCTTACCTTACCTTACCTTACTTACCTTACTTACCTTACCTTACCTTACCTTACCTTACCTTACCTTACATTACCTTACCTTACCGACTTACCTTACCTTACCTTTACCTTACCTTACCTTACCTTACCTTACCTTACCTTATCTTACCTTACCTTACCTTACCTTACCTTACATTACCTTACCATACCTTACCTTACCTTACCTTACCTTACCTTACCTTACCTTACATTACCTTACCTTACCTTACCTTACCTTACCTTACCTTACATTACCTTACCTTACCTTACCTTACCTTACCTTACATTACCTTACCTTACCGACTTACCTTACCTTACCTTTACCTTACCCTACCTTACCTTACCTTACCTTACCTTACCTTACCTTACCTTACCGCACCTTACCTTACCTTACCACACCTTACCTTACCTTACCTTACCTTACCTTACCTTACCTTACCTTACCGTACCTTACCTTACCTTACCTTACCATACTCTTATCTTACCTTACCTCATCTAACCTTACTACATCTTACCATATTGCTACATGCGTGGAGGAATATTGGAGGAAGATTACATAGGATTACATTGGAATAACAGATACCAGGTTACCCGTCGGTCTATAATGATGGTATCTGCTTAATTACCTATTACTACTAATGAACTACTTGTAGGAGAACAGGATAGCATATAACAAGGCTAAGAGAAGGAGTAGGAGGAGGAAGAATGTCTGATGTATAGGAGAAGTTGTCTTTTATAGTTTGTCTGCTATATGTGTTTGTTTCCGTGTCAGCATCATATCCGTATTAACCCCTTGAGACCCAAAACGTAATTTCCATTGTAATTTGGGTACCATAAGACGATTTTGAGTGACTAAGAAATATTTTATAGATATGATTTGCTTAGTATCCTTGTCGACTAACTAATTGGGTGTATTCAATTACTTTTCGTAATTTTATGGCTAACAACAGACGATTTTTTTTTATAACAAAGGAAAGATTTGGGCGTTAAGAGGTTAAACTCTTCTTTCGCTGACACCTCATACAATTGTTGTTATGATGGCGTCTCACATTTGTTTGTTGATACACTCTATAAATCATGGTGAAAGGAACATAGACTCCTCATTAGAAAAGTACACGCTAGGGAAGTGACGCCATCTAGCATCGAAATATGTAACTAAAGACGGCGGAACTATGGCGGACAGCTACTATCAATTTCATGAACTCATTTTTTTACTAAACTGCCAGTGGACGAGAGCACCGCCATCTATTAGCCAGATAATACATGAGAATTGTTATAGATAGATAGATAGATAGATTTATTGACTACAGTTTTATAACACAAAACATATTCATAAGTAATGAAAATACAAAATCTCCACAGCAAGTAAAACACATGTAGTCCACAAATATTAATAGTCATTATTTTAATTAATACATTGCAGCAAAATTACTCCTAAGCAAAAAACCACAAAAACCACAAACTTAAGTAAAGAAAACGCATACCCTCTAATAGCTAAACATACTTAACTTACATGCATAATTTATACATCAAGTAGTGTTAGCCATTGACAATTATTCCTCATTTATATACCTTTAGCAAATCAAAACTTATATACATCACTGCCATCTTACGTCGGGATATCACACTAAGAGTAAGGTAGGGAGTTGCCACCTAGTGCATTACTATTACAGGAGACTCAAGGTTCAAGAACGGTTACTGTTAGCATCACTTCTGAAATGTGTTGCGTGTCCACTGGCAAGTATATCAGAGAGAATGCTTCGAAGCTTATGAAGTATTGATGAAGCTTTTGATGCTCCGAGTACCAGTGAAGATGTCATAATGAGGGGCCATTCAAAAATTACGGAAGAAAAAGGCAAGGGAAGAACAGAGGCGATGCAGGTCACAAGAGGAAGAAGAGTGAGGCGCACGTAAACATTAGGTCTCCTCCCTATAAACAACATGTCACATCTCCAAAAGTAGTGATTTGCGACGGAAGCTCATTGAGAGAGTTACCTAGAATCCAAGTTAAGTTAAGTTTATTTACATCTCTTACAGAAAAAAAAACTTATTGTAAACCAATAAGGTAAACAGAAACCATACTCCCAATTGTGTAGGGAATTCTGGTCCTCGTGTAAAATAATACCTATATTACACCTTAGGGGCCATTCAGATATTACGTAAGGCTTTATTTTAGTCCTTTTTTATTCTCCCTTTCCCTCCGTTGTCACGTCTGTAACACATGTCCAGACCTCCTCTAGAACATTATGTAACACCAGCTAGTATCCCACCCCTCCAATTAGTAGGTTCGCATTCTTTTTCCAATACAGTAATAACTAGTCTAGCCGAAGTACCTGCAAATTATCATGTTTAGTTTTTTCTTAGGTTTTTCTCGCACCCCCCTCCCCCCATCTGTCACACTCATAACACTTCACTATAACCCCCTCACTATAACCCCCCTAACCCCCCCTATAACCAACCCACTATACCTCCCTCTCCCCCCCTTAGGCGTGACGTCATTTTTGAACGGCTCCTGAAACTTGTTTGTTGAGGAGGAGGAGGAGATGAGAAGGTATATTATAATCTATATAATCTGGCCTTGGAGATTAGTGTTTGATGAAAAGGGATAAAAAAGATATGGAGGAGGATAAAGACAAAAGGAGGCCTGATGAAGAGAGAGAGAGAGAGAGAGAGAGAGAGAGAGAGAGAGAGAGAGAGAGAGAGAGAGAGAGAATTTTTTTTTTTTTTAATCAAAAGCAGGATGAAGAGGAGAAGAGTAAAAGTGATCACAAAGGAATCACAAACAGATCCTAACGCGGCTATTTTGTTTCCACTACTCTACACTAACTTTCCCTTTCAAGTTTCACTACACTTTAACGTTCCCTTTGGTCATGACGTCTGGTTAATGAGGGTGTTTAGTATCATCCTTCTGATGCTCATTAGGAAAGTCGGGGGAAATCAGGGATACATTTGCCAACCTGGAGTCACCGGGAGGCATACTGCATACAGAAATGGATAATACAATAGAAAGAAGATTACATAAGATTGCATAGGACGACATAGGAGGAGGTAGAGAAGGAGAATGAGGATGCAGATAGAACATGACCAGTGCATTGTGTTGGTGAAAATAGGTGGAAGGGGGAAGAGACACAAGGCAAGAGATATGAAGACAGCGGTGCAAGGGACGGGACGCATATTGCCGTTCTCTGGATAGTATGTGTTATGGGGATGTCTCTAGCCAATCACCGTTGTCCAAGCTCGTGACGTCACATGGGGGTGGAGCTTAAGTGATCGTTGGGCTATAATCTGTTTTATTTAACCCCTTGAGGCCCAGAACGTAATTTCCATTGTAATATGACCACCATTAGATGATTTTTAGTGAATATAAGTAATATTTTATTGATTTGACCTGTTTAGTATCCTTGTCCACTAGCTAATTTGATTTATTTAGTTACTTTTCGTAATTTTATGACTCGACAACATACAATTTCTTATAGCAAAGGAAAGATCTGGGCGTGAAGGGGTTAACATAATTTATTTAGCGTAGGTTAGGTTGGTTTAGGTTAGGTCAGCTTAGGTTGTGTTAGGATTACACCATTTAATAAGTCTAATCTTAAATAAAACATACAGATTATAGCCCAGCGATCACGTAAGCTCCACCCACAATGTGACGTCACGAGCTTGGACAACAGTGATTGGCTAGAGACATCCCCATACCACATTCTATTCCAGAGAACGGCAATATGCGGACGGGAATGGGGAGACGAGTGTCGAAGTGAGGGTTGCGAGAGTTACCCATGAAAATGTTAAGGAGACAAGGAGCATGGGAAGGAGAGGAAGAAAACGAGGAGGTAGAAGAAGGGAAGAAATTGGACGGAGAGAAGGGAGAAGGATGAAAAGGAACAAGAAATAGAGAAAGCAAGATAGAAAGGCAGGGAAAATAAATAATAGGAGAGAGAGAGAGAGAGAGAGAGAGAGAGAGAGAGAGAGAGAGAGAGAGAGAGAGAGAGAGAGAGAGAGAGAGAGAGAGACGGTAATGAGTGGTGGTATAATTACCTGGTCTTTGTTATACTCATTAACGTTTTAGAAATGAGAATGAGCAAGCGAGGCAAGTCATTATGAGAGGGAGAGAAAAAAAGAAATATATATATATATAGATAGAGAGAGAGAGAGAGAGAGAGAGAGAGAGAGAGAGAGAGAGAGAGAGAGAGAGAGAGAGAGAAAAAAAAAAAGTAACATTATCGCTCGTAGTTTGACATCATTCTATATGCACTCTGTTTCTCCATGTATGTATATGTGTCTGTCCATTTGCGTCTCTCTCTCTCTCTCTCTCTCTCTCTCTCTCTCTCTCTCTCTCTCTCTCTCTCTCTCTCTCTCTCTCTCTCTCTCTCTCTCTCTCTCTCTCTCTCTCTCTCTCTCTCTCGTAATGACGTGGCTCACATCCTCATTCTTATTTCGTGCCTTGAGGAGGAGGAGAGGAAGAAGAAAAATGAGGGGATGAAAGGTCAAGAGAGAAGAGACAGAGGAATGAGAACGGAAGGAGGCACAGAGGGACAAAGAGCCGGTGGAGGAGGAGCAGGAGGAGGAGGAGGAGGAGGAGGAGGAGGAGGAGGAGGAGGAGGAGGAGGAGGAGGATTAAGGAAGGAGGGGGCAGCTAAGGATATTCATGTGTGTTCTTTGCGACCCACTTCTGAACTTCACAAGCAGCGCAGAGGAATTTTTAAGCAGCGGTGAAAATTTATGAGAGTGGCGACCAAGGTTGTGGAAGGAGGTTGATTCGTCAGAGAGAGAGAGAGAGAGAGAGAGAGAGAGAGAGAGAGAGAGAGAGAGAGAGAGAGAAAGAGAGAGATAAGTAAGATATTTCTCACACAAGAGTAATTATAACAGAAGTGCGTTAGCTTGGTTACAGGGAGTTTCGTACACAAGTTGTTTCGTACCCAGGTTTTGTTAGTTGTTTCGTCCACTGATTTAAAGTTTTTTCGTACATACCTGGTGTCGAATCGTAACTCTAGTATCAAGTACAACTCTGAGCTGAGTGTACGAAACGACTATGGTTTCATATATAGACTACTAGCCGCAAAGCCGCCCTCCGGGCGGACTTTTTGGCTAGCTCCTGCGGAGGGCTATTGGTGGTGGGCCTTCGGCCCACCACTTGTGTTTGGTGGGCCTTCGGCCCACCAAACACGGACTCTCCAGATAGCCCCTTCTAACTTTCCTGAAATCATGGATGTAGAAATGTATGTATTACCCCCACCCATTCACTCACCGATTACCCATCACCCCCCACCCATTCACTCACCCATTACCCATCACCCCCCACCCATTCACTCACCCATTACCCATCACCACACACCCATTCACTCACCCATTACCCATCACCCCCCACCTATTCCCTCACCCATCACCCATCACCCCCAACCCATCACCCCCCACCCATTCACTCACCCATCACCCCACACCCATTACCCATCACCCCACCCATTCACTCACCCATTACCCATCACCCTACATCAAGGTTTCCTCAATTCTCGCAACCCACTTTTTTTTCACAATTATCGCTAATAGGCTGCTAAAAAAAAAAAAAAAGTGATCGGATCATCTCATAGTTGGGCTTAAAACCTTCCCCTGGTCAACCCGGTTCCAAAAATGTTTCATATGAGGTGATTCGCCACGGGGGGCGGAACCTATACCAGACACACACACACACACACACACACACACACAGACAGACAGACAGACAGACACACTTTCGCTTATATTTACCATTACCCATCACCCCCCACCTATTCCCTCACCCATCACCCATCACCCCCAACC
>JACEEZ010012583.1:27500-32500 GCA_016584305.1 Chionoecetes opilio | reverse complement strand
GGTTGGGGAAACGATGGCCACGGGTTGGCGGTTTTTGGGCTGTTTTTACTTCAAGTTGCGGATTTTTGTGTTGATTGTCTTCGAAAGCACATGACATATTTGCACCCGTTCATGATAATCCTCAAGGAGGATTATCACAACAATTATCGTCAAGGAGGATTATCACGACCGGACTTTGACCTGATTAGGACCTCAGCCGTGACCTCTCACGGTCACATCCTACTGACATCCCTAGGGATGAGTAATTATATTGACCTGGAGCATGCCACACCTTAATTTCATTCACACCTCCAAGGCCCAACCCCAGGGTTGGGCCTTGGCCCAGGGTTGGGCCAACCCCAGAGGATTCAGCCTCTCTCTAACTTCTAATATCTAATATTTAACTTCTAATATACTATATAAGGAGAGAGACTCAGAGTGACTGTCAGACACAGTTACTCTCTACTACAGCTGCCGTGATCAGATGAGGATATAAAATAGCTTGCGTGAGTGACTTGCAAGTTGCAATACAAGAGTTTAGAAAATACATGACATGTCCGTGCATTCATGCATAGAAATAACACGTACTGTTGCAATGAGTTTAACCCACAGAGGAAAAGCTGTCACTTTACAAAGGACATTTATTCCAATGCTGACGATCGATCGATCGTATGTTGATATACCTGATATATAAATGTTCAGAAAAAAATACATTGTTGGCCTTTAGCATGAATGGGTATGAATCCTAAATATATATATATATAATATATATATATATATATATATATATATATATATATATATATATATATATATATTAATATATATATATATATATATATATATTATATAAATTGTTTTTTATAGGTACATTACTTGTCAAATACTTTTTTTCCTTTTGTGTTTATACTTTCAGTCGTCTTGAGTCTCATACACACACAACTGATTATAATATTTTGGGTGATTTTGTCGCGGCTTTTTTGAGACCGAGGTCGCGTTTTGGCTCGTTTGGATGAGATTGGGTGGGAACTGTAGTCTGCGCCCTGGCAATCTGTCCCCACCTAGGGCCTCTGTATAAAGGTACTCTAACACCACCTAGGGCCTCTGTATAAAGGTACTCTAACACCACCTAGGGCCTCTGTATAAAGGTACTCTAACACCACCTAGGGCCTCTGTATAAAGGTACTCTAACACCACCTAGGGCCTCTGTATAAAGGTACTCTAACCCCACCGGTTGCACCCACCTTCCTCTGTCCCGTCCACCCTACCAAACTTTGTCTGGAAACATTGTTTCCAAACTGTTAGCAAACATTTGGGAAACAATTTTAAGGTTTATTTATTTTCTATCCAGAATGGGAAACGTCGAGAAACATATGTGTGTGTGTGTGTGTGTGTGTGTGTGTGTGTGTGTGTGTGTGTGTGTGTGTGATAGGTGTGTGTGTGTGTGTGTGTGTGTAGGTGTGTGTGTTGCGTATGTGTTGCGTGTGCGTATGCGCGCGTTTGCGTATGCGCGTGTGTGCACACAGGTGTGTGTGTATTGCGTGTGCGTGTGCTCTCGTGTGTGTGTGTGTGATAGGTGTGTGTGTGTGTGTGTGTGTGTGTGTGTGTAGGTGTGTGTGTGTGTGTTGCGTATGTGTTGCGTGTGCGTATGCGCGTGTGTGCGCACAGGTGTGTGTGTATTGCGTGTGCGTGTGCTCTCGTGTGTGTGTGCGTGCAGAGGAAGCTACAAGAGACCGTGAGATCTACACGTGGTACTTCCTGTAATATTACTGGTTATATGATTATAAATAATAGCAATGCAATAGTAGCGATGGCTGTAATTTAAAGAGATAGTAATTAAAGCATCAATAATAATGCAAACAATAAATAGTAAAATTTACTTTGGCGAGGAGACTATAAATAGCTGCCCCTCCTAGTAATTAAGTCATGGCAGATGGGGAACCTGACCTGACCTGACCTCACTCCCCTCTACCTACCTAATCTCAGAATCGAACCCGTGGAGCCAAGATATATATACTGGGTCGACTATAGCTGGATGCATTGACACGACACGACACGACACGGCAGAGCAGCACCTTATTTATTCTTATTAGATAATTTTGTCCATGATTTTGACCAAAGTAACAGCTTGCCAAGAGGTTTGAAGGTTAGTAGAAGAAGCATATGACAAAAGTTTAGTCCATGTGGTAGTAATCGAGATAAAGCAGAAGCGATAAAACAAAACTTTCCTGTAGAGGCGATCCCACCACAACACCGCCGACTGCCGTGGCGCGGCAGTCGGCAGTGTTGTGGTGGGATCGGATTTCAACTAAAAATCAATTTCTAAACCAGACATCTAACAGAAAATCTCTTAAAATACAATAACAAGCAATTTCTTAGTCCTTATTGTTTAATATCATGCGTGTATAGTAGCATATCTATCCTACGCTCGAATAGCCATGCACTCGAAAAGTAATTCGCTCGAATCGTCTTTCGCTCGAAAAGTCATTCGCTCGAAAGGTCGTGTAACCCTTAACCCAGGCTGCCCTGAGACGCGTGATGAGTCAAGGCGATGCTAAGAACAAAGGAATACAAAGGAATACAAAAGAGAACAAACAGCAACAACCCTACTGGGCCAAACGAGGCTACCTGTGTGACTACTTTGAAGTGATAGGAAGGTGCAGAATGTTGAAGGGAAGAAGGGAGACTACTATAGAAGATTTAGAAGTGATGGGAGTGAAGAGAAGGAAGTAATAAGGGGGACAGCGAGAGAAGAAAACAGACTTCATTCATTCTATTCATCATAAATTGTGGTCACTATTAACAGTTTTCCTTTAGGCGAGCATACTACACTCTTAGAAAAAAAGGGTAGGAAAAGGGTAGAAAAAGGGTATTTGTCGTGATGAAATACTGCTACCCTTTTTCTATCCTTACAAATATACCCTTCCGGATCGACGCAAATATACCCTTTTCCAACCCTCTCGTCTAAAAAGGGTAGATAAAGGATATAATTATCGGCAGCATCTACCCTCCAGCCTGGACATAGGGTTTAAAAAGGGTAGTGATAGTGCGATGTAACAATTTTACCCTTAATATACCCTTCATTTCTGAGAGTGTACCGTCAATAACACTATAGTAGCAACTGCACTAATGTCGCCAGTTGCCATATATTAAGAATTGTAGCATCACTACCGACTTGTATGTGCCACTACAGAGGAATGCACAGTAGTTTATATTATGTACATGTCTTCAGTGGCACATACAAGTTTGGAGGGATGCTAAAATTCGTAATATTCGCCTGTAAAATACGCCTGGCGACATTAGTGCAGTGGCGACTATAGTATTATTGACGTTACCTACTATTACTACTATTAATACTATGTCGTCTTTACCTATTGAATCCATCTCTTACGTACTTTCTATTGGGCTAAAATTTAATGGAAGCAGCGGGCATAGCAAGATTTGGAGAGAAGAAACATGATAAAACTTAACCCCTTGAGACCCAGAACGTAATTTCCATTGTAATTTGGGTGCCATTAGACGATTTTTAGTTAATATAACCAATATTTTATAGATATGACCTGTTTAGTATCTTTGTCCACTAACTAATTTGGTATAATAAATGACTTCTCTTAATTTTATGGCTCGACAACAAACATTTTTTCTTATAGCAAAGGAAAGATCTGGTCCCCAAAGGGTTAATACTATGTCGTCTTTACCTATTGAATCCATCTCTTACGTACTTTATCCTGGTCTAAAATGTAATGGCAGCAGCGGGCACAGCAAGATTTGGAGGCAAGAAACATGATAAGACTTAAGACTTGACAATTACACTCTCAGAAATGGGGGGTATATTAAGGGTAGAATTGTTACATCGCACCATCACTACCCTTTTTAAACCCTATGTCCAGGCTGGAGGGTAGATGCTGCCGATTATACCCTTCATCTACCCTTTATCTACCCTTTTTAGACGAGAGGGTTGAGAAAGGGTATATTTGGGGTTGGAAAAGGGTATATTTAGGGTTGCAAAAGGGTATATTTGTAAAAGTAGAAAAAGGGTAGCAGTATTTCATCACTACAAACACCCTTTTTCTACCCTTTTCCTACCCTTCTTTTCTAAGAGTGTACGACTTCACAGACCTCTCAACTGTTAATCCAACCTGCCAATGACCTTCTTTTGACCTCTACCCATCATAGGTCAAAGGTCACCAGAGTACCCATCACTGATACTGTAGATTCGTGACCCTAAATGTGATTATACTATGGGTAATATGTAGTGCCAAAAAAATCTGGCACTACAAATATGTTTTTTGATAGATTTGAAACACAAAAAATCCGAGTTACACACTATCGCACATATAGAAAGGCCTTTTAAGATTAGAAAACAAGCCTCTTATATATATACATACATGAATTGAAGTCCAGGAACTACCACGTGTAGCTCTCGCGGTCTCTTGTAGCTTCCTTATTTTCTTATGTTCTTAAGGTTTGTAGGAGGGAAGAAAGAGTAGCAGTGAGGAGCGAGGTATGAAAAGGGATGAAAAGTTGGGAGTGATGGGAGTGCGGAAGGAGTTAGTATTTAGTAAGGTTAGTATATTTATAAGGTTAGTATTTAGTTAGTAGTTAGTAAAGAGTATTAAGTTAGAAGGAACCGGTAGAAAGAAGGGGATATAGTAGCAGGGAGAAGTAGACTATTGTTTGAATGTCTCATGGATATCTTGAGCTGTTTCACTATTTGAATGGAGGTACTAGAGCAGATCAGATTAAATGTATTGTCTTTATGTTCATTACTCTCTCTCTCTCTCTCTCTCTCTCTCTCTCTCTCTCCTCTCCCTCTCTCTCTCTCTCTCTCTCTCTCTCTCTCTCTCTCTCTCTCTCTCTCTCTCTCTCTCTCTCTCTCTCTCTCTCTCTCTCTCTCTCTCTCTCTCTCTCTCCAGATAAGATCAAATGTATTATCTTTATGTTCATTAGTCACTTGCTCTCTCTCTCTCTCTCTCCTCTCTCTCTCTCTCTCTCTCTCTCTCTCTCTCTCTCTCTCTCTC
>JACEEZ010012583.1:17500-22500 GCA_016584305.1 Chionoecetes opilio | reverse complement strand
AGGGAGCAATGCTCACCCGTCACTGTGCCAGTTTGCAGTAGTACTTTAACTTTCTTAGCCATTTTGACCACCTACTCTTTTCCTTATTGGTACGTGCTACATACCACAGGAAGCGGAAACGTATAAGGATTTTGAAACTGTTCTTGAAAATTGAATGCGACCAAAACTGATGGAGTTACAGCGAGTTGAAGCAAAATAAGCAAGAAAAACTGTTTATACACTCTTTTACTTTCCTTCAATTATCTTAATATTAGTGTAGTCTTAGTGTAACTTTTTTATGCTCATGATATGCAGCAATGTATTATGAACACGATGGTAGGCTCAGCTTTCATAAATATCATCTGGTAGCTTGGTAATATCGGGTAGGAGTACAACATTTCAATGCACTGAAAACCTAAAAATTCGCCTACTCCTGTGATAGTCAGTCATGACTTTATTTTTTACCCTATTGAGTTATGAATGGTATGTTGTTGTTGAACAATCACTGCCTGATTCACTGATGCAAACAAAATAGGCCTATCTTGTGTAAGAGATGAGTAAAGCCAAGAAATATGAATATTTTTTTGAGGCAACACAAGGGTTTTGGGTTGCGGCGAGGCAAGTACCACCACCATCGCCACCAAGGAAGCTAGAGAGACACCCTGTGTTCGACATAGGTGGCAGCACCGTACGGGTTTCAAACTTTACTGTGGAGTCAGATTTCCTTGTACTCTAGCTTCCTTGGTCAAAGTGATGGAAAGGTCAAGGGTTAGGTTAGGGATGATGGACCGGTTCGAAGGGGCGTATCTAAGTTCACTCAGTGCGTATCTGCCTTCCCGCATCGGACCCCAGATCCTAGCCCGCCCGTCACCCAGACCCCCACCACCATCCAACCGCACCCCAGCGCCTAGCCAACCCAAGGGTTCATTGCCCACCACGCCCACCACCCAGGCACTGAGACCAGACCCTAGCCCTCAGGTACTTAAAGATATAAAAATAATAAATAAATAATAAAGGGTGTTAATCGTAAAGGATTAATAAAAAGAAAGGGTTAATAAAAAGAAGTAAAATAAAATAAAAGAAGTAAATAAAAGAAGTAAATAAAATATAAACATGAATATCATCAATAAGCATAAAATTTATTATTTACAAACTTTATGTTTATATATAAAAACCAACCATCCAAGTTGAGAACAAGTGTCGTCAACCAACGACAGGTATATTATATATAATATGTGTTTATATATAAAGATATATAATATCGTAATTAATATATATTTATGTGTATGTATGTGTGTGTGTGTGTGCGCATGAGGGAGGGAGCATGCGGTGACCACACCACACCACCAACGCACCACACCACAGGTGATGCTGTGTGAGCACAGGCATATAGATTAAGATTGACAGATAGATGGATAGTTAGATAGATTGATGGATAGAGAGATGGACTATTTGATTTAAAAACAAATGTATTACTGAAAATATTTCAATCAAGTTTGCACAAAGTAAATTATTGAATTACATGAAAAAATATTTTACGAGTACGTTGAATTTCATGACAAGATTTCATAACAAGATTAGAACTTGTCATGTGCAGAAGAAAATGAGGAAGAGATCTTGTCAGTGTGACGAGTTTTCTTGTCAAACTATAATGACGAAGGCCGAGCTTGTCACAGTGACAAGATTTCGGCAATTCTGTGTTTACAGTGAAGGCTGGGTCTCATAACAGGCTCCTCTCCCCCTTACTTTCCCAACACCCTCATCTGCCATTTACCTCATGTCCTGATTACAGCTTTTTGGACTTATCACTCCTTCCTCTTCCTCTTTCTATTCTTCTTTGCCCTCCTCCTGTTATGGCACTGAATAGAGATTATATGTATGTGTATGATGAAACATGTATGTTATCAGCATGTGATCATGTTGGAGGTGGTATGTACGTTGCCTCTTTCAGCAACACATCTGTTATTGTGTTGCTCGGACAGACACTACCTCCTCGATAATGTTGGTGTGAGTGTACTTGTCACGTAAATAATTGTTCTGGCTTGTCTATTAAGACTAAAGCTTCCTTGGTTGATCGAAAGAACCCGTGACTTTGCATTGTAACATAACCTTATAGTGTACATATATATATATATAATATAGTATATATTTATAATAGTATATTGCCTTACTCGATTCCTTGGCACTTTCAATACTTACAATACTTATACGTTACTTAATTATGCAAGCCTTACTTAAAACCGTTCGACCACATGCATCACTGCCACATTGACGCCTGCCTCTGGGCTGGGGGAATTACACCTGCCTTTCAAGACAGGCATTCACCTTGGCAATCACCCCTACAGGTCATTGACGCTGTATGTTAAATGGGTTGACCTCTGTTACCTAAAATAACAAGATAGAAAAGGGTAATACTCCTCCTCCTCCTCCTCCTCCTCCTCCTCCTCCTCCTCCTCCTCCTCCTCCTCCTCCTCCTCCTCCTCCTCCTCCTCCTTACCCTCCTAACACTCATCTCCCATTGACCTCATGCCCTAATTACAGTTTTTTGGACTTATCACTCCTTCCTCATTCTCTTCCTCATTCTTCCTCATTCTCTTCCTCATTCTCTTCTTCATTCCTCTTCTTCTTTATCCTCTTCCTCCTCCTTCTACCAACCAACACCCTTGCATTTCTATTACATTAGTTTTGTGTCCTCATTATATATACTTTTCATCAGTTTTAATTCCTTGGGCGAGTGTTTTATTATTTAAATCACCGAATGCACATTAACGTAAACGTCTCTGACCCCCCACTCCCTCTTTTTACTTCCTTTTCTGTCTTTTTCTGTCCGTCTTAAGTATTGAGTATTGATAAGTATTGTTAACCTCTTGAGACTCGGATCGTAACTTCCATTGTTCTTTGGTTACCATTAGACAATTTTTGTGAATGTAAGCAATATTTTATAGCTATGACCTGTTTAGTATCCTTGCCCACTAACTAATTTGGTAAGTTCAGTTACTTTTCTTAATTTTATGGCTAACAACAGACAATTTTTGTATAGCAAAGGAAAGATCTGGGTGTGAAGGGGTTAAGTAAGTAAGTAAGTTAAAGTATAAGAGTATTGTTTCTCACATCTATTTTTTCATCATTATTTTGCAATTATTCAAAGTAATTAGTTCAGTAAATATTGTCGTTTAGTCAGTCAATCGGTGGATCAGTCAATCAATCAGTCACTCAATCAGTCAGTCAGTCAGTCAGTCAGTCAGTCAGTCAGTCAGTCAGTCAGTCAGTCAATCAATCAGTCAGTCTGTCAGTCAGTCAGTCAGTTAGTCTGTCTGTAAGTCAATCAGTCAGTCAGTCAGTCAGTTAGTTAGTCAGTCAGGCAGTCAGTCATTTAGTCAGTCAATCTGTCAATCAATCAATCAATCAGTCAGTCAGTCAATCAGTCAGTCAGTCAGTCAGTCAGTCAGTCTAGTCAGTCAATCTGTCAATCAATCAATCAATCAGTCAGTCAGTCAGTCGTCAGTCTGTCTGTCTGTCTGTCTGTCTGTCTGTCTGTCAATCAGTCAGTCAGTCAGTCAGTCAGTCAGTCAGTCAGTCAGTCAGTCAGTCAGTCAGTTATTTTATCTCTTTATCTCATTATGAACTTTTTTGTCTTTTAATCTTATTTATTTTTCAGGGATTTACTCTTTCATTACTATTTCTTATTACTATTACTACTCTACTATTTTTTTACTATCTACTATTACTCTACTATCTACTATTACTCTACTATCTATCTATCTATCTATCTATTTGATCTACTATTTTGACTATGAAAACATTATTGCCACGCCCACGAACCTCCTCTGTATTTTTTTTACCTCCTTCTCCTTCTGCTTCTTCTCTTCCCTTCTTTATCAATACATTCCGCCTATCTGATTTACCCTATTTATCCTATATCTTCCCTCTTCCTCCTCCTCCTCCTCCTCCTTCTTCCTAATCATCATATTTTTCTTCTTCCTTTTCATCATCCTCTCCTTCTTCTTCTTCTTCTTCTTCTTCTTCTTCTCTCTTCTTTCTCTCTTCTTTATTTCTTCCTCTGCCACCTTTCTCCCTTTTCTCTCTGATAAACTTCTCTCCTTCATAATTTTCTTCTTTCCTTTCTTTCTTCTTCCCTTCTCTCTACCTCCTTCTTTACTTATTCAACTTTTGCCTTATTTTCATCCTTCACTCCCTTCCTTCTTCCTCTTTTTACTTCGTCGCGCCTCTTTCACCCAGCTCCCTTCATTTCTCCATTCCTTTATTCTTCCTTCTTCTCTTCCTCTTCCTACTACTCATCCCTCTCTCCTTCCCTCTCCTTCCCTCTCCTTCCCTCTCCCTTTACCCCTTAAAACTCAACCCTGACGTTTTATTTTAGTTTATTTCCTTAACCGGGAAGAAGACTATGCTGCAGTCTTCTCCTCCTCCTCCTCCTCCTCCTCCTCCTCCTCCTCCTCCCTCCTCCTCCTCCTCCTCTTCTTCCTCCTCGCGCCCTCGCTATTATCAAGCAGGAAAGGTCAAACTTCCCTGCCGGTTACAAATAAAGATAACTGAAGAGTTTCTTTTTCTATATCTTTCTTTTTCTTTATTTTATCTCAATGTGTGACCTCCCATGTCTGTCTGGTACTCTCTCTCTCTCTCTCTCTCTCTCTCTCTCTCTCTCTCTCTCTCTCTCTCTCTCTCTCTCTCTCTCTCTCTCTCTCTCTCTCTCTCTCTCTTGCTTATTTGTATATTTTGGAATGAAGGAATAAGATACGTGATATATATTGCGTGCTTTTTTCATACATATATATTTCAATTTGTATCTTTTTCAATTTCAGGAGGAGTTTGAGGCGTCTTCTGAAGTCAGTGGTAAGTAGATATTTGTGATGAGTGTTTTATTTAGTGTGGTGTCATTAGGAAGAGAAGCGCAAAGGAAACTAGGGGGGGGGGGGGCACTCAGTAGAGCGCATACCTCCGCCCGAATATTTAATCAAATATACGTATATATATATATATATGCACTCAGTATGAGCGCATAC
>JACEEZ010012583.1:0-7500 GCA_016584305.1 Chionoecetes opilio | reverse complement strand
CATTACCGATTTTTTACCTTTTTTTAGGTTTCATTACCGATTTTTAACCTTATTCATACCTTTCATTACCGATTTTTAACTTTTTTCTACCTTTCATGACCGAATTTTCCTCTTTTTTTACCTTCTTGCATTACCGAGTTTTTCCTTGGTTTTATCTTTCATTACCAAATCTGTACCTTTTATCCGTTATCTTTCTCAAACAAACGTGATTTACTGTACATAACGTATCACTCCCCTCGTACGTATAACTTTTGTGTTTATGTTACATAGTGATTAACAAAAAGGTAGATAGATAAGATATAAATATAAATAGTTGTCTTGTAATATAAGAGCAAGTAATAGTGTAATATAAATAGTCGTTTCTGTTATATAGTGATAGGCTAAAAAACTGCAAAGATTACAAAGGAAGACAGAGGAAACGGAGCCAAATGCGCCAAACGATTTATTCTCACAACTCTATTTTATCCGAGGAAGTGTCAATAGTCTCACCGCCGCGTTCCATCACCGCTCTGTGAAGGGAGATGCGAGGGGTGAGGCGAGGGGTGAGGCGAGGGATGGTGAAAGCGAGGGAGGGAGACACGGATTTAGGACGAGGTGATCGGATAAAAACATTGGGATTAATCTTTACGCACTGCACAGAGTTGATAGGAAAAAGTGGGATTTGTGTTTTTTTTTACTTTTGCTTATATTTGATAGGGAAAAGTGGGATTTATGTGTTTTTTTATTACTTGTGCTTAAAGTTGATAGGAAAGGGGGATTTATGTGTGTGTTTTTATTACTTTTGCTTATATTTAATGGATTTTTTTTGAGGTTTTGCTTTTATTTGATAGGGAAAAGTGGGATTAATGTTTCTGTTGCTTTTTATTTGATAGGAAAGAGTGGGATTTATGTTGACGTTCTGAAAATAAAATAAAAGAAAAAATGGAATGAACCTTATTACACCGCACCAAGTATTAAAAAAAAAAAAAAAAAAAAAAAAAAAAAAAAAAATCAAAAACAGTTCTTATAATCGAAATGTTTATGAATGAAAAAAATTTCGTTGAACTCTGATTTTGATTTTTTCCCCACACAATTGGCCCCCAAAAATAGGGTAGCATAATTTTTTTTTTTTTTTAACTTTTTTTCAGTCTCACAAAGTTTCTCGTTGAAATGTTATGTAATTTTCTGAATATCTTTTCCCTTATCTCCTTATCTGCCTCCTCTTCGTCCTTCTACTCTTCTTCTTTTCCATAATTGCATTTTTTCGTAAACTTTAGATATTTACGATTAAGATACAGACAAACATATCAACGTCGTGTATCGCAGAGGGAATGGCTGAGGGGAGGCAAGGGGTCTGTATTCGATCTCCCCTCGCACCCTGTGACCTCATTTCCCCTCTCTGACCCCATCTCTCCTCCCTCGGGGCAACTGTAGACTTGTGACGCCTGTGTGTGTAATACGAGCAGTGAAAGTGACTACTGATAACAGCGTCTAAGATAACAGACTTTGAGATAATGATGATGCGTGAAGCTGCGGTATTGATGACTTGTGGGGTGAGGTGGAATGGAGGACTTATGGATTGGAATAAAATGTTGAATTTAAGGAGTTTTTGTGATTGTGTGTACTGTAGAAGGCTAACAACGAGGAGGTGATGTTAGTACAATGAGATGTGTAGCACAGGTAGAAAAGTTATTAGAAATTAGACCCTGCTATGTGGGTTTTTCTGGGTCTATAGTATATTTTTCGTCACCTCCGTGGTGTAGTGACTAGTGCGCCTAACTACGAATCTACGGGCCCTAGTTCGAATCCAGGCCAGGGCAAGTCGATGGCGAGCCCAAGAACTATTCATCTCCCCTTTCGGGGTTGGTCGATAAATGGGTACCTGGGGATACGTGGGGAAGGTAACTGTGGTAACCCGGATGTCACACGAGTCATGTGTCCCGGGACGCATATTGCCGCAGTCTATTGTTGTTCGGGACTAAGGGAGGGATATTATAACCAATCAGCGCACGCGGTGAGGGCAGGAGTGTTGGGGTTTATCAGCCGTCCAGCCACAACATTAACGGGTAAGCTGCTAATTTTGTGGGCAGACATAGTGCGTGACTTTTAGTAAATGTTATATATTTATGCTGTATAATTAACAATGATAATGTATAATTCTATTGATATGTTCCTAATATGTAGAAGAAGACATGGAAAGAGAGAGAAAAGAGAGGGGAAGAGAGAGAGAGAGAGAGAGAGAGAGAGAGAGAGAGAGAGAGAGAAAAGAGAGAGAGAAAAGAGGAGAGAGAGAAAGAAGGAAATTTTAGAGGGGAAGACATTTTTTGGAATGTTGATTTTTAAATTTTGGTTTTAGTATTTTTCCCCCAACCCTTTTTAATTAATTTTAAAATTCCCATAAATGTATTAAATTAACCCAACCCATTCCCATCACCCCCAACCCATTCCCACATCACCCATACCCATCACCCCCCCCTTTCCCATCCCCATCACCCCCCCCCACCCCCATTACCCATCACCAACCATTCCCTCCCCTTTACCCATCACCCCACCCACCTAATTCCTCACCCCCCACCCTTTCACCCTTTTCCACACCACCCATTCACTCACCCATTACCCATCACCCCCACCTATTCCCTCACCCATAAACCCATCACCCCCACCCTTCACTCACCCATTACCCACCCCCTTTTCCCCCCCCATTCACTCACCCATTACCCATCAACCCCCTCTTTCCTAAACCCATACCATTTTTCACACTCCAAATCTCCGTACCCATCAACCATAACCCCCCCCTTCAACCTCCACGGCCTTTACCCCACCAACCTTTTACCACACCCCACCCACACAGCAGCCAGACCATACAGACAAAGCCCCTTTCGCATATTTTTTTAAAGAATAACTACTAAAAAAAAGAAGAAAAAAAATTCTTCTCTCTTTCTTTCCTTCCCCTTCCCGGGTTCCCGTCCTTTGGGGTTCCGCCTCTCCCTTCCCCCCTCCCCCCCCCCCTCCCCCCCTCTTTCCCTTTTTTTTAATTCCCTTTTCATTTCTTTGAATTTCTCTCTCTCTCTCCTCTCTCTCTCTCTCTCTCTTCTCTCTCTCTCTCCTCTCTCTCTCTCTCTCTTTTCTCTCTCTCCTCTCTCTCTCTCTCTCTCCTCTCCTCTCTCTTCTCTCTCCTCTCCTCCCCTTCTCTCTCTCTCCCCGTAGTGTGTGTGAGTGAGTACTGGAAGGGCGGCGGGGTAGTGAGATGGGACGCTGAATAGACCCATAAAGCAGTAGGGCAAAGGGGGGTGGAGGGCAAACATTACTCGTAGGCCGGGCTAGGGTGAAGACTTTAGGCCTACCAAGTTATGACGCCATTCAATACAGAGAGAGAGAGAGAGAGAGAGAGAGAGAGAGAGAGAGAGAGAGAGAGAGAGAGAGAGGAGGAGAGGGAGAAGAGAGAGAGAGAGAGAAAAAGAGAGAGAGGAGAGAGAGAGAGAAGAGAGAGAGAGGAAAAAGAGAGGGGGAGAGAGGAGAGAGAGAGAGAGGTACCTTTCCCCAGCGTTGCCACAATCACCATCCTTTACCACGCCTCACGGAACACCATTGCACTGTTCCAAAAAAACAATCACCAATATCAATACATATATATATATAAATATTTTTTGTCTGAAATAAAAACAATCGTATCATTCATTACATTCAATATTCGAAACCTCAATTACATATTTTAATTACACGTTAAAATTATTCCTAGCGTGTCCACGTAAACGAAAAACGTCACGTAATGGATAATGAAGCCAGATTTATATCATGAAACTGCTTCATTTTTTGTATCTTCTTAAAGTCAAAGTGTCCATAAGAACACCACATACATCCAGGCTTCCATATTCCAGGATTAACGTCATTTTTTCGTAACCAGATTTGTATCTTTAAACTGCTTTATTTTTTTTATCTTCTTAACCCCTTCACGCCCAGATCTTTCCTTTGCTACATAAAAATCGTCTGTTATTAGCCATAAAATTACAAAAAGTAGCTGAATATACCAAATTAACTAGTGGACAAGGATACTAAACAGGTCATATCTATAAAACATTGCTTATATGCACTAAAAATCGTCTAACGGTACCCAAATTACAATGGAAATTACGTTCTGGGCCTCAACGGGTTAACGTCAAAGTGTCCATAAGAATACCGCATATATCCAGGCTTCAAGATTCCAGGCTTCACTTCTTTATCTATCTATTTCCTATCATGATTTTTTTACCTATCTACTATTTCCTATCGTTTTTTTCACGTGTTTATTCACACAGGATTCATTTTCTTTAATTCTTCAAGTCAAAGTGTCCATAAGAATACCACATACATCCAGGCTTCCAGATTCCAGGATTTTCTTCATATTTCCAGGATTCACGTCATTTTTTCGTCACCTAATGGATTTAAAAACCGAATTTGTATCATTAACCTGCTTCATTTTTTTATCTTCTTGAATTCAAAGTGTCCATAAGAATACCACATACATCCAGGCTTCCAGATTCCAGGATTTGTTTCATATTTTCCAGGATTTCCAGTCATTTTTTAGTTCACACCGCCCTGTATTTTCTCTCTTCACATTCTTTTACTCGCTAATATGTTCAAAAATTTTCCTCGCAGCATTTCATACGCGTGTTTCTTTCCCATTTTGAGGGTGTGATGGAGGATAACTGTGATGCATTGTGGAGTTAGCGTAGGTGGAGGAGTGGAGCAAGGAAATGGAGGCCTTGTACTCCACCCTGCTACATCCTCACTCCATTTACCGGAAGGAAATATCCCTCCCAAGCCACCTGAATAAACTTATAAGATTTTTTTTTACCGCAAGATATTTTTTAACTGATAACTTTAGCTGATTAACTGTTAGCGTATGTGGAGGAGTGGAGCAAGGAAGTGGAGGCCTTGTACTCCACCCTGCTACATCCTCACTCCTTACCGGAGGAAATAATCACTCCCAAGTCACCTAGAAAAAACTTCAGATATATTTTTAACCGTAAGATATTTTTTTAACCGCATTGATCGCCCATAAAACTTTAGACGAAATAATCTCTCCTGAGCCACCTAAATAAACTCATAATATTTTTTTAACCCCTTAACGCCCAGATTTTTCCTTTGCTATAAAAAATTGTCTGTTGTTAGCCATAAAATTACGAAAAGTAACTGAATATACCAAATTAGTTAGTTGACAAGGATACTAAGCAGGTCATATCATAAAATATTGCTTATATTCACTAAAAATCGTCTAATGGTAGTCAAATTACAACGGAAATCACGTTCTGGGCCTCAAGGGGTTAACGCAAGATATATTTTCAACCGCCTCAATCACCTATGTATCAAAACACACGTAAAATAACACATAAATTAGATAAGAATCGCTGTAATGCCAGAAAACTGTCACACTACTAGTAATTATAATGATAATGATATAATAGTAATGATGAAAATAATAGTAATGATTGAAGTACTATAGGTCTTGGTGGACAGAAAGTACCAAGTGACGGGGACAGACTAATACATTCGATAATGAGATCAGTAGATTACCTAGAGTAGTACATTAATTAGATCAGTACAGCAGTAATTAGAATAAAGCTCAAATTTCACAGTACAATCACGTCGTACAATCACCTTACTCCAGGCGTTGTTGTGAAATTCAGATCCCAGTTACAAGTTTAATTATGTCCGGATTAAAAGTATCGTTAAATATATGGAACTTAGGAATAATTGGGTGGGACATTCTCTCTCTCTCTCTCTCCCTCTTCCTCTCTCCTCTCATCTCCCTCTCTCTCTCCTTCTCTCTCCTCCTCTCTCTCCTCTCCCCTCTCTCCTCTCTCTCTCTCTCTCCCCATCTCTCTCGTCTCCATCCCCTCTTCTCTCTCTCTCTCTCTCTTCCTCTCTTCTTTTTTTTTTATTTATACTAATTACAGTTTACAGAGAATTACATTTACATTAATTGGAGTGTAGTAAATTCAGAGCTGAAGGTTACCATCTCTCTCTCTCCCCTTCCCCCCTCTCTCTCTTCTCTCCCCTCTCTCTCTTCTCCCCTCTCTCCTCTCCCCTCTCTCCCCCTCTGCTCCTCTCTCTCTCTCTCTCCCCTCTCTTCTCGTCTACTCCTCTCCTCCTCTCTCTCCTCTCTCTCTCTCTCTCTATCGCTCTCTCTCTCTCTCTCATCCATGACCTCGAATTGTGCGAAAAATTCACTAAACAAACAACAAAGGTATAAAAAATATCAGATAGCGTCCCCTGCGTCTCCTCTCTCCCCTCTACGGCCCCCCCCATACAGTCTCCCGGCCCGCTGGAAGCCGAAAATGAAGGTCCCTTGACGTGTGTAATTACCTCGCCAAAAAAAAAGTTAATTAAATACATAATCAACGTGAATTAAAAAGAAAACCTACCCAAAATATTTTCCTAAACTGTCACTCACACACACACCCTACAGACTCACCCACCACAAAACCACACCACACCCCACCACACACTACACTACACACCCACACCCACACACACATACAACACAACCACACAACACACACACACAACCAAAACACACACACACACACACACACACACGCACAGCGACCCACCCCCCCACCAACACACCACACAAAACCCACTAAACACAAAAAATAAACTCAAACATCAAAACACAACGGAAGAGTTAAGGAGAAAGCGGAAATACAAAATAAAATGAACCAAAATCAAAAAGAGAGAGAAGAGAGAGAGAGAAAAGAGAGAGAGAGGAGAAAGAGAGAGAGAGAGAGAGAGAGAGAGAGAGAGAGAGAGAGAGAGAGAGAGAGGCAGTAAATATTACAAACTATTCATTACACAACATTTTCGATTCCCTTTTCACTCTCTCTTAGGACAGACTAAGGGTATAAATACTAGGACAGTCAAAGATAAAATACAAGACTTTTACGTAACTCACAAGTCAGTCCAGTACAGTTTGAAGGTAATACGAGTTAGCTATGTTAATTGAACGCAGGAGGAGGGAGGACAGGAGTAGAGGAGGAGAGGGAGAGGAGACAGATAGAGAGAGCAGGGGGAGAGAAAGAGGACAGGAGGAGCAGAGGAGGGGAAAAGGGGATGTTGGGAAAATCGGGAGATAAAGATAGAAAAGAAATTAGTTCCCTCAAATCACTGTCCCATTATTACATTAACCCCTTGAGAAACCCCCAACGTAATTTCCTTGTAATTTGGTACCCTTAGACATTTCAATGAAAGTTAGTAATATTATATAGATATACCTGTTTAGAATCCTTCCCCCTAGCTATTTTTGGGTTTTGTTACTTTTTCGTTGTTTATGGCTAACAACAGAGGATTTCATATAGCAAAGGAAAGATCTGGGCGTGAAGGGGTTAACCTGATATTACCTACCAACCTGATATCAAGCTAGAACCACTAACAAATTGCTATGAAAGTTGACAACAAATTCTGATTGAATATAATGGAAACCCTTTTTTTTTTTGTTTTTTATTGGTTTAAAAAAAACCTTTGTTTAATAAACAAGTAAAG
>JACEEZ010012582.1:50000-72974 GCA_016584305.1 Chionoecetes opilio | reverse complement strand
AACCTACTACCTAACAATCTGATTAACCTAACTAACTTTCTGGCTGAAGTAACGGTAGATTTTTGGTACTACGTGTAATTCCATTATTATTCAATTGCGCCATGGGAAATGGGGTTCAAAATACTCATAATGAAGCAAGCTACACGATGGTGTCGGTAAGAGTCCTACCGTAGATAACAGTGAAGTCGCCAGTTCTACGTTTCTTTGTTATGTACAGACGTGTGGTGGCGTTAATACTTACATTTGTACATCCATGATTTCAGGAAAGCTAGAAGGGGCTATCTGGAAAGTCTGTGTCATTTTGTGTCTTCATCTGTGTCATATTAGGGCTATAAATGAACAAATTACAAAAATAAAACCGAGTGGCGACCTCACTATACCTACTACAGTAAAGTCGCCAGCTAGTATTTTAACCCAACAGTTGAGTCGCCACTCTGGGGAATTCAGGGAAATTAGAGGTAAAGTAAAACAAGTCTATATATATTAGCTGCGGAAGATGCTTGGATATATAAAAATTCCTCTGCCAACGTGAAAATAAATTCTATTCAAGTTTGAAAGATCTGAGCAGAGATGCTCGAAAGAGTTACGGGCCCGTAAGTATTACCCTAAGGGACTTTTACCTCGTAGCGCCTCTAAGGGAGATGCTCAAACCGTTTTCTCACTTGCTACGGGACCGCGAGGCTAAGGGTGGTCGGGAGCACCCTTAACTCCCTAAGGGAGTGAAATTTGAAGCGACAAGACATCAACAAACAATAAATTACAAGTTGTATCACTAAACTTTATGTTTATTGTGTATTATAGAGCCATTTCATGCTTGCCTGTTTGAAATGTGATGTGTTTATTGCGTCATTGACTCCATATATATCATATTTAACATACAATACCTATAGTACTTGTAATAAATTCATATCAGGGCAAACCTATATATTAAATATATATATCGGTCGACTTCTTGAATCAAAACGTATAGTTCATCATACAAGTTTGGCCGCTATAATGATCCGGTGGTGGTGGTGGTATCAAATGTCTGACGTACTAGTACACACGCACGTATACACACAAGCAAGGATATTATAAAGTTATACTATCCTTGCACACAAGTGTCACGTGTGTCACAGTGAGGTGTTAGCCCCCCCCCCCCGTGTGTCTTGTCTGACCTAAAGAGCGAACGCGCAGTTCTCGTCCACTATAACAGAGTACCGCCAGGGCCACGGATACGGCATACGTACGGCGCGGGCCAGCAGTGGTCTATAGATACTAATTTCGGGCACGCAAGACGAACCTATGATCAGCGCATCAAGGTATACCCTGGGTACGTCTCTGTAGTAATCAGTGGGAGAAAATTACGCCGAAAGGCTAATGTGGCAGCTATGTATTATCGTAACATTCTGGCGATAGTGAGCTAAAATCGGCCCTATTTCGGAAATCAGCCGATCTTAGCTCAACACCGGCAAACATAGTTTTTAGGTTTAGGTTAAGTTATGTTTAGGTCTGGTTTAGGTTAGGTAAGGTTTATGATAGGTTTGTGTTAAGTTTTGTAGAGTTATTTAGGTTAAATAAGCGTCCGCGGGACGATTTCCGAAAAAGCCCGTTTTTAGCACAGCAGCGGCATTTGAAGTCTCTTTAAATTTATTTATCGGGCTCCCTGACAGCTGAGAGCATGATGATTGGCTAGATAAAGCCGCGTCATGCGAGGCGCTGCTCTGTGATTGGTTAGCAGAATTTTCCCACACATATCCCTAGAATATCCCTATATTCCCCACCCAGAGGCCACTGATAACCGTAAGGGAGTGACGGCTCGGTACGAGCATCTCCCTCAGCCCACCCTCGTAAGGTTATTGTAGCCATACACTCGTAAGTTGTCCCTTAAGCCCCGTCCACACTACCACTCACCACCGTCGGCGCTTGCCGTCGAACAGTGTTCGTCACTCAAAAGTGGCAGTGTGGACACGATGCCGACGAGCAAAATTTAACCGTCGGCGCTGCCCGCCAACATTCAGCAGGTTTAATATTGGGCGGGCATGCCCGTCACTCACGGGTCAGCGCCAAACACATGCTTCAAGTTATCGGCAGTTTTCACTATCTAGATATTTTTGTATTGCTATGTACCGTATACCACCAGAACCAGGTAAGTCAGCTGATTACGAGTATGTGATCAAAAATTAAATGGGAGAAATGGTCGGGAAATTGCAGCGAGTTGAAGACAAAAAAGTGAGAAAAATGTTTATACACTATTTCTTTTTGCTATATTTTTTAGAATACACAAAAAGGTTTTCGTATATTTTTCCTGCTTATGATATGCAGAAATGTGTCATGAAGATGATAGTTGGGTCAGTTTTTCTAAACCTCCTGTGGTTATTTCATAATCTCGAGTGAGAGTACACGATATGCAGAAAACATGACTCTCACTTTGACATCAGGAAGCGCGCTGACCGCCGAACAAAACCGTTCGTGTGGACACAACCCTGGCAACGGCGCTTCCCGTCGGCAAGCACCGACGGCAAGCGCTGACGGTGGTGAGTGGTAGTGTGGACGGGGCTTTACGAGGGATTTTCGAGCATTCCTGCCCTGGCAAGTCTGTGTCCTGTCGCCCGAAAAGCTATTGTTTACTGTCTGTCATAGCGCGAAGAAAAACGTGAGAAGCAAAATGCGCAACAGTTATATTTGCAGATACAAAGCATAAAACAACGCTGAAATAGGGTAGATTATACAGTCATGATATAAACTACTGTGAAACATCTTCAGTGGCACATAAAAATCAGTAGTGATGCTATAATTCGTAATGTTTGGCGCCTGGCGACTTCACTGCAGGTGGCGACTTCACTGTTATCTACGGTAGGACTTTTGAAAGCCTACTACCAAAATAATACCAATATCTATACTGCAAATTTTCCACAAAGTCTAAACACATAGCAGAAAAGCAACAAAGGCATACCTACAACTTTAAATCTAAGCTATATGTCATAGGTAGATAATATTAGAATATCAATTCGTGGGAGCATCCTGCAATATATTATGATTTATGACCGATTTTGGTTACCCTGTCATTCTCTTTACATTTTAACTAGTATAATTTTTCATTCACATTCACTGCACTGTGAATATTGTATTTAGGTACATGCTCATAATTATAATCATTTGCTTTCCCCTACAAATCTTTTTTTTTTTTTAATAACTTGATAATTTTACGAGAGAAAAAAAATTCCCTCAAAAACACCAATATTTTTTCTTCTTCTCAAAACCTCTTTGTAAAATAGGGGTGCGTCTTATGCGGAGGTGCGTCTTATGCGCCGGCAAATACGGTATATTATATATATATATATATATATATATATATATATATATATATATATATTTTATATATATATATATATATATATATATATATATATATATATATATGTATATATATATATATATATATATATATATATATATATATATATATATACCGTATTTGCCGGCGCATAAGACGCAGTTTTTTCCCAAGAAAGGGAATGCAAAATTCACCCTGCGTCTAATGCGGCCATATTACTAATGCGAGGTCGGGCAGAGAAAGCAGAATGGCCAGTGGTGTATTACTCAGGGGGTCTAGAGTGATCTGTGCTGAGCAGTAGACCACTGAACACAAATTTTTTACTGTGTTACTAATAATATCAACAATAATGCATAATACCAAGAAAAAGTTGCAGTTTAAGATAAAACAAGAGGTTAGGCAAAGAGGTGGCTGTTTCTGCTGCCAAGATGGCCGTCATATGTAAACATCACCCCCCTCCCGCAGTCCCACTGCCGCTCTCCACTGTAAATGGATGGGAGACAGGGTGGGCCGTTATACCACCTCGATCCCTCAATCCTCACCCCTATGGATAAGGGAATTGTAAACTGTAAATGGAATGAGTGCTAGTTAAAGGCTGCAACGGTACCAGTAGATGGGACAGTAGCCTTCCACACATTACACCAAGACCCATCACGGCGCCACAACTTCACCTGCTTCAAGGCCGAATCACACCATACCATCATGCCTTGACCTGTACCTTTCTGAGGAAGACCAATTAACCCTCGCGACTGTGATAGATTCACAGGTGTAAACAATGGCGAATATCTTCGATCCCGACATCGGTGCCTTTCAACAATAACAAAAAAGTAGAGATGGTTACCTTACAGTGCTACCTTAATATCTTGCTAAATTTTTGTTATTAGGCAACAACCGATTTCGAGGCTGAAACTTAGTTTTCCTGAATAGTTTTGGTGTGTTTTGAATTAATCTGTCTCTCGTTTTTGTCGGAAATCAATGTTTGTTTACAGGGGGGGGTGGGGGGTGCCCGAGGGGGGGGGGTGCCCGCCCTACCCCTCCAGGCCCCCCGAAACTTCTAAGGTTCACACTCCCATAGTATTGGAAATTTTCATTTTATCTCTATCTTTTTATAAACCAAACCCCCACCTCTACCTAACCTAATCTGTTTTAACTTAACTTAACTTTCGGGCTGAAATACCGGTAGATTTTGGTATACGTGTAATGCCTTAAATTTTCGATTGCCCAGGGAAATGGGGCTCAAAACACGAATGAAGAAAGATACACGAAAATGGGGTACTTTCCTAGGACTTTTAAAAACCCACTCCCGAAAAAATCCCTTTATTTTTACTGAAATTTTTTCCCGAGTCAAAACACATAGCAGAAAAGCAACAAAGGCAACTTACAAAATTAATCAAGCTAAAGTCATGGTAGATTATAAATAAAAAATTAAAATTCGGGGAGCATCCTGAAATAAATGATGACCGTTTTGGTTTTCCCCCACACTTCTTTTTACTTTTTCAACTAGTAAAATTTTTCATTCACATTCCTGCCCCTGTGAATATTGTATTTGGGGTAACCTGCTAAAAAATCATTTTTTTTCCCCCCCTAAAAATTTTTTTTTTTTAAATAACTTAAAAAATTACGAAAAGAAAAATTCTTAAAAACAAAATTTTTTTTTCTTCTCAAATATTTATATAAAAAAGGGGGCGTTTATCGGGGGTGTGTCTTATGCGCCGGCAAAAACGGTATTATATATAAAATTATTATTATATATAAATATATATAAATAAACATAAAATAATTTATTTTACCCAAAATATTATATTATATATATTATATTATATATTAATATATTATTTTATAATATAACATATATATATACACATATATAATTATTAAAATTATTATAAAATTTTAAAATTCTATATATATATATATATTATATATTTATTATTATATATATATATATTATATATATTATATATATATATTATATATTTCTTATTAATATATATATTTATATATATATTTTATATATATATATATATATTATATATATTTTTTAATATATATTATATAATATTATAATTTATATATATTTTATATATATTTATATTATATATAATTTTATATATATGTAAAATATTTTTATATATATATTATTATATTATATTATATATTTATAAATAATATATATTATATATATTTTATATATATATATTATATATTTAATATAATTTTATATATATTATTTATTATAAATATATATAATTTTATATATATATATATATAATATATATATATATATTTTAATTATATGTATATATATATATATATTATATTTTTATATATTATATATTTTTATTTATATATATTAATATATATTATTAATTTATATAATATATAAATATGTATATATATATTTTATATATATATATTTTATATATATATTTATATATTTATATTATATTTATGTTTTTATTATATGTTTATTTATTAATTTATTATTTTAATATTATATAAAATTATATTTATTTATATATATTTTTATATTATTTCTTTCCCTTTCCCTTTTTACTTTAATACTTTACTCCCCCACAGCACCACCACCACCACCCGCCACCACCCCACCCCCACAAAAGTCCCCACCCAACCCGAAATGATGAATTGGTATTACTGGATAGTAAGGGAAATGAAAATTGGGTAAAGGGAAAAGTAAAGAATTCTGGGGGGGAAGGGGTTTTGGGGGAAAATGTGGAGGGGGGGGAACAGTACTGGGAGGGGAGGGGAGTCGGGGGATAAGACTGGGAGTCGAGGGAATGGTGAGGCCGGAATGGGCGAGGAGAGGAGGGAAATGAGAGTAGCAGGGAGACGAGGAGCCATAATAGAAAGGAGATAAGTGAATGGTAAGGGAGGATGAGATATAACAAATTAAAATATCAATTATGAATTTGATATGTTATGAGGAGGGAGAGAAAGACAGGGGGGAAGGGGTAAGATAAATAAAGGGAAAACAATGAAAAAGGAAGGGAGAAAAGAAAAAGCTTACTAAGTTTATAAAGTTGTTTTGCGTGAAGTCATTTTCTATCAGCTTACAGAGAGAGCCAGGAGATATATAAGAATAGGAATAATATATTTTTTCAGGTAATATATTGCTTTAGGAATTGTCATGTGAAAGTTTTTATTATTGAAAGAGAGAGAGAGAGAAAAAAAAAATGGGACGCAAGGAGGGAAATAACCAGCCAAATGGGGAGGAAATAAGGTGATCGAGGGATGGTACCAGAGGGGAGCGAGAGAGAGAGAGAGAGAGAGAGAGAGAGAGAGAGAGAGAGAGAGAGAGTTCTCTGGCACAATATTGATAGGTCACTTTCCATTTTCGGCATCGACTCTTTCCCTCCCTCCCTCCCTCCCTCCCTTCTCCTCTCTTCCTCTCCCCGCCCTACATCGTTATATCTTTCAATTCTCTCCTCCCAACTTCTCTCCCTTCCAAGTTCGTTTGACTTTTTCTCTTTTATCTTTTATTCATTCTCCGCCTTTCATTCTTTCTTTAGTTTTTTCCCATTTTCATTTCTCTCTTACTCCCATTTTCCCTTTATTTTTCCCCTCGATCGCTCACCCCCTTCCTCCCTCCCTCATGAAACACAATAAAATGGATGTTTATATTGATGCATATTCTTTTTATTTCAGTTTTTTATTACTTGTCTTCGTTTGCAACCTTTCTCTTACTTTCCGTACTTTTCTTTCTCCTTAATTTCACTTTATTGCATAGTATAAAAAGTAGAAGTTGTGTGTGGTGCGTTAAGTGTGTGATAGTGATGATGGTTGTGGTGAGGTAAACAGACAGTGGTGTGTGATGCGTAGGTCTGGGGTGATAATGTTGCATAGTGACCGTTGTGTGCGATTACAAGGGTGGTTGTCTAGGTTATGGTTCCCAAGCGAGAAGAAAAGATCCCTTCAGACAGTTGTACACGAAGCCCTTTGAAAGCATACGCAAAGGATGGGCTGGAGGATTATTGTAAGGCAATGGAAAAGATGAAGGTTAGGCTTCGATGAGGGATAAAGTTGAAAATGGTTGAGTGAATAGTGGAGCATGACAGGAGACCATAATGAGGAGGAGAGTTGACGAAGGAGGTAGAGTTATATAAAATAGGCGACACATTTGTAGGGAATGAATGGATACAGTTTATAAAAAAATATCATGAAAGGAGGGAAGCGTACGCGCCGAACAATGGGGTATAAGGAACACAGTAATAACATCATATTAGTAGGAAGACAAGGGGCGTCGTGGTCGTAAAGGTGTTGGTAAAGGCAGCAAAAAATACTGTCAGAGAAAAGTCATAGAGAACATAGTGTTGGTTGTGTAGGAAAATAAAAGATGGAATATATAGTTGTAGTGGAGTGTATAACAAAATGGTAGAGGAGGAGGTATTGGGACAATGAGAGCTGTGTCGTGTTACGATGGAGGAAGAAAGAACGGCTTATGATGGGGATGGAAGTCTGCCGAAGTGATATGAAAAACAAAAAGACCACCACCATCATTACCCCATCCCTCTTTACCTCCACCACCACACCACCACCACCACACCACCACCACCACCACCACCACCACCACCACAACAACAAAAGTCCCACACATCGAGCCGTATGAGTCAATTGGGGTATTAGAGGGATAGTAAAGGAATGAGAATAGGGATGAAGGGAAAGTAGAAGGGTATTACTGAGGGAGGAGGAGGATTGTGGGGAATATAAGAGTGGGGGAACAGTACTAAGAGGGGAGGGGAGTAGGGGGATAAGAGTGGAAGTCCAGGGAATGGTGAGGCCGGAATGGGCGATGAGAGGAAGGGAAATGAAAACAGAAGGGAGAGGAGGAGCAAGAACAGAACAGGAGATAAGTAAATGGAAAGGGTGGATGAGACATTCAAATTAACCAATCAATTATGAATTTGATATATTATGAGGAGGGAGAGCAAGACAGGAGGAAGGGGAGAGAAGATAAATGAAAGGAGATGGCAATGAAGAAGAGGAAAGAGGAGGAGGAAGGAAAAGGTTACTAAGTTTAAAAAGTTGTTTTACGGCGTGACGTCATTTTCTATCAACTTAGCAAGAGACCCTTCCAAAACATAAGAATAAAAACATATATTGTTCAGGTAAAATATTGCTATAGGAATTGTCAAGGGGAGTTCCACATTCGTGATCGTGAAGAAAGTTTTTATTATTGACGAGAGAGAGAGGGAGAGATAAAAGAAGAAGAGATAGAGAAAGAGATAGAGATTGGGTCGCAAGGAGGGAAATAACCAGCCAGATGGGGAAGAAATAAGGTGATCGAGGGATGGCACCAGAGGAGAGAGAGAGAGAGAGAGAGAGAGAGAGAGAGAGAGAGAGAGAGAGAAGAGAGAGAGAGAGAGAGAGAGAGAGAGAGAGAGAGAGAGAGAGAGAGAGAGAGAGAGAGAAAAGAGAGAGAGAGAGAGAGAGAGAGAGAGAGGAGAGAGAGAGAGAGAGAGAGAGAGAGAAGAGAGAGAGAGAGAGGAGAGAGAGAGAGAGAGAGAGAGAGAGAGAGAGAGAGAGAGAGAGAGAGAGAGAGAGAGAGAGAGATCCATTGACTTGCGAGGGTTCTTCCTCAGTCTGGGAGTATCGCTGCTAAGGAAAATACGTGCGATGTGTTAAATGAATATTAAGTCTGAGGTGGCTGATGGGAAAGCGTGAAGTGGGAGGTCACTGGTGGCGGACAGGAAAGGGAACGATGTGCGAGGAGATGGTAGAAAGTTTAGAAGACCAGGAAGGGAGAATAAATGAAACTGGTAAGAGAGGGAGAGACTTGACTTTGACTTTGACTTTGACTTTTTATTGGCATTTGCAAAGACATATGTATACAGGACTTGCTTCTCAGTTTGGGCTATTTCCAGTAGAGGCCAATGCCGCGATACATGACATTTTTTAACATCACTACCATTTTCCTTCCTATGGTTTATCAGTATAAATGATATACTGTTATCTTCGTAAATGTTTGTTTTATAACATTCCTAGCCGCAAAGCCACCCTCCGGGCGGACTTTTGGGCTAGCTCCTGCGGAGGGCTATTGGTGGGCCTGTGGCCCACCACCTATGTTTGGTGGGCCAAAGGGCCCACCAAACACAGACTCTCCAGATAGCCCCTTCTAACTTTCCTGAAATCATGGATGTAGAAATATATGTATTAACGCCAACCCATTCACATCACCACCCAACCCATTCACTCACCCATTACCCATCAGCCCCAACCCATTCACTCACCCATTACTCATCACCCCCACCCATTCACTCACCCATTACCCATCACCACACACCCATTCACTCACCCATTACCCATCACCCCCCACCCATTCACTCACCCATTACCCATCACCACACACCCATTCACTCACCCATTACCCATCACCCCCCACCCATTCACTCACTCATTACCCATCACCACACACCCATTCACTCACCCATTACCCATCACCCCCCACCTATTCCCTCACCCATCACCCATCACCCCCAACCCATCACCCCCCACCCCATTTGCTCACCCATCACCCCACACCCATTACCCATCACCCCACCCATTCACTCACCCATTACCCATCACCCTACATCAAGGTTTCCTCAATTCTCGCAACCCACTTTTTTTTTCACAATTCTCGCTAATAGGCTACAAAAAAAAAAAAAAAAAAAAAGTGATCGGATCATGCCATAAGTGGGCTTAAAACCTTCCCCTGGTCAACCTGGTTCCAAAACTGTGCCATATGATGGGTTTCCGCCACGGGGGCCGGAACCAATACCACACACACACACAGACAGACACACAGACACACTTTCGCTTTTATTAATATAAAGATAAAATATAAAAAACAGTAAATCGCACTAAAGAAATGCCATTATGAGACTGAATAAATATGCATGAACTTAATATTCACTTAAACTCTTCGCTATTTAATATTTTGCGAGATAACTTATAACATGGAGCATATCAATAGAAGTGGAATTTTATTTGCTTTCCATTGATATATTTCGCTTTCTGATAAATGAATTAATACCATTCATAATGTAGCGGTAACTGGGGGAGGTATGGAGTATGGGCATAGGTGGGCGCGATAACGAACAAATTTATCACGATAACTGATAAATCGATAACGATAACCTTATCGGGGATAACCGATAATCGATAACTGGCGATAAATTTATCGCCCGATAAGGCGATAACCGATAAATCGATCAATCCAAAATTCCGATACTAGCGATAACGATATTGATATTTTAAATAAAAAATCTTAAATGCTATCAGTAAACTGTTATAAAACCCTACATTTACCTTTAGCACACTAATATGTGTAATACTGAAGACGTCAAGACGGTTAGCTGGGTTTAGACCGTTGTTCGGTTCCCAGCTCGGACCTACCTATTTCTGTCTCCAAGGCACGCGCGGCTCGCGCCTGTGCTAAACTGAACCAAAAAATAAAATTATCGATAATCACTAGTTTGGAACCAAAAGTATCGACGATACCGATGAATCGATAACGCGGGAATTTTTTTTTACGGATAACCGATAACCCGATATCGTTATTGCGATAAATTATCGCGATAATTTATCGCGATAACGCCCACTTATGAGTATGGGGGAGGCGGTGGGCAAGTGGTTAGCGTCTTGGAGTGGTGAAATCAATGTTCCAAGTTCGAATCCTGCCAGGGCAACTCTTTCAAGAGCCTGGTAGGGGTGAAGAAGGTCCCGAGTCCAAACCCACCAAGGAGCAACTGTCAAATCCATCGTCGAGTGCCTGGAAGAAACCACCCGCATCATGCAGCAACTACCTGGGCCTCGATTGCGAGTGTGACGAATAAATTCTAGGGGCTGCATGATCCTGACTGCAGATCCGAACATCATAGAAAATGGGATCTTCACCTAAGACCAAAGGTGTCACTATAAAAATCCAGCCTGCTCCACTAGCGGGCGAGATCGACCAACATCAAGACTCATCTCTAAGTAGACAAAACAAGAGAGAGACACGAAACAAAGAAAAAATGGGAGAAGATAATAATTATATATCCTTTTTTAATTGTTTTTTAAGAGACTTATTGACTCCGCTGGCCTAACTTTCTCATTTGATTTATCCTTCTCACTCAACTTCTGTGCAATCCGCTCCACTCTATCAGCCACATATCCCCTCCACACGTTCCCTCCACGTCTGTTATCCAGGTGTTAATGCTAATCAGCCCCCCCCCCCCCCCACCAACCCTATCCAATGCACCTGTCCTGTGTATTGCACCTCACCTGCTACATAATTTCCATCTGTCCAACGCAGTCCACACGTTTAGTGCCGACCCATTCCACCTGTCCGTTCTGATCCACCTGTCTGACCTCCACCACCACCACTACCCCATCCCGCTTTACCTCCACCACCACACCACCACCACACCACCACCACCACCACCACCCCACCACCACAACAACAAAAGTCCCACACATCGAGCCGTATGAGTCAATTGGGGTATTAGAGGGATAGTAAAGGAATGAGAATAGGGATGAAGGGAAAGTAGAAGGGTATTACTGGGGGAGGAGGAGGATTGTGGGGAATGTAAGAGTGGGGGAACAGTACTAAGAGGGGAGGGGAGTAGGGGGATAAGAGTGGAAGTCCAGGGAATGGTGAGGCCGGAATGGGCGATGAGAGGAAGGGAAATGAAAGCAGAAGGGAGAGGAGGAGCAAGAACAGAACAGGAGATAAGTAAATGGGAAGGGAGGATGAGACATTCAAATTGACCAATCAATTATGAATTTGATATATTATGAGGAGGGAGAGCAAGACAGGAGGAAGGGGAGAGAAGATACGTGAAAGGAGATGGCAATGAAGAAGAGGAAAGAGGAGGAGGAAGGAAAAGGTTACTAAGTTTATAAAGTTGTTTTACGTGACGTCATTTTCTATCAACTTAGCAAGAGACCCTTCCAAAACATAAGAAAGAATAAAAACATATATTGTTCAGGTAAAATATTGCTATAGGAATTGTCAAGGGGAGTTCCATATTCGTGATCGTGATGAAAGTTTTTATTATTGACGAGAGAGAGAGGGAGAGAAAAAAGAAAAGAGAGAGAGAGAGAAAGAGATAGAGATTGGGACGCAAGGAGGGAAATAACCAGCCAGATGTGAAAGAAATAGGGTGATCGAGAGATGGCACCAGAGGAGAGAGAGAGAGAGAGAGAGAGAGAGAGAGAGAGAGAGAGAGAGAGAGAGAGAGAAGAGAGAGAGAGAGAGAGAGAGAGAGAGAGAGAGAGGAAGAGAGAGAGAGAGAGAGAGAGAGAGAGAGAGAGAGAGAAGAGAGAGAGAGAGAGAGAGAGAGAGAGAGAGAGAGAGAGAGAGAGAGAGAGAGAGAGAGGAGAGAGAGAGAGAGAGGAGAGGGGAGAGAGAGAGAGAGAGAGAGAGAGAGAGAGGAGAGAGAGAGAGAGAGAGAGAGAGAGAGAGAAGCAGGAAGTTCTCTGGCACAATATTGATAGGTCACTTTCCATTTTCGGCATCGACTCTTTCCCTCCCTCCCTCCCTCCCTCCCTCCCTCCCTCCCTTCTTCTCTCTTCCTCTTTCCGCCCTATCGTTATCTCTTCCATTTCTCTCATCCCAACTTCTCTCCCTGCCGTATTCGTCTCACTTTTTTTCTTTATATTTTTTTCATTCTCCGTCTTTCATTCCTTCTTTTAGATTCTTCCCATCTCCATTTCTCTGTTACTCTCATTTTCCCTTTCTTTTCCCCTCTATCCCTTTCCCCTTTCATCCCTCCCTCATGAAACACCTTAAGATGGATGTATATTGATTCATATCTAATATACTATAGGAGTAGCCGTGTGTCTGTGTGTGTGTGTGTTGTGTGTCTGTCTGTCTGTCGCAAATATATCGTAGGTGATAAGCGGCTTGGCCCCATGTCGATTGAATTATTTTGAAGGGGGTTTTGGGCTAAAAACACTTTAAGAGCATTAGATTACAGGAAAAACTCTGCGATAACGTCTTGCCGCATTCCACAAACTCAGTAGACTCATGGACGTTTGTGTGCGTGAGTGAGCGTGTGTGTGTTGGAATCACACGGAACACAAAGGGCTGGAATCACACGGAACGTGGTCTACCCCGAGGCACTTTGACCAGTGACCAACGACAGCAACAACACGATTGGAGTTTGCAATCACATATTGTCTAATATATACTACTACTACAAACATCAATACATGGGTTCGAAGGGCCCACAAGCAATTGTTCTCTCTATTTCATTTGTTTATGACATGTCTTCGTTCGCATCCATTTTCTTACTTTCCCTTCTTTTCTTTCTCCTTCATTTCACTTTATTGCATAGTATAAAAAGTAGTAGTTGTGTGTGGTGCGTTAAGTGTGTGATAGTGGTTATGGTTGTAATCAGTCGACCTGAGGTCTCCAAGGGGTGAGGTTGTGTTGGTTGAGCTCTCGGGATTAGAATGGCTACGTGTTCGATGGAGAGTGTTTTGGTTGAGGCGGAGAGAGAAGTGGCGCTGTGTGCTTCTGCTGTGGTGGGAAGTGGTAGTGTGGCAGTATTGAAGGAGGCTGAGGTGAAAACGAGTGTGGTAGAGGGAGAGAGAAGGGTCGAGTGGGAGTGTAGTGAAGGGTGTGGAGTGGCACTTAATTCTATTCTGGAGGCAATCGAAGACCTGAAATGGTGCTTTGTAAGTGAAGTGAACGATTTGAAAAGCATGGTGAAGAAGCAGGAAATAGAGATACGATCTCTTAAGTGTGGAGGTGGAGGTCCAAGTGGCGAGAGTGGAGGGGCACATGCGAGGGATGTACCTGGAGGGGTACCAGAGGGAGATGTGCCTCGGGCTACTACTAGTAAGGTTCCTAGTAAGTCACCAGGGATTGGTGAATGGAAGGTAGTTGATGATGGTGGAGCCCGCCCGAAGGAGATAAAAGTAAGCAATGACCATGTTGTGTGCACGAACTCATTTCAGGTACTCTCGGGGCTGCAAGAGAAATATACGGAGGTAAGGACGGTAGACGATACATCATTACCCGAAAGTAAAATCTTGGTTGTTGGTGACAGTCAGATTAGGCATCTCGACAGCAGGTTCTGTGACAGGGATGGGATGCGCGTGAAGGCGGTGAGTTACTCAGGGAAGGGGATAGGTTATGCTAGTGATAAGATAGTTGAGTGCATGGTGGACCAAGGGAAAAGCCCATCGTCTGCCTGAGCGCTGGGGGAAGCGATGTTGAGGGTGTAAGAAGTGAGGAATTGCTACGGCGGTTCAAGGAAGCTGTAGGTAAGGTTAGGGACAGGGGTGGGTTCCCTGTGGTGTGTGGTGTCCTTCCAAGACGCTATGTTGACGACTTGTGGTACTCCAGGACCGGTATTACCTAAACTTAATCATAACTATGACAGAAATGTATCATTACTCTTGAATGTCATAGATTTTTATCATACGCCATTTATCATAAGTTTGGAATCTAGCACAATTTTCTATCATAGGCGTCTGCTAAATATAGCGTCATTGTTTCTTTAAAATGGTTATATAATCAGTAAATTCATCCTTTGACCGCGTTCTATGGATTGATATTTCTTCCTTTATGTTTATAACATGTTTAGGGCAGTGACACAGAGAGTAATGTAGTAATTCATTCCCGAAAATAAGGCATATAGATGTACCGTTGAGCAGTATCTGTGTAAAAACGGGACCAAGTTGCCAGATGGCGATGTTTTCGATCTAAAAGCTGTTTGTACAAAGTTGGTGAAGAACAATATGCCCTCACACGGTCTACTCGGTATTTCCTAATCAGCTGTGCATCACTCAGCTCACTCAACACATCCCTATGTGGGCGAATATTCCTTCACTGAGGCTGTTATTGTGTCTCGGCCCTGTTAACAGCTGGAACGTTTATCATAGTCGCGGGGCCGTTATCATAGTCGCGCTAGAACTCGGTGAACCCACTCTTAGCCTCCCGCGCGGTTTGTGATAGTCCCCCCACAATTTATGATATCCGCCAGCCAGTTCTGACTAAAATGGGCCATTTTGTCCAGCTATGATAAACGTTCTTAACTATGATCTCTTTGGTAATACCGGTCCAGGGCTATTGCTTTGAATTGCCGGCTGGCACTTCATTGCAAAGCCAATGGTTGGGCCTTTGTCGACAGCTGGGACCTCTTTTTCTAGCATAACCATCTCTACCGCATTGACGGGGTACACTTTTCGAGGAAAGGAGTTCAGATCTTGTCTGAATTCCTTGAAAGGGAGGTAGATGCACTGTAGGCTTTTTTAAGATAGAGAACCGGGGATTAGACACTGGGGTCGGGGTAAAGGAAACTTGCGACACTAGGGGGAGTTTCAGAAGGCAGGGAACTAAAGTGATTCGTAAGAAGGCAGAAAGGAGGGATTTAGTTAAAGATAAAGGGAAAATGGACAAAAAGAAGAGGAGTTGCTTGAAGGCTTACTATACAAACTGTAGGAGTATTTTAAACATGATAGATTTCCTGAGAGGAATAAATAGTGTAGAGGATTTTGAGATAATAGCATTAACAGAAATATGGTTGGATAATGGATATGTCAGGAAACTTATTTGATCCTGAAGTCGAGATAGCTGGGTATAAGTTATTTCTTATGGACAGAGTAGGCAGGCGAGGTGGAGGATTTGCGCTTTATGCAAGAGATACATTGCAGTGTTGTGTTAATAATGTTATAAAAACAGACGTTAGCATAGAGTCTATATGGGTGGAGGCTACGGAGGGAACTGAGAAAATTGTTTTGGGTGTAGAGTATGGGCCTCCAAACTTATGTAAAGAGGATTCAGCTCCTATATGGAAAGAAATAAACAAGGCTTGCAGATATAATCGACTATGCGTGTTGGGAAATTTTTATCCTAGGAATATAGACTGGGATTTAATTATAAGAGACAACGACGCAGAGGAATTGTTAAATATAAGCCAGGATAACTTTCTAAGCCAAGCAATCAAGGAGCCTACTAGAGGAGATAATATTCTACATTTATTACTAACAAACAGAGAAGATTTAGTTACAGATGTAGAGGTCGGTGGAAAGTTAGATAATAGCGACCATTATGAAATCAGATTTTGGCTAAAATGGGAAGTTGAAAAATTAAGTGTCAATAAACAAAGAATAACTAATTTCAGAAAGGCCAATTATGCAGGATTAAGAAGACACCTGGAGGTGATTAATAAGAGGTGGGGATGGCGTGGAAGAAATGTTCCCAGGGTAAGGCGGTCAAGGACAGGGCGGTGACAGCTGGAAAGGCCAATTATGAAGGATTAGGAAGTCACCTGGGGGAGATTAGCGGGGGGGTTGGAATAGAGAGTAAGGAATGTTCCAAGGTCAGCACAGTGACAGCTGGAAAGGCCAATTATACAGGATTAGAAAAACACCTGCAAGTGATTAACGAGGTGAGTAGGATAAAGGAATGTTTCAAGGTCAGCGCGGACAAAGCTGAAAGTGAGGTCGGGGCGGAGGGGGATTATACCTTATATGTAAGGATTTTAATTGACGGACAGAAAGATAATATTCCTTATAGGGAAATAAGGTCCAGAAAGAGTGACCCAAAATGGATAACCACTAGTTTAAAACACAACATTGGTGTAAAAAGAATCATGTATTTAAGGTTCAAGGCTGGACTGGTGAGCAAAGAACAGTATAACGTAATGGCAAGGACTGTGAAGAGATTAACAAGAGTAGCTAAGAACAATTATGAGATTAAAGTAGCAGGACAGGCAAAACGCGACCCAACGGGATTTTATCAGGTATATAAAACCAAGACAAGGGAATTAGTGGGGCCGTTAAGGTTAGGGCAGGGTGAGGTCTTAAATACGGATGGGGATATGTGTAAAAATCTAACTGATTATTTCTTAAGTGTTTTTACTGAGGAAGATACACAGACAATACCTGAAAATGAACAGTTGTTCAAAGGAAGCGATGAGGAGAAACTCAAAGATATTGAGATAACTAGGGAAATGGTGGAAGAGGGTATAGATAAAATTGTAATATAATGGCTTGTAAAGTGATTAGTATTTGTTATTAACTGTTGGGACAATTAATTGTTAGTGGGTCGTTGGTGGTGTATCAGCGCTGTCTCGTAGGCAGGAGTAACGTCAGCAAGAGGTGTAGTGGCGAGTCACTGGAGCGAGGGAAGGCAGTCCGCCTGCAGACTACAACACGAGACCCACCTCGCCACCACCACACCTGCCACCTGTTCGCTGCCCCGCCGCCAGTACTCACCCGTAGCTGTGTTGTGAACTGTGTACTATTTCCTCCACGTGTTTTGTTAAGTAAAGAGAAAAGCAAGATTTGTTTTCCTTACTGCACAAGCTATCGAGGCAGTATGGGGATAAGTTTGACTTGAAGCTGATCCCTGAGTACGATGGCAGTGGTGCGCACGCTGTGGTGGGAGTGGCTGGAGAAGCTGGAATTAGTCTGCAAGCTTCGAGGCGTCGACGATATAGCAAGTGTGATCCACTACGCCTAACGGGAGGTGCCTTCGCCGTGTACCTACAGCTGGCCGAGGCGGACAGGAAAAAGACTGAAAAGGTGAAGGAGTTGCTGCTGGCCGCGTTTGCAGTAGATCCTTACGTGGCCTATGAACATTTTCGTGAGCCGAAAGTTGCGCAGTGGAGAGTCGCCAGATGTGTATTTGGCTGAGCTTCGGCGACTGGCATCTCTGTTTGGCGGATAGTGAGTGACAAAGCCCTTGCCTGCGCCTTCGTGGCTGGACTGCCGGAGGAAGTCCGCCAGCTACTCAGAGCTGGGTCACGTATGGAGGCTCTTGACTTGAACCAGATTCTGACGCGGGCAAGAGCGGTCATCAGGGACGACAGCCCCCTTGGATCATCGGAGGCGTGCCTTGGTGCCACAGCAGGCTATGGCGCCGTACCTCGTGTGGCTGCTGCAAGTCAACGGTGCTATGTGTGTGGTGGCCCTAATCATCTCGCCAGAGACTGTTTAGCTCGCAACAAGCTCATGGCCGCACACGGCGACGAGTAAGGGTGCTACCAATGTGGTGGTTTAGGCCACATTGCATCAGAGTGTTCGGGAAACGGGCATGGAGAGGGCGTCAGCGCCAGCCTCCTCTCATGGCGGTCAGTGAGTGAGGCGTTACCATGTGCTATGGTGAGTGTGGAGGGCGTACGTCGTCGTGTGTTGGTGGATACGGGTGTTCTCGAAGTATCGTCCATGTTTCGTGCTGCCAGGCATGGACGAAGGGTGCCGTCGACATGGTCACTGTGAGCGGGGAGAAGGGGCAGTGCGAGGGAACAGGTGTCGTACACCTCCAGCTTAGCGGCGGGGCTTCCACTGACGTTTGCGTGTGTGTAACAACTGCGAAGCCCCTTGGTTTTATGGTAATTCTCGGCATGGATGGCATAACGGCCCTTGGGGGAGTTACAATCGATGCTCAGAATAGTGTTCGATTTGGCATAGAAAAGTCAGAGATCTGTGCGGCTGCCGACACCGTGGTGGCAGTGGAGGAACCTGATTTTAGTGCTAATTATGACCCTCTGTCTAATTGTTGGACGGCCAGCCTGGAAGTGGTCAGGGGGTAAGGAGCCTGGTGTCCTGCGGAATACGGTAGAGGCTTACTCTGTGCCTCCCGAAGCAAGAGACTTGTATGAAGAGGAGCTCCAGAAGTGGATAGAGGATGGCTGGTTACTTCCGTACGACGAACATAAGTACGGACCAGCTAAAGGTCTGATTCCTCTCATGGCCGTTGTTCAACGCAACAAGAAGAAAGTGCGGCCAGTAATGGACTTCAGAGAGCTCAATGCACACATCGACGCGTTCACGGCGGACTCTGACGTGTGCTCAGACAGACTGCGGGAGTGGGGGAGGCAAGGGGTGAATGTCTGCGTGATTGACCTTGCAAAGGCTTATCTCCAGATTAGAATTCACGACTCCCTGTGGCCATATCAGACTGTGAATTTTAAGGGCCAGAGGTATTGCTTAACGCGACGGGGGATTCGGCCTAAACGTTGCCCCGTTGGTTATGAAAGCAGTGCTCAACAGTGTTCTCTCACAAGATCCCATCGTTAGAAAAAGAACCCTCAGCTTACATCGACGACATTCTTGTTAATGAAGACGTTGTTAAGGCCAGTCGTTTTACAAGAACATCTCGAGAAATTTGGACTAACAAGCAAGCCATGCGAGCGACTTGCTGAAGGAGCACGAGTGTTGGGCCTGAGAATCTGGGGGGAGCAGAGAGGCCTAGTGTGGAAGAGAGACAGCGAGGTGGACAACGTACCAAGTGAGTTGACGAGGCGGGTGGTGTTTTCGTTCTGCGGCAAGTTGGTGGGCCACTATCCTGTGTGTGGTTGGCTGCGAGTGGGCGACGGGCTTCATCAAGAGGAGGACCAATTTCCTCTCAGAGGGATGGGATGAAGTCATCGTCGATGAAGAAATAAGGAGGTTTCTGGATGAGGTCGTGGCTGAAGTTAGGAAGAATGATCCTGTGAGAGGATTTGAGTGCCAGAGGCGACGAGGCCAGAGTTTGGGTGGACGCCAGTTCTTTGGCGCTTGGTGCTGCAGTAGAGATCGACGGCAGCATCGTTGAAGACGCCAGCTGGCTACGTAAAGAAGACTCGAGCCACATCAACATGGCCGAGTTGGATGCAGTTATCAGAGGATTGAATCTCGCATTGGCCTGGAAGATCAGAACGGTGGAATTGATGACGGACTCCTCTACAGTGCATCGATGGATCTCTGATGGCCTCTCAGGTAGAAGCAGGCTTAAGACCAAGGCTGCGAGCGAGATGCTCATTCGGAGGAGAGTGGGCATAATACTGTCGTTGGTCGAGGAGTGCGGCTCCAGCTGTCGGTTACTCTCGTTCCTTCTATCAACAACAAGGCTGACAGTTTGACACGCGTGCCGCAGCGTTGGCTGAAAGTCCCCGATGCCTTGCCCTACAGCCACGCAACCAGTGTGTGCAGCCGTCGTTACTGTACCACACGACAAGATTGAAGAGATACACCATACTGCAGGTCATCCAGGTGTTTAAAAAGCACGCTTTATTTTGTAAGGCGAGTCGACCCAGCAGTCACCAGGCGGCAGGTGCAAGCTGTCGTCGCAAATTGTAAGGCGTGGCCAATCTATCGACCCAGCACCCGTAAATTGGCGGAAGGGAGCCTCGACGTTGGAGAGAATCTGGCAGAGAGTCGGTATGGACATCACTCACTGTGGTGGACGCCGTACCTAACTCTTATCGACTGTGGACCATCAAGATTTTCAGTTTGGCGTCAACTGAGGCTGCAGACCAGCGACAGCATCATTAAGCAGTTAGAAGCGGTGTTTTGTGAACGTGGGGCCCCGGAAGAGTTGTTGACGGACAACGACACCGCTTTTCGCAGTAGGCTGTTTGCAGACTTCGCTAAGAGATGGGATGTGCGTCTCCGTTTTAGATGTGCACATGTCCCGTCAGGAAATGGCATAGTTGAAAGATGCCATCGGACTATAAAGGTTATTGCTGCGAGGAAAGGTTGCTCTGTAGCGGAGGCTGTATACCTGTACAACTTAAGGCCTCACGATGACCACGAATCTTCATCTGCCCCTGCTAACATGCTGTAACCGGTATCCGTCAGAATCCGAGGAGTGGATCCCTGTGAAGAAAGCAAGTTGGAAGCAGACGGCCCCTACCAGCCTGGTGATGAAGTGTGGGTAAAACCACATAACGTGCGTTGTGATGGACAGCATAAGAGAGGTAAATTACTAACATCTTATCCACCAGGCTGTTGAAGTCGACGGAATCCCCGCCATGTTAGGGATCTTCATCACTTTACTCCCCAGACACCTCAGGAGGATGTTGTAACCACGGACAGCGAGGACGATGAGCTTCTCATTCAGCTTCCTGGACAGGCTGATGAGGAGGAAGGAATTGACGAAGATGCTGCTGCTGGAGATGAGTTGGACCGAGAGCTTCCAAGGCGGTCATCGAGGGTTAGAAGGCCCCGAGTGTGTACTTTATGTGAATAGTATTCAGGGGGGAGTGTAATATAATGGCTTGTAAAGTGATTAGTATTTGTTATTAACTGTTGGGACAATTGATTGTTAGTGGGTCGTTGGTGGTGTATCAGCGCTGTCTCGTAGGCAGGAGTAACGTCAGCAAGAGGTGTAGTGGCGAGTCACTGGAGCGAGGGAAGGCAGTCCGCCTGCAGACTACAACACGAGACCCACCTCGCCACCACCACACCTGCCACCTGTTCGCTGCCCCGCCGCCAGTACTCACCCGTAGCTGTGTTGTGAACTGTGTACTATTTCCTCCACGTGTTTTGTTAAGTAAAGAGAAAAAGCAAGATTTGTTTTCCTTACTGCCACAAAAATGAAGAATTTTAAATCGCCAGGACCAGATGAAGTGTATCCCAGAGTATTAAACGAATGCAAAGAGGTTGTTAGTGAGTCATTAGTGCACATATTTAGGAAATCGGTTAAGATAGGGCTGATAGGCGATGTGCCGTTATTATGGAGGAAAGGAAATGTAATCCCCATATTTAAGAAGGGAGACAGAGGACTAAAGTCAAATTATCGACCCGTAAGTCTAACGTCAGTGGTAGGTAATTTATTGGAATCTATTATTGCAAAAAATATTAGAGAGCACTTAGATAAATATAGTTTGATCAATGATTCACAACATGGATTCACCAAGGGTAGGTCATGTCTCACCAATTTATTGAGTTTTTATAGGAAAGTTTATGAGACGGCAGATAATGATAAGGATTATGATATAATATACTTGGACTTTAGTAAGGCATTTGACAAAGTACCACACGAGCGACTCTTAAATAAGGTTAAGGCTCATGGAATAGATGGGAAGGTTCTTCGTTGGATTAGAGCTTGGCTAAGTAATAGGCAACAAAGGGTTACAATTAATGGTTCTAAATCTGAATGGGGACAGGTGACAAGTGGAGTTCCACAAGGGTCTGTTTTGGGTCCATTACTATTTTTTATTTACATCAACGACTTGGATAGTGGGATTAACAGCGATATCAGCAAGTTTGCTGATGATGCTAAGGTAGGTAGGATTATTGGATCACAGTCTGATGTAAACATATTGCAGGGAGACTTAGATAAACTTAATGACTGGGCAGTCAGATGGCAGATGGAATTTAATATTGATAAGTGCAGCGTTATGAATGTTGGTAGAAAGAATCCTGGTAATAAATACACCATACGCAATGTATCGCTGAAAAGATCAGAAGGTGAAAAAGATCTTGGAGTGAGGGTGAGCCCAGACCTCCGACCTAGGAAACAATGTATTGAAGCTAGAAATAGAGCTAATAGAGTGTTAGGATTAATTACCAGAAGTGTTAAAAGTAGAAGTGCGCGCGGAGCCATGAAGTTATTCTAAAGCTATAACTGGCTCTAGTCAGACCTCACCTAGACTATGCGGTTCAGTTTTGGTCTCCATATTGCAGGGTGGATATAGCCTTGTTAGAATCAGTGCAGAGAAGGATGACCAAAATGATACAAGGGATGTGTACACTCACTCGAGAGACGCAGAGTAAGGGGCGATCTGATAAAAGTTTTTATGTGCATAAAGGGATTTAATAAAGTAGAGGTAGGAAAAGTTCTTACGGCTTTTAACCAGGGTAGAACAAGACGTAATGGATTCAAGCTGGAAGGGTGTAGATTTAAAAAGGGAATAGGGAAAAGATGGTTCACAAATAGGGTGGTGAATGAT
>JACEEZ010012582.1:35000-45000 GCA_016584305.1 Chionoecetes opilio | reverse complement strand
CTTGGTTGTGGGGGAGAATCAGATTAGGTATTGTACCTAGACAGCAGGTTTTGTGACAGAGATGGGATGCGTATGAAGCCGGAGTGTTTCCCAGGGAAGAGGATAGGTTATGTTAGTGATAAGATAGTTGAGTGCATGGACGACCAAGGGAAAAAGCCCATCGTCTGCATGAGCGCTGGGGGAAACGATGTTGAGTGTGTAAGGAGTGAGGAATTGCTACGGCGGTTCAAGGAAGCTGTAGGTAAGGTTAAGGATAGGGGTGGGGTCCCTGTGGTGTGTGGTATCCTTCCAAGACGCTTTGTTGACGACTTGTGGTACTCCAGGGCTAGTGCTCTGAATTGCCGGCTGGCATTTCATTGCAAAGCCAATGGTTGGGCCTTTGTCGATAACTGGGACCTCTTTTTCAGACATAACCACCTCTACCACAGGGATGAGGTGCATCTTTTGAGGAAAGGGGTTCAGATCTTGTCTGGATCCCTTAAAAGGGAAGTAGGTGCCTTGCAGGCTTTTTTAAGATGGATAACCAGGGATTAGACACTGGGGTCGGATTAAAGGAAACCAGTGACACTAGGAGGAGTTTTAGAAGCAGGAAATAAAAGTGATTCGTAAGAAGAGGGAGAGGAGGAGGTTAGTTAAGGATATAGGGAAAATGGACAAGAAAAAGAGGAGTAGCTTAAAGGTTTACCATACAGACTGTAGGAGTATTTTAAACAAAATAGATTTCCTGAGAGGAATAACTAGTGTAGAGGATTTTGATATAATAGCATTAACAGAAACATGGTTAGATATGTCAGGAAAGGTATTTGATCCTGAGATTGAGTTAGCTGGGTATAAGTTATTTCACAAGGACAAGTTAGGCAGTAGAGGTGGTGGAGTTGCTCCTTATGCAAGAGATACATTGCAGTGTTGTGTTAATAATGTTATAAAAACAGATGATAGCATAGAATCTCTATGGGTAGAGGTTACGGAGGGAGCTGAGAAATGGTTTTGGATGTAGTGTATAGGCCTCCAAACGGATGTAAAGAGGATTCAGCTCCTATATGGCAAGAAATAAGCAAGGCTTGCAGATATAATCAATTATGCGTGGTAGGAGATTTTAATCTTAGGAATATATTATAGACTGGGATTCAAGTATAGGAGACAATGACGCAGAGGAATTGTTAAATATTATTCAGGATAACTTTCTAAGGCAAGCAATTAAGGAGCCTACTAGAGGAGATAATATTCTAGGTTTATTACTAACAAACAGGGAAGAGTTAGTTACAGAGGTGGAGGTTGGAGGACAGTTAGGAAATATCGATCATTGTGAAATCAAGTTTTGCTTAAAATGGAAAGTAAAAAATAAAAGTGTTAATAAGCATAGAGTACCTGACTTCAGAAAGGCTAAGTATGCAGGATTAAGAGACACCTGGAGGGATTAACGTGGGGTTAGGATGGAGGGGAAGGAGTGGTCGTAGGTCAGGGCGGATACAGGTGTCAGTGAGGTCGGGGCTGATGAGGATAATACTGCATAATTTATAAGGAATTTAATTGCAGGACAGAAAAAGAATATTCCTTATAGGTCGATAAGATCAAGGAAGAACGACCCCAAATTGATGACTGCGAATTTAAAACAACATTAGAGTAAAAAGAATCATGTACTTAAGGGTCAATGCTGGACAGGTGAGCAAAGAACAGTATAACGTGATGGCGAGGACAGTGAAGAGATAAACAAAAGTAGCTAGAACAATTATGAGTTTAAGGTCGCTGGCCAGGCAAAGAACGACCCTAAGGTTTTTCTTTCAGGTCTATAAAACAAAGACTAGGGAATTAGTGGGGCCGTTAAGGATAGGGCAGGGTGAGATTGTAACTACGGATGAGGATATGTGTAAAAGTTTAAATGATTATTTTTTAAGTGTTTTTACTCAGGAGGATATACAGACGATACCTGATAGTGAACATATGTTTAATGGCAGCGATGATGAGAAATTCAAAGATATTTTGGTAACTAGGGAAATGGAAGAAGAGGTTATGGATTGAATGAATAATTTTAAGTCACAAGTACCAGAGGAAGTTTATCCCAGTGAATTAAAAGAATGCAAAGAGATTGTTAGTGAGTCGTTAGTGCACATTTTTAGGAAATCGATTGATATAGGTTAAGTGCCGTTAATGTGGAGGAAAGGAAATGTAGTCCCCATAATTTAAAAAGGGTGATAGAGGACTAGTGCCAAAATATCGACCCGTTAGTCTAACATCAGTGGTAGGTAAATTATTGGAATCTGTTATTGCAAAAAAACATTAGAGAGCATTTAGAAAAACATAGTTTGGTCAATGATTCACAACATGGATTCACCAACGGTAGGTCATGTCTCACCAATTTATTGAATTTTTATAGGAAATTTTATGAGACAGCAGATAATGAAAAGGTTTATGATATAATATACCTGGACTTTAGTAAGGAATAAGATAAGGTACCACTCGAGCGACTCTTAAATAAGGTTAAGGCTCATGGAATAGATGGGTAGGTTCTTCGTTGGATCAGAGCTTGGCTAAGTGATAGGCAACAAAGGGTTACAATTAATGGTTCTAAATCTGAATGGGGGCAGGTGACAAGTGGGGTTCCACAAAGGTCTGTTTTAGGTCCATTACTATTTTTGATTTAGATCAACGACTTGGATAGTGGAATTAGCAGTGATATCAGCAAGTTTGCAGATGATACTAAGGTAGGTAGGATTATTAGATCACAGCCTGATGTAAAGATTTTGCAGGGAGACTTAGATAAACTTAATGAATGGTTAGTCAGTTGGCAGATGGAATTTAATATTGAAAAGTGCACCGTTATGATTGTTGGTAGAAAAAACACTGGTAATAGATACACCATACGCAATGTATCGCAATGTATCGACAATGGGCCAAACACTGACAACCGTATCATTGCGTTCGGTTCTGATGAATCACTGCGGTTACTTGCTTCTGCTGATACATGGCTGATGGATGGCAACTATGCAATGTCTCCACCAAGATTTATACAGCTTTATGTAATACGCGCCCAAATTGGTCATACTGCAGTTTCTACTGCTTTTGCTTGCTTGCAGACTAAAACACAGAATCCATATGAAACCCTGCTGCAAGCATTCATCTATCACTGCCATGAGATTGAGCTCCACCTAGATCCAACGACAATATTTTTTTACTTCGAGCAGGCGGTTATCCAAGCTATCAACAATGTTTTTGGACCGGAAACATGTACACAAGGCTGCTTCTACCACCTGACTCAGAATACCTGGAGAAAAATACAGAACCTTGGCTGACCAACCACTAAAAAGAGAGTGATGACTTTCGTCAATTCTGTGGACAGATCGATTCACTAGTATTTATACCAGTTTAAGATGTTCCAGCGGGAATGCAGCTATTCAAGGCTAGATATCCTGAAGAGGCAGCTCCCCTGCTAGAGTACTTCGATTAAACCTATGTTTCTAGTGCATATGTTCAGAGAAGAAGACGCAATCCCCAGCCAGGCATTCCAGCAGTAAACCTTCGGCGCATTCAAGCAAGATTTTCTCCAGAACTTTGGAACATACATCAAGCTACCATGAATGACTGTCCTAGAACAAACAACCCTTTTTTTTTTTTTTTAAGGAACTGGCCAAGGGCACAACAAAAATGGGTAACACAAAGCCCGCTTAGTTGCCAGTCCCTATAAAGAAGACAGTAAGAGAATAAAATACAAACAGAGGGGTAGGCCAATTTAGTTCGGGAGGTGTCTTGTTACTCTTCTTTTGAAAAGATTTAAGTCATAAGAAAGTGGAAAAATAGAAACAGGAAGAGAGTTCCAGAGTTTACCAGTGAAAGGGATGAAAGAGTAAAGATACTGATTAACTCTTGCATTAGGAAGATGGACAGAATAGGGATGAGAATGAGTAGAAAGTCTTGTGCAGCGAGGCCGCGGGAGTGGGGGAGGCATGCAGTTAGCAAGTTCAGAAGAGCAGTGAGCATGAAAATAACGGTAGAAGAGAGCAAGAGAAGCAACATTGCGGCGGTGATTTAAAGATTAAAGACAGTCAGTCAGAGGAGAGGAGTTGATGAGACGAAAAGCTTTTGACTCAACCCTGTTTAGGAGAGCTGTATGAGTGGATCCTCCCCAAACATGTGAGACATACTCCATACATGGGCGGATAAAGCCCCTGTAGAGAGCAAGCAATTGGGAGGGAGAAAAAAAAGGACGCAGACGCCACAGCACACCTAACTTCTTAGAAGCTGTTTTAGCAAGAGATGAGATGATAACAACCTGGATGTTGGAACAACAAATTTTACCATCTTTTTGGATACCAGCACCCATCTATCTGGAAACTTATAAGAACGATTCAGAAGGAAGAGGCTGTTGTGAGTGCAGTGATTGCAAGGGACTCAGTTGGTGAACCACCCAGGAAAAAAACAAAGAATGTATATGTTGATCTGCAACAAAGACTAAAGACTTTATGCAAAGACTACACGGAAGGAAGGAAAAACCTTGATGAAGTGTTACGTGGACTTGGTCACAACATAAGATTCTAGTTATAAAGATTCGGTTTCTTATAGCTGATAAAAAAAAAGTGTTCTCATGTCTGAACATATGTCTTACACGATTTTTAATTTGATATGTATTTTCAAGAAACTTACTGTAGTTGTGCCATTTTTTCCTATGTATTCACTTGTGCCATTTTTACCTGTGCCATTTTTACCTGTGCCATTTTTACCTGTGCCATTTTTACCTGTGCCATTTTTACCTGTGCCATTTTTACCTGTGCCATTTTTACCTGTGTTATTATTACCGTTCACCACATGGAATAGATGGGAAGGTTCTGCGTTGAATTGGATCTTGGCTAAGTGATAGGCAGTAAAGGGTTACAATTAATGGTTCCAAATCTGAATGGGGGCGGGTAACAAGTGGGGTTACATAGGGGTCTGTTTTGGGACCATTACTATTTTTTATTTACATCAACGACTTAGATAGTGGGATTAGCAGTGATATCATCAAGTTTGCTGATGATACTAAGGTAGGTAGGATTATTAAATCACAGTCTGATGTAAACATATTGCAGGGAAACTTAGATAAGTTAAACGAGTGGATAGTCAGGTGGCAGATGGAATTTAATATTGACAAGTGTAGGGTAATTAATGTTGGTAAAAAAAATCCTGGTAATGTGTACACTATACGCAATGTATCGCTGAAAACATCAGAAGGTAAGAAAAATTTGGGAGTGCGGGTCAGCTCAGACCTCCGTCCTAGGAAACACTGTATTGAGGCTAGAAATCGAGCTAAACGGGCTTTAGGATTCATTACCAGGAATGTTAAAAGTAGAAGTGCTGAGGTTATTCAAAAGCTTTATTTGGCCCTAGTCAGACCTCACCTATTGGTTTGATGACTGGTCTGTACTCTGGGACTGAGAGTGCTGTGAAGTGTGGGGGAGATGTATCCAGCTTCTTTCCTGTGAATACAGAAGTGAGGCAAGGGTGCGTCCTTGCCCCATCCCTTTTCAACACTTGTATGGACTGGGTACTGGGCAAGGTTGTAGATCAAAGTGATTGTGGAGCATCCCTCGGCAACACCAAGATCACTGATCTTGTTTTTGCCGATGATGCAATAATCTTTGCTGAGTCGCTGGAGGTCCTAGTGATAGCTCTCGAAGCACTGCACGAGGAGGCAAAGCCTTTGGGACTTGAGGTCTCTTGGCTTAAAACCAAGGTCCAGGTTTTTGGAGGCTTACTAGATGAAACAGTACAGTCTGTTCATGCGTGCGGCGAGGACATTGAGATCTTGGAAAGTTTTACATACCTTGGTAGCGCAGTCTATATTGACCGCGGGTCACATCAAAAAGTCTTACGGCGGATTGGCATAGCCCACGGTATAATGGACTCGCTCAGCAGGAGTATTTGGCGTTGTCGGTACCTGTGCAGGCGGACAAAGATCCGGATCTTCAAGTCGCTTGTGATCCCTGTCTTACTCTATGGTTGTGAGATCTGGACACTAAATAGAGACTTGAAGAGACGAATCAATGCCTTTGGTAATAAGTGTCTTGGCAGAATCATGAGGTATCGCTGGGATGATTACGTGTCAAATCAGCGATTGCATCGTGAAACTAAATCAAGGCCTATTACCTGCATAATCCGTCAGCGCCAACGTCGGCTATGTGGGCATGTGGCACGCTACCCTGAAACCGATCCTACCCATCGGGTTGTATCTGTAGGAGACAATCCGGTGTGGAGGAGGCCAAGGGGGCGTCCACAAGGCTCGTGGTTGGGGCAAGATGATGTTTCTTGTCGAGAGCTGCTTGGTATGGGAAAGGAGCCTGCATGGGGACTCGCGCGTGGTGACCCCCGGGAGTGGCGTCGTAGGGTGGGCGAGGCGACGCGCCCTCCGGCGTATGCCCCTGATGATTGATTGATTGAGACCTCACCTAGACTATGCGGTTCAGTTTTGTTCTCAGTATTACGGGATGGAAATGGCCGTGTTAGAATCAGTAGAGAGAAGTATGACGAAAACTATACAGGTGATGTGTAATTTTAGTTATGAGAAGAGATTGAAGTTATTCAATTTATACTCACTCGAGAGGCGTAGAGTAAGGGAAGATCTGATAAACGTTTTTGAGTGGTTAAAGGGATACAATAAAGAAGATGTAGGAAAAATTCTTACGGCTAGTAATCAGGGTATAACAAGAAGTAACGGATTCCAAATAGAAAAGCGTAGATTTAAAAAGGAAATAGGGAAAAACTGGATCCCAAATAGGGTGGTAAATTATTGGAATGGACTCAGTCGTCAAGTAGTTAGTGCGGAGTCAATAGGGAGTTTTAAAAGGAGGCTTGACAATTTCATGGATGGAGATGAAAGGTTGAAGTAGCTAGTATTACGTAACAGGAACTACCGCGTGTAGGTCTCACGGCCTCGTGTAACTTCCTTATTTTCTTATGTTCTTATGTTCTTATGTTCTTATGTTACTGATGTGTTATTTAGGCGAACTTTGCAAGTGGTTCGTATTGCTAAAATTATCACAGATTTTGACTTTGACTGCAGTGTGTACCTTCCAGACGAATATTCACAGTTCAACCCAAGTCGCTACCACTGACTAAACTTGACGGGGTGTACAATGAGAACGAGTGCGTCCGGCAGTGCGTGCGTGGTGGCCTACAGGTAGTCCTTGGCAATAAGCACACACGCCAAGATGAGCAGGACGAATCCACACAACAATAGTCTCCTACAGATCACGTTACACCAGACTGCGCGCCGGGTGACGCAACGCTTGCCATCGGTGTCCTGGTCATCCTGGTGCAGTGGTGTTGTGCGTGCGAACGGTTGAGTGCCTGCACTACCGAGTTGGCGATCACGACGAGGAAGCAGAGGACGATGAGGACCACGTACCACACGTCGAGCAGCTTGAAGTAGGGCGTCTTGACGTTGGTGGCGGTGGCCTGGGAGAAGAGCGCCACCAGCACCAGCAGGGAGGTGAGGGAGGCCATGAGCCGCTCGTTGAAGTTGTCGATGGGGTAATGCTGCGTGGAGTAGCAGATGAGGAACATGAGGCCGCTGGGGCTGAAGGAGGCCAGGATGTGGTAGTCGTACAGCCCCGAGAGGTGCAGCGTGATGATGAGTCTGTGACCGAGGGGTGTGAAGGTTACTTTGTCCAAGTAGTAGTCCAACAGGTCACGATCAGCATAGTAAGCCATTGTCTCGGAATGTGATCCCTTCACTGCATAGCCTCATGGGTGTTTATTTCCACGCTGGTGTTGCAGGTGTAGCGGCCGAAAGGGTAGCGGGACAACCTGGGGCGGCAAGTAGATGACACCTGCATCTCGATATTCATGTAGACTGTCACCATCTGCTTAGAAGAGATGAGCCAGCCTTAGGAGGAAGGAAATGGAGGCCGTCACTGCAAGGTTGGTGTTGAGGGTTAGATGGGTGGTGTGAATCCAGCCAAGGCTCCCACTCTGGTCTTGGCGTGTTACAGTGAAGCAGTGCTTTGTTGCTGGCTTGTATCACCATGACAACTGGACAGAGAGGTGTGACACGAGTAACAACAGGAAGAGGAGAGAGATGGAAAAGAAGGAGGACACGTAAGAAGAAGGGGAGTAAAACAAAGTTATGTAGGAATGATAATAGTGGAGCCAGACAGTAAGGTATCCGTGCACCATAGCAAGGCTTGTGTCATGCGTCACCGAGCTGCATCGTAACACTGTGGTCTAGAGGGCATGCACTGACACCCGGGCGTAAACCAGCTACTCACCCAAGAGAGGGTCCGTCACGTTGAATGCCAGCCGCTCATAGGGTGTGTCACGAAGCAATGTTCTATGAGGTGGCTGACGTTAGCCAGCGGACCGTACATGTCCCCGGAGTACAGGTATTTGGGCCTCCAGAGAGTCTCGCAAGGCAACATTTGGCTTTCTTTTCTGGAATCCACGTATCTGAGACGCTGGTCACGCCAATATATGTAGCCATACAGCTGGATGGTTGCCACCCCCTGGGCCGCGCTGATCTGATCGATGTTATGTATCCTAAGATTATTACCAATCTTTTGACGGGACACGTGGCCGTGTCGTAGTCGTGGGTCTTGGTGACTATGTTGCGGCAGTCCCGCTCGTCGCTGCCGTCAGGGTGATCCTGGTGGCCATTGCACCGCTGACTCCTCAGCAGACAAGTGCCGTCATCAGCTGGGAACTGAATCACGCTACAAGAAGTGAAGGTGAGAGTAGCGTTGAAGTAGGGCGAGTACCACAGGCGGCGCTCCATAGGCCAGGCACCGTGAACCACCCGCCACCACCTGTGGTGCAGCCGCGACCACAACGCCCATCCGTCGCTCCGCCGGTTGATGAGGCTGGTGTGCTTGCCCTCAAAGTAGAAACCTCCGTTGGGTATCATCCTGAGGGAGTATTTTCTGTCAAAGTTCTCGACTGGGTCCGTAGAGGAAGTAGCGGGTTGTGGAGGGCACGCGGCACCCGGTGCAGGGTAGGTCCTGCACACACAGGCGCTGGCCTGCTCTGCCGTCGACACGCAAGGCAGGACAACAGTCCCATACTCTTTCATTATGCGGGGCGTCGCCACGCAGCCACGACTCAAAAACTTCCTCCGTGACACAGCTGCTGTTGCCTTCCTCGTCCGCCTCAACTTCCTTCAGCGTGAACAGCGATCCTCCCAAGCTGCCGCACAGCTTCCTGACGCCCCTGTGCCCGTGGGCGGCGTGCATCGTGATCTCGTGCACCGAGCCATGGCGAAAAGGACTTCGCACCCCAGGCCACGGCCTCGTTGCAGCTGACATCAGCACGTAGCCTCCTGGTGACACCTGACCCTTCAGACATCGCCGTCACAATGACTACGAAGGAGTTTAAATCTGTTCCTGAACTTTGTCCGAAGCAGCTTTCCAAGAGTACGAAGACAGGCGGTAGTCCTCCGTCTGCGTCACTTCCACCAAGGTCCTGCCCATAATCATCCACACCTAGAAGCCAGGCGCCAGGTCAAGGGGGTTCTCGTGTCCTTAACGAATCTTTCTCCTACATGTATACATGAACAGGGGATAAAGGGGGAGAGGGGCAATTATTGATAGAGTCAATTGAACAACTAAACGAGAAACACAATGGTTTGAATAGCTAACAGTCTTTTATACAAAAACAATACTCACTTACAAATAAGTGGCCCAAGTACTTCACCTGTGACTCCTAATCCAATATTCCAAGGCTCTGTATGGCGGGCCAAAGCCCACCTGGAAAACAGAATTGGGGCCGGGTGGGGAGGGTGTGGTGGGAGCGGGGTCCGAGGTGTTGTGGGGGGCGGGGCCCGAGGTGTTGTGGGGGCCGTGTCGGACGCCCACGCACAGCCGGGTCCAGCGACCGGCCTCCAGGCTCTCGTTGACGGCAAATTTGATGTCGCCCACTGACGCCCACAACGTGAAGTTCTTGTTGATACCTGCAGCAGAGCATGACGGATACCACCCTAACGCTCAGTGTGTGTGTGTGTGTGTGTGTGTGTGTGTGTGTGTGTGTGTGTGTGTGTGTG
>JACEEZ010012582.1:30000-32500 GCA_016584305.1 Chionoecetes opilio | reverse complement strand
TCTAGTAAATGACATACGGTGGAGCTTGTTCAACATGTGTGTTGTCTTGTTTATTTCGTGCACTTTAAAGTTGGGGTTCAATTCCTTGTACACGAGACACCTCGACGACACTGATTTCAGCAATCATAGTGTTCACATTTCGTATCAATAAGGATTTGTCAGGTACTTCACTATTGATAAATTCACTCACAATTTTTCCTGTGCGCGTGTTTGCGTTAATCACAATTTTCAAAGCAAGTGACAATGGGTCGTCTTGCATCCTTGACCTTTCATGCCACATATTATGAAAAAACCTGTGTTGGTGCCATTTAACAAAATCTTGAGGAGTCAGGTAGCCTGCCTCAGCGTAACACACAATATTGGATGTCGATCTTCTTACACCTAACAGTTGTTTCAACGCCCAGTTATATAACTTGTTAATGGGTTTAACATCTGCACCAATCCATGACACTCACCCATACATAAGGGACGAAATCAATGCCGCATCCAACACTCTCCGCTTCACAATGAATGGGACATCATTATTCTTTTTAACAAAGGATACATATTTCAGAACGTGGCAAAACTTATTCTTTGCATGCAACTTTATAGATGAGGACACTGAACCATCACTTGTGAAGGGTGAACCCAAATACATATAACTGGCACAGTGTTCTATTACTAAATCATTCACATGGATAGATTCCATGTCGCCATCTTCACCATTGATTACAAAAAAATTTGTCTTGGAAGTGTTCATCACCATACCATAATCTTGACAGTATTGATAAGCTATCTCTAATTTCCTAATCATGTTATTTCTGTTTGTCGAGAGTAATACAGTGTCATCCATCAAAACTAAAATATGTAACCACTGTAAAAATCCTTCTGGGCGACATTTTTCTTTCATTACTTTTATCAATTCATTAACAAATAGTACAAATAAAAGGCATGAAGTTGGAGAACCTTGCCTGACGCCCACCGTAGCGGCCATGACTGCAGCGCCCACAATACCTTCAGTTACACGATACATTGAAACAATTGCTGCAAGCATTACCATTCCACATCCTAACTTCTTTAGAACTTAAAACAATTTTTTCTAGGTACTAAATCATACGCTTTAGAGAAATCAATAAAAGTAACAAATAGTTTCCTCTTTTTCCTCTTTGTCGTGTCTATAAGGAGGCGTAAGGTCACTATGTGTTCCATGCAGCCACGGTTCTTTTGAGCTCCGGCCTGTTCCCTGAATGGACTAAACCAATGATTTAATCGGTCACATAACACCATGTCATAAAGTTTCGCAATACAGTTGATTACACTAATTCCTCTATAGTTATTTGGGTCTCGTCTATTTCCCTTCTTGAATAATGCAAACACCTTTGCTTTTACCCATAACCTGGGATATGTAGCAGAGAAAAAGATGGTGTTGAATAATGATGTTATAGCTAATATCCACTGGGCTGGAAGCAGAGCAAACACACCTGGGGGGAGCCCATCCGGCCCACACGCCTTGTCAGACTTCATTTTCTTAACTTGTTGCATGACCTGTTCGGGCGAGATTGGTTCGCCCAATATTGGGATGGTGACATATGTAGTTACATCCAACAGGCGACCAGTCGAGTTATCAGGGTTCAATACAGTCTCGAAATGAGCTTTAAATTCTTCGGCACTCGGACAAAAGTCTTCACAAGACTTATCAACACCAAAATCCCCTTTCCAATCAATAGCTTTCCACACTCTGGCATCATCAGGATCATTAAGTAACTTTTCCCACCTAGCCACACTGTTATCACCAAGCTCTGCACCACTACCTACCGCGCGTACATTGTTCTGAACACACGAGTATAATACATCCGTAATGTAATACATCTGTTGATGGTTTTACCTCTCAAAAACATCAACATCGTTCATTAACTGCCTCCATTTGCACAATATTGCTTACAAACCCTTCTGTATCGAGTCTGTGAAATCTGAGTGACTTCCTTACCAAACTAGCCTTGCATGCATTACCGTAAAGAGCTGCGTGATCTCCCAGCGACGCTGCTCTGGACTTGAGTGTGTCCATATCTACACCTGTACAAGTAACTGTTACCGTGACATGGTCAGAAGGGAGATCACTTCGCTGCAGAACAGCAAAATCACTCAAATAGTCAATGAGCGAGCGGGATGCAACACACGTATCTACCTCAGATATCCAGGTGTCACGCCTTCTGTAAGTTTTGTTTCCAGGGAAGTGTTTGTGACGATACATAAGATTATTAATCACAAGTAAACCGTTATCAATACATATAGTAGACAATAACTCTGCATTATTATTAGCACAATTGACATCATCATAAATTTCTGGATAGGACATATCATTAACATTATGTAACTCTGTCACAGTCAGTAATTCTCTTAGGCTCCTGCCAAACCTTGCATTTATATCTGCAATTATCACATACCCTCTAGGCATATGCTTAGAGTTCAGCTTCTCTTGGATTAGGCAAACAAATCATGAGAATAGTACTGCGAGTCACAT
>JACEEZ010012582.1:22500-25000 GCA_016584305.1 Chionoecetes opilio | reverse complement strand
CCGGAAATAAATGCGAGCAGTAGGGGAATGTGAATTTGGTAACTAATTAAAATATATAGTAAATCTGAAATGAACAATAGTCCCCCCTCCTCCACTTACCTAGAACCTTGAACGCACCAGTGCTAATCATAACGACAGGGGCTTGCTGCAATTTGTTAAATGATACAAACATTTCTGGCATCTAAATGTGGAATGGCGTGAGAAGTCAGAATCCCCATCCAACATCATCCCTTCCACTCTACCTCTACGAACCCGACACACCCCGCCTCGCATGCCAGGGAGTGCGCTGCTAGTTTTCCTAAGATCAGATACAAATTGTGACAGTAAATGAAAATGAAATGAGTTGGTTCAAATTTCCTCAAAAATTGCAAAATTCATCACCTGTTCCAGTTTTTTACCAGTTTTAAAGTACAACGCATCGATGATATCCCTGCTAGCATTTTTCACTACGCTCCCATCAGTTTTGATGTGTAATGATGATGATAGATGGTAATAACAATGCCATTCCAAGTATTATCGCGGATATATTTCTAACTTTGTCTCATTTTGTAAGCCGTAGATACTTACGAAATGTTAACCCTGATATCATTCGTGGTTGAGTAACTAGGTCGCCTCGCAGATTTTGCCTCCTTCACATTGAGCACTGGACACTAAATAGCGACTTGAAGAGGCGACTCGATGCATTTAGTAATTAGTATCTTCGCAGAATAATGGGGTATCACTGGAATGATTATGTGTCAAGTCAGCGATTGCACCGTGAGACTGAAGTGAGGCAGGCCTATTACCTGCATAGTCCGTCAGCGCCAACTTCGACTATATGGATATGTGCCACGCTATAGTCTATTCACTTAAGCTAGATTTTTTGGAGTTGCTCGATGCCTACCCGAGTATGTAAGGATGTCGCTAATTGGCTGATGCACCCGGGCTGGGTGGTGATGGTGGTGGTATCTTGCCTCGCCGCAACCCAAAGCCCTTGCGCTGCTTCAGAAAAATATTCGTATTTCTTGGCTTAACTCACCTCTTACACCAAATAGGCTTATTTTGTTTGTATCAGTGAATCAGGCAGTGATTATTCAACAATAACACACCATTCGTAACTCAATAGGGTAAACAATAAAGCCATGACTGAGTATCACAAGAGTAGGCGGATTTTCAGGTTTCAGTGCATTGAAATGTTGTACTCCTACCCGATATTACCAAGCTACCAGATGATATTTAGGTTAAACTGAGCTTACCATCGTGTTTATGATACGTTGCTGCATATCATGAGCATAACAAAATTTCAGTAAGACTACACCAATATTAAGATAATTAAAGGAAAGTAAAATAGTGTATAAACATTTTGTCTTGCTTTTTTTGCTTCAACTCGCTGTAACTCCATCAGTTTTGTTCTCATTAAATGTTCAATCACTGTTTCAAAATTCTCACACCTTTCCGATTCTTATGGCATGTAGCATGTACCAATAATGAAAAAAATAGGTGGTCAAAGTGGCTAAGAAAGTAAAACTACTTAAACTGGCGCCGTGACGGGTGAGCCTCTGATAACTCCGCAGAACTCATTTCTCCTGTAGGGAGCAATGCTCACCAGTCACGGCGCCAGTTGCAGTAGTTTTACTTTCTTAGCCACTTTGACCACCTAATATTTTCCTTATTGGTACATGCTGCATACCAAAGGAATCGTTACAGTGTTGGGAATTTGTAACAGATTGAAAATTTTATGCGAGCTAAACTGATGGAATTACAGCGAGTTGAAGCAGGAAAAGCAAGACAAAATGTTTATACACTATTTTACTTTCCTTCAATTATCTTAATATTGGTGTAGTCTTACTGTAATTGTTTTATGCTCATGATATGCAGCAATGTATCATGAACACGATGGTAAGCTCAGTGTTCCTAAATATCATCTGGTAGCTTGGTAATATCGGGTAGGAGTACAACATTTCAATGCACTGAAAACCTGAAAAGCCGCCTACTCTCGTGATACTCAGTCATGACTTTATTTTTTTCCCTATTGAGTTATGAATAGCGTTTTATTGTTGAACAATCACTGCCTGACTCACTGATATAAACAAAATAGACCTATCTTGTGTATGAGGTGAGTTAAGCAAAGAAATATAAATATTTTTCTGAGACAACGCAAGGGTTTTGGGTTGCGGAGAGACAAGGTACCACCACCATAACCACCCAGCCCGGGTGCATCAGACAATCAGCGACGTCCTTACATACTCGGGTAGGCATCGAGCAGCTCCCAGCTCAGGAATCCACCTTAAGTGAATAGACTATACCCTGAAACCTATCCTTCCAATAGGGTTGTATCTGTAATTTTAGGCCCGTCTACACTATCAGTACGCACCTGTGGTTTTGGAGCATGGTAACGGCGAGTACCCGGAAAATGATAGTGTAGACGCAAACAACTGAAACACCATCCCTGACTGAGGCAGTTCATGAGCAAACTATATATTCGGGCGTGGCCACGTGTGAGCTACATCCCAGCAGTGTT
>JACEEZ010012582.1:0-17500 GCA_016584305.1 Chionoecetes opilio | reverse complement strand
TAAGAAACACTGATGAAGCATCTGAAATAAATTGAATCTATCTTTCCTTTCATCTCTCTATATCTATATATTTTTTAATCATACATAGATAGATAGATAGATATGGTATATATAGATAGATGGATAGATATATGATAAATACCTATTTTAACTCATTTAAGATAGAAAAAATTGGAAGCGAAAGGTCAATGTAAGGATGTAATTGGAGCATTTGTTATATTTTTTTCTAAGTTCGTGTCTGTTGTCTCTTTTTTTTCCTGGATATCATCTCTGATCTTCAGAATGGACCAAGTCTATTAAAGCTGCAATACAGTGGTAGCCGCAGTAGCATCTGTACCAGAATCATCAAAGACTATTGCATGTTCATAATTGCTGTCTTCCTTCAAACTGGCAATAGCACTACATTGGTATGGGCATGTGTGTGGCATCTGTTTCTCCTGCTCTTCATCGTTGTAGTGTGTGGATGTTGTGGCGTGTTTGTGGGTCGCGTGTTGTTGTCTGTAGAGGGGAAGAGCCTGTCTCTGCAGGTCACGTCCTCGCCACGCTCAGCAGTCAGTGCAGGGCAGCATTGCCCGCATATCACCCCCACCTGGAGGAGAGGCTCACGGTGAAGACGGCACCTTTTCCACAGAAACTCCTCCATCATGCACAGAGCTGCAATGGAAAGAGCATTGCAGTGGAACAAGACCGGGGCTGTAGAGGTTAGGTGGTGCCGCTGACACTGCTGATGCGTGGTGGTGAGGGATTCTTGGCGGCAGGGCGGCGCAACAACTGCCTCTGTGTTGTAAACCGTTTGGGTTGATATAATGGGTGACATTCTTCTCCTATTGCTCCTGCTTCGTTTTCTGATATGTTTTATTAATCAATTACTAACCAGACTGAGCGGCTTCTCCCTCAGGCCGCGCGTGATTTATCATGATTAGGGGAGAATGTAATTGATTGGTTATCACTCGCTTGATGAGAATGACGTGGTTTGCAAATTAAGTTAACCTGAACAGACTTATGTTATCCATTAAGACCACGTTCATCATCACACTGACATCGTTAGTAGATTGTGATTAAACAATTAGCGCGCGTTGCGATCATCACCAGAAACATCCACGGTAATAGAATTCATACAAAGTGTAATGTATTTCCCTCCGTATACGTACTACATAGGAAAATTAATATAATCGCACTCCTATCATGAATTTCGTCTCCATGATCGACATCCATTGGCCTGTTTCTGGTACCCTCACCTTTTTTTTTTCTCATATGTATTATTACGGACGGGGTGATTCTATTCTTTTTCTCGCGTATGCCATCGCCATTACTAGACATCCATATTTCCCGCAAAGCAAAGCATAGGAGTACTACAATAATGATCACACACCAAGACTGTCTATCTCGAGAAATGAAGATAATAACAATATACAAGACAAGGATTACGTCGAGGCATCGCAGCAACAACCGGGGCCTGGTGATAATAACTCAACGCCGCCACTCCACCGCCTTTGTTTATCACTCCAACGCCACCTCAGTCAAGATCCGACACCATCCCTCCCCGGAAAATATGGTGCCGAAGGAGTACTTATGATCCCCTCGGCCACACAGGCAGTTAGTTAATCAAGAGGCAGGCATTAAGGAGAGAACCAACGATATCCCTCCCTCAACAAAAGAGATCCTCTGCAAATCCGTTTCATCAGCCCGGCAGATATAAGAACCGCACACATTCGGGAGGTGCTCAGGAGACTCAGAAAAAGCCAATCATCCAAACACCCGCTGCTCCTCCCGCCTCGCCACCGCCTGGGGAGTGAGAAGGGGAAGGCGGGAGTGAGTGGGAATCCGAGGCTTTACGTGGATGTGGCAGAGAGAGAGAGAGAGAGAGAGAGAGAGAGAGAGAGAGAGAGAGAGAGAGAGAGAGAGAGAGAGAGAGAGAGAGAGAGAGAGAGACGAAAGACAGACGAAAGAGAGAGAGAGAGAAAGAGAGAGAGAGAGTTAATGTATAGTTTTGCATAACTTGTAGGAGATTAGATTGATCCAGGTCCGTTACATATTCATAGTTGCAGCTTTTTGTGTATCGTGGAGAGAATGGCATGACGTAGTCCACAGCCCTGGCAGCGTACCGGGGGAGGTTGATGGATCATTACTTTCGTCTACTGTTTTTATTGCATCATAACTTTCGTGATTACGCGCGCGTGAGGGAATTTGGTAGCGATCCACTAAATCGTTCGGCAGCGAATGCAATTTTCTCTCACCATCACCACGACAACCACAGTATCATCGTCAGTATCGCAATAAAATTTCGAGATATATTAAATTTTGACTCGTGATATTTGTTACGCTTAAGTGTGTTTTTAGTAAGAAAATTTGAAATAAAGATACAGTAAGTATATCGTACAGTAAGTAAGTATGAGTAAGTAACAGTAAGTACAGTAAGTGTCTGTTGATGTTATTGATGGAGTCATACGTGATATATGAAGATATGTGATATGTGATATATAAGATATGTGAAGAAATTGGGTTTTTGAGGCATTGAACAAAACAAGGTTTGCTTTGCTCCTATCAGAAATTATAGGAAGATGAGAAGTTAGGCTACTGCTTTTATTGCATCATAACTTTCGTGATTACCGCGTGAGGGAATTTGGTAGTGATCCACTAAATTGTTCGGCAGCGAGTGCAATCTTCTCTCACCACCACAATATCATCGTCAATATAGCAGCAATATTTCGAGATATATTTGACTCACGATATTTGTTCCGTTTAAGTGTGTTTTTGTTAAGGAAAATGTGAAATACAGATGTTAAGCGTTGTAAAGGCGTACAGTCAGTGTCTGTTCATGTTATTGATGGCGTCATACGTGAGGAACAACAAGGATCATGTTTACTGATCCTGCAAGTATAGGGATGAAGCTGCATTACTTATAACGAACACTCAAGTAGACTGATAAAGACCACTTGAGTAAACTGATAGAGACATATTCCTACTGGTATCTTTAATATTCGATATCTTGACTAGGTAGGAAAACAAAGGGCGGCCCGAGTAATCTCCCGTGGGTATTACATTATCTGCAGGATGTCCTGGCGTGTCTCAGTGCAGCCAGGAAGGAAGTGTGGCTGTGGTGGGCTGGGGTGTCACGCTGGGCCTTGAGATTGAGACACGATTTTTTTCTTTTTTGAGGAGGAATGGGGACTCAGCATCAGCCTACGTCAAGCGTCATTATAGTTAAGGTGGATCTGTACCTTGAAGACCAACATCCAATGCAAGACAAAATAATCTTCCTTGCTTTTGTAGACTTTTCGTTTGTACTAGTCTGGCAGCCAAATGAGATTTTGGGGGTGTACCTGGAAGTAGAGTATATACAATGTTTTTTGATTGATTTGGGTCACTGAGACCATAAATATTAACAATCCCCTTGATGACATCCTGTCACCTTTGGGCATTTTTTCTAATTTGCATAAAACCAAGATGGCCGCCAGTGTTCTATTGAATATACTGTAATTAAGATATCTTGGCTTCTAGAAGGGATTTCAAACCAATCTAAAATGTTTTAACGGGGCTTTAAGACCGGAAGGACAAGAAAGAGCACGAGAATTGAGTTTATTTTCGTTTACAGCCGCTGTGGTCACAAGGCAAACCTGGCTATACGTACTTTTTTGTGTGTGGGCCAATTCCTGTCTTTTTATTGTACCCTTATATACCTTTTAAATTTTTTCCTTCTCTCTCTCTCTCTCTCTTTCTCTGTTTAAAAGTTTTCTCTCGCCACATTTCCAGAAGCTGAGGTAAATATTGGAAGCTGGTATTTAAACGTGGGAGGAAATGAGTTAAAATTCTCTCTCTCTCTCTCTCTCCTCTTTCTTCTCTCTCTCTTCCCTCTCTCCCTCTCTCTCTCTTTTCTCTCCTCTCCTCTCTCTCCTCTCTCTTTTCTCTCTCTCTCCTCTCCTTTCCCCTCCTCTCTCTCTCTCTCTCTCTCCCTCTCTCTCTCTCCTTCTCTCTCTCTCTCTCTTCCCCTCTCTCTCTTCTCTCTCCTCTCTCTTCTCTCTCTCTCTCCCTTTTTCCCTCTTCTCTCCCTCTCTCTTCTCTCTCTTCCTCTCTCTCGGATCTCTCTCTCTCTCTCTCTCTCTCCTCTCTCTCTCTCTTCTCCCCTTTTTCTCTCTCCCTTTTCCTCTCTCTCCTCCCCTCTCTCTCTCCTCTCTCTCTCTCCCCTCTCTCTTCTTCTCTCTTCTCTCTCCTTTTTTGTTTCCTTTACTTCCCTTTTTCCCTTCTCCCCCTTTTTTTTCCTTTCTCCCCCCTCTCCCCCTTTTCCCCCTTTTTTTTCCTTTTTCCCTCTCTTTTTCTTCCTCTCTTTTGCCCCTTTCCCTTCCCCCACTTTCCCCTTTTTTTGTCCTGCCGCCCCTCCCCCGCCCCTTTTTTTCTTCTCTTCTTTTTTTCTTCTTTCTTCCTTTTTTTTTTCTCTTCCCCTTTTCCTTTCCCCCTTCCCCCTTTTCCTTCCCCCTTTTTTCCATTTTCCCCCTTTTTCCTTTTTCCCATTTTTTCCCCCCTTTCCAGTTTCCCCTTTTCTTATTTCTAAAATCTTTTATTACTTTCCTTTTTCCCTTTCTTATTTTTTGAAAACCTTAAAATTACTAAAAATAGAATTAAAAAAATTTACCTGTAAAATTTTCCCGAAAATTTAAATGAAAAAAGTTTTTAATTTATTTTCTTTTTTATTATTTTTTCGTTTTCTGAAAATTTTTTAATTGGGGGACCCCCCCGGGGGGGAAAAATTAGTGTTTGACTAAAAATTTTTTTTTAATTAAAATTTATCAATCGGGTTTTTAAAAAAATTTTAAACCCAAAAAAAATTGAAAAAAAATTTTAAAAATTTCCTTTTTGTTTTAAAAAAGCTAAATTTTTTATGGGCAAAAGGGTTTTTCTTTAAATTTTTTATTTAAAATTTTCGATAAAACGAAAAAAAAAAATAAGGGGCCCAATGAAAAAGCTATAAAAAATTTTCCGGGTTTTTTTTAAAAAATACCCCCTTTTCCCAAAGATTTTTTTAAAGTTGAAACTTTTTTTTTTCCCGTTTTTAAATTTGGCCCGAAAAGAAAAATTGAGGTTTTGGGAATTATTAATTTCAGCTATTTCTTCATATCTCTAATGGCATTTCTTTAGCTGTTTTCTTTTTTTTTTGATAATATTATAGAACAAACATTTACGAAGATTACAGTATATCATATATACTGATAAACCAGTCTATATGATCCGTATATATATATACGAATCCGAGCGGCCCTCCGACTTCGGGCCCTTGTGCGACAGGCCGATATTCCGTGCGCAATCCAGGTATACAGTGGTCTATGGGTGGGGCAAATAAAACTTTAATAGATAGTCTCTTCGTTATGCAAAAAAAGTTCCTAAGAACCATCTTCTTTCTTGGCCGTTACGATCACACAAACGAATTTTTCAGTGAACACAGATTTTTAAAGATTCAAGACATTATAACTTTACAAACTTGTTTATTTGTGTATAACTCTCTATTCATATTTTATAACAACAGTGGCTTTCAATTTAAAAATCATGATATAAATACTAGACATGCTAACCAACTCCTCATTCCTCGTTTCCGGACTAATCATGCGCAACAATGTATTTTGTATAGAGGGACTCATCTGTGGAACCAACTTCCACAAGAATTTAGATCTGCTAACATCAAAAACTCGTTGAAAGCAAAAATAAAGAAAAATATGCTCTACGATTATTTGTAGTTTTTTTTTTGTGTGTGTATATATTGGGTTTATGTATTATATTCGAAATATATGTTTACCAGTTTTTTTACATTTTCAAGTATACATTTTTTTGTGAACGTTCTTATGCGTATAAATAGTACGTATAATGTTTAATGTTAGTATTTCATTGGGTAGTGGTTTTATTATATATCCTGATATTATTATTTACTAGCCGCAAAGCCGCCCTCCGGGCGGACTTTTTGGCTAGCTCCTGCGGAGGGCTATTGGTGGGCCTTCGGCCCACCAAACACAGACTCTCCAGATAGCCCCTTGTAGCTTTCCTGAAATCATGGATGTAGAAATGTATGTATTAACGCCAACCTATTCACATCACCCATTACCCATCACCCCCCACCCATTCACTCACCCATTACTCCCCCACCCATTCACTCACCCATTATCCATCACCACACACCCATTCACTCACCCATTACCCATCACCCCCCATCTATTCCCTCAGCCATCACCCATCACCCCCCACCCATTCACTCACCCATCACCCCACACCCATTACCCATCACCCCACCCATTCACTCACCCATTACCCATCACCCTACATCAAAGTTTCCTCAATTCTCGCAACCCACTTTTTTTTCACAATTCTCGGTAATAGGCTGCTAAAAAAAAGAAACAAAAAGTGATCGGATCATCTCATAAATGGGCTTAAAACCTTCCCCTGCTCGAGCCGGTTCCAAAACTGTGCCATATGAGGGGATTCCGCCACAGGGGGCGGCACCTGGAGCGGACACACACGCACACACACACACCACACACACACACAACACAACACACACACACACACACACACAAACCAACACACACACACACACACACACACACACACACACACACTTTCGCTTATATTATTATAGATACTTGTGCAATATTTCATGTTTTCTTTAATTGTTAGGGTATTTAGTAAAGATTATTTTTTTTAGTCAGCTCACAATCTAATATTCTCCATGGGTCCTCTAAGAGCACTGCTTAATGGACCCGGGCATTCTTGCACTGTGCAAATTTTAACCTCCACGATGTATATGTAATGCCAAATAAATATATCAATATCAATATATCTGCCAAGTGCTAAAAAAACTCATAATTGAATAAAACAAAGCCACATAAGAAATACCGAGTGAGAAACGTTAGAAAATAAGTGAAAATCTCTCTCTCTCTCTCTGCCAAGTGGTAAAAAAAAAAATCTAAAAACCCCCTTATTTAAATAGTGGAGAGAGAAGACAAACAAAGTAAAAAAGGAGGAATGGAACTTGGAAGGAGTGACTATCATAGGAGAGAAAGATTAACAAATGGAAAAGGAAAGGATGGAAAGGAAACAGTTGTCCAAGGGGAGGTGAGTGGTGAGTGGGATGCAGGTAATTAACCTCCCTCTGCTGGCTGTGGTTGTCTGCCTTAATGAGCAATTAGCGAGGCACAGGTGAGGGCAGTCGAGGGTAGTCTGGCGCTGCTCCTTGTCGACCACACAGATCAGTCAGTCAGTGAGTTGGTCAGGTGAGCAGAGGGAGTTAACTGATCTCGTTACTGCTTGTGTGTGTTAAATATTTCTTAGGCACTTTTTTTAAGATATAGCAATGTTGTATTTAAGGATTTTAGATATAAGAGTTCTTAAATATTTTTTTGTTTGAGGATTTTTTTAAGAATTTTTTTTTTATGACTCTCCCTTCCATCCCTCTTCTTTATTCCCCTTCCATTCCTACCATTTACGTTTGTCATTATTCTCCCCCCTCTTATGCCTACCCTTCCATTCCACCTTCTTTTTTTAACTTTGTCTTCTTTTTCCACTGCTTAAATCTCCCCTTCTATCCCTCCTCCCCTTCCATTCCTACTTTTTATGTTTGTCATCATTCTCCCTTCTCATACCTATATACTTGCCATTCCTCCTTTTTTGTTTTACGTTTGTCTTTCTTTCTCCATTTCTTACGACTCTCCCTTCTATCTATTTATTCCTATCTTTATCTCTCTTTATTTCCCTCCCATTACTACCTTTTACGTATGTTTGTCATCATTCTCCCCTCTTCCGGATAAGACAAGTGTGGTGGCCGCCCGCCTCGCACTCGGGTGATAAGTGAGTAATGATGACCTGCTCGGCGCTCGCTAATGTGCTAAACACCCTGTTTGTGGCGAGGTTCCTCGGGCGCAGGCACGAAATTGGGCTCCTCTTCTGTTTTACTGTTTACTGACCGAGACGAGATGAGAGAGAAGAGAGAGAGAGAGAGAGAGAGAGAGAGAGAGAGGATGAGAGAGAAGAGGAGAGAGAGAGAAAAGAGAGAGAGAGAGAGAGAGAGAGAGAGGAGAGAGAGAGAGGAGAGGGGGAAAAAGAGAGAGGAGAGAGAGGGGGAGAGAGAGAGAGAGAGAGAAAGAGAGAGAGAGAAGAAAATTAACGTGGTAGAAGGGTTCCAAGAAGTATAAATTCGATTAAACTGTGACGATAAAATGAAAGAGACACACATTGATATCTGCAGCAGAGAATAGTGGCGTTCACATGCCTATATAATTGATCATGAACACATCACGCCACACCACACTTATCCACACAAAGTTATTCCATTGGGTTCCTAATGTCTTAAAGCCCCGTTAAAACATTTTAGATTGTTTTAAAATCCCTTCTAGAAGCCGAGATATCTTAATAGTAAAACAATGGTGGCCATCTTGGTTTTATGCAAATTAGAAAAAATGCCCAAAGGTGACAGGGTGTCATCAAGCAGATTCTTATTATTTATGGACTCAGTGACCCAAATCAACCCAAAAACATTGTATATACTCCACTTCCAGGTTAAGCTAGTTGGCTGCTGGACTATACCCTTTTGTGACCATACAAGAAGTGGAACGGGAGTACTGCTTTCGTCTGCGTCTCTGTCTGTCTGTCTTTGAACACAATATATCGAGAACGGATTGACAGATTATAATGAAATTTGCTAAATGTACTTATGTGTTGAGTATTTCGGATTAATTCGTAAATGGGCATCATCTAGCCAAGGTCAAGGTTACTGTTGAAGGTTAAATGTCATATATAAAAGCTTTAATAACTCAGTTAATATGCGAGTTACAGCTATGGTTTCACTTCGTCATTAACATATAGGAAAACATATGAGCTTAAACTGTTCAAGACCCTAAAAATCACCCTCAAAGTCACTGCCAAATTAATATGCATAAAATAGCTTGTTAAATGCGCGATTTAAGGCTATGGTGTCAATGCAGCACTAGTAAGAAATCACATGCAAGGAATTCAGAAGCGACGGTAAAATTATCATGCAGGTCATGCTTAAGGTAAAATTAGCTTTCACAGAATATTTCGCAAAACATGCGGTGATAGAGACAAGATCGCATAGGAAATCATATGCAATAAATTCAATGATAACCTTTAAAATGAACTTGAAGGTCATTTTTAGGTCGTTTAAGATTTCACAGACCATCTAGTTTTGTTTTTTCTTTTCATATCGTTTTTCCATTTCCTAAGCTTACCTCCCCCTTTATCTCTCTCTCTCTCTCTCTCTCTCTCTCTCTCTCTCTCTCTCTCTCTCTCTCTCCTCTCTCTCTCTCTCTCACTCTCTCTCTCTCTCTCTCTCTCTCTCTCTCTCTCTCTCTCTCTCTCCTCTCTCTCTCTCTCTCTCTCTTCTCTTCTCTCTCTTCTCCTCTCTCTCTCTCTCTCTCTCTCATCTCTCTCTCTCTCTCTCTCTTCCTCTCTCTCTCTTCTCTCCTCTCTCCTCTCTCTCTCTCTCTCATCTCTCTCTCTCTCTCTCTCTCTCTCTCTTTCTGTTTTGTGTTTTTCTGTCCTGTCATCTATGACATATGGACATGTGTCCTATGACAGTTATGATGTACAGCCACACACACAAAGAAATAAAAAGTTTGGCTCCGGTTTCCGAACAGTGAATCAGTGACCATGACGCTGTGTGGACTTTTTGTTAGGTGAATGTAGCAGGGTTTTGTGTTTCCTTTTTTGTGTGTTTGTGTTTTATCTGTTGATGATGTTTTTATTTGTTTGTTTGAGTGATGTGTCTGATAATTCTAGTTCAGTGTTTATATTTGGTGTCTGTGGTGTTGCATGATTGTCCTGTTATTTTTTTTTCTATCCGTTGTTCATTTTTCTTTTTCTTTTTTAGCTGTTAATATATAATAAGCTGTTAATATAATAAGTTAATAGCCGGCTTTGAATGTGTATTAAGTCCTTAAGTACATAAATATAATCGCCTTATAAAGACAATTTGCTTTTAAATGGTCGAAATTTTATGTTCCTGAACTGGAAAATATCCTTGTCAATGAAAGTGACGCAATATCCTTCAACCTTGGCCTGGTATGTCTGCTGTCGAGGAGAACACAGCCAAGCACCAGGCCTGCACCCTCTGATCTTGAGAACAGGGATTCATTTCATGACCTGAAATTACAATTATGTCAATTTTTCCGTGTTTATTCTTTTCACTGTGTGTTATCCTTGGTCGCGTGAATACACTTACAGGTATCTAATATACTACAGGAGTAGCCGTGTGTCTGTGTGTGCGTGTGTGTGTGTGTGTGTGTGTGTGTGTGTGTGTGTGTGTGTGTGTGTGTGTGTGTGTGTGTGTGTGTGTGTGTGTGTGTGTGTGTGTGTGTGTGTGTGTGTGTGTGTGTCTGTCTGTCTGTCTGTCTGTCTGTCTGTCTGTTTTGGGTAGCCGAAACTGTAAATTCAATTTTGATGAGAGTAGGTTAAAAAAAATCGCAAATAAATCGTAAGTGGTAAGCGGCTTGGTCCCATGTCGATTGAATCATTTTGAAGGGGATTTTTGGGCTAAAAACACTTTAGGAGTATTAGATTACAGGAAAAATTATGCGGTAACGTCTTGCCGCATTCCACAAACTCAGTAGACTCATGGACATTTGTGTGCGTGTGTGAGTGTGTGTGTGTTGGAATCACACGGAACACAAAGGATTGGAATCACACGGAACGTGGTCTACCCCGAGGCACTTTGACCAGTGACCAACGACAGCAACAATACGAGTTGTTGGAGTCGCAATCACATGTTGTCTAATATATACTACTACTACAAACATCAATACATGGGTCCGAAGGGCCCACAAGCACTTTTTGTAAGTAAAACAGAAAAAAGGGAGCTTTAATAGTGTCAGAATTCTGCAAATATGGATGAAAACCGTAATGTTTTCTGCCTTATAGCCTACATACGTTTTATGTTTGTTTTCCGCATTATACATTATGCTTTCAGTATTTTAATTATCTTGTTACATTGGATCACATGTTCTCGGCGTTTGATACTGTAGCCGCAGGCAAGCAGCTTTGCACTTAAGTAGTTAGTTAATGCAAAATCTGTCTTGAAAATATGGTCTCGTCATCTCCTTCTCCTTTTCATCTTCCGCGCACTTCTTATCCTTCACCTCCCTTGACGCATGGAAGTACCACTCATATCTACTCACCATCGTCTCCTCTCCTCCTCGTCTGTGGCGCCAGCTGTGGGGTCTCCCTGTCATGAAGGGTACGAGGTGCCTATGTAAAAGTTGCCAACGTCACCCAGGTTAACAAGCTCTTGTCATGGTGTGTTTGTAATCTCGCTGCTTTTCTTGCTGCCGCGGCTTTGCTGTTTCTAATCTGAATGAGAAAATTGCTTGCGGCAGGAGTGAAGGATTCTCTGAACTCTTTGGAGAGGAAACAAATGTGTATACAAATGGTGTTTGGTATTTACATGAAATTTGAATTCAATGTCTTAGAAAACAAGAGTGCTGTTATATATTAGCTGAAAGACAAAAGAAGAATGATTTATTTTCTCCCAAAAAGTTGGTGTAGCTATATCTACATCTGAATTATTTTATGCAAATCTGCAATTACAAACAACCATCGACGGGAATAGAATATCAGATCAACGGAATATTTCATACAAGAAGCCTTTTCTGCACATGTGAGATGATTGACGATAAATGATGATAATGATGATGTGATGATAATGTTAGTAATGATGCTATAATGATAGCAATTATGATAATATTATCAATGGTGATTGCAATAGTAACCGATAACTATAGTATCAATGATATCAATTATGATTATGATAATGATAATGATAATAATAATAGTATTTTTATGATTAATACTGTATTATGTGTATTATGTGTGTATTATTAATGACTAATTTACTAATAACTATGATAATAATGATGACAACAGTAACAATGATTATGAAGATAATAATAATAACAATAACAATAATAATTGTAAAATGCACTCGTAACCTCTTACACTCCCTCACCTTTCCCTTACACTCCCGTTCGCAGAGAGAGAGAGAGAGAGAGAGAGAGAGAGAGAGAGAGAGAGAGAGAGAGAGAGAGAGAGAGAGAGAGAGAGAGAGAGAGAGAGAGAGAGAGAGAGAGAGAGAGAGAGAGAGAGAGAGAGAGAGAGAGAGAGAGAGAGAGAGAGAGAGAGAGAGAGAGATATTACGGTATATAGAGCCTAGTCTCTTACCTGATATTGAACGTGATGATGATGACGGGCTTTTGCCATCACAAGTACGGACGGTGGGATTTTTCATAACTTTTTTCGGAATTTTCAAGTCTGGCTTTGAACATCTGTTGAATATGGTGCGCCCGCACATCGCTAAATAGGACACGGACAAGAGAAAGGAAATATCGAGGACAGACTAGACCGTCTTGCTGTGAAATTGCGTTTTCTGGGGACAGGTGGTTCGTACCGCAGCATCGGGTACCTGTTCAAGAAATCCAAGCAGGCAATGAGTAACTATGAAATATTTCATAATTATATAGATTCGTCCACTATGAAATTGGCCAAAGCTTACATGTTAAATATGTAATTAGCAAATAATTAATGTTTTTCTTTCTCGGCGCTTCAGTTTTACATGTTTTCGTAATGCCATAGGACTGATCTAACATGAATCGTGCGCCCGCTCTGATGCAGTTGTTTTATGTGTATGTCCCTACCGCAAATTCACGTTTTGTGACTTATTTTTGCTCACGTCCCCTCCGCCCCTCCCGCTGCTCGTGGTGAGGCAGCCAATCACACAGCAGAGCGCTACATCGGATGCCAGATTCCGCTTGCTGTTAACTTTTGCTTCTATTTTTTACTATTTATTTGTATTATCTATGCATGACTACGTCGAAAATATTGGTTAGCTTAGGTTAGGTTAGGTTCAAGTTCATCACAAATAAATATGATGGTTTACAACTAGCGGAAACTAGCACCCAATATATATTCCGTTTATAGAATTTTATGTTTATATTCACTCTATGGGGAAATCACCTTTGACCTCACCATTTTCTCTCTGTATTTTTTTCCTCTGTACATCTTTTTTGGTTATTATCACAATTTTCATCAGAACTCTATACATTACTCCTAATAGCATTTTTTACTCCTTCCCCACACGCACACACTCTCCAAAAAAAAAGAAAAAATAAAAAAAAAATAATATTATAATATATTATAATATATATATATATATATATATATATATATTATATATATATATATATATATATATATATATATATATATAATACTTCCCCTAGTTAAAGTTTTGCTCTTCAACAAAATCCATCGGGATGTTTTTTATTCAATTCACAACATCACAATTTTATTTATCAGCCCTTCACTTGAGATATACGAATTCACGTCTTTTTTTATCACTATTTCCGAAGAACATTCTTAGAAATTATCATAATTATTATTCATATCATATTCTAGTATTCATGGAAGTAAATAAAATAAAAATTCGTGCATGCTCTCCACTATTACCTTATAGATTTTTCGTTCATCGTTTAATGTAATATAACTTCCATTGTTATTTTTTTCGTACATAAATATTTTTTTACTCTACCATTCATCTAAATTGGACGGCTTCCAGGAGAGTGCCGCTTATTATTTTATAGTGTGTTTCACTGAGTTTCGTTACAAAAAAAGGCTTGCACTGTTGATACGCGTGGCGGTCAATTCCAAATATGCAAAATACAAATACAAATACATTTTCAGGCATAAATAATATATTTAAGAATGTGGAGAGAGAGAGAGAGAGAGAGAGAGAGAGAGAGAGGAGAGGAGAGAGGGGAGAAGAGAGAGAGAGAGAGAGAGAGAGGAGAGAGAGAGAAGAGAGAGAGAGATGAGAGAGAGAGAGAGAGAGAGAGAGAGAGAGAGAGAGAGAGAGAGAGAGAGAGAGAGAGAGAGAGAGAGAGAGAGACAGAATACTGAGAAAATGTTTTATTGGCAGCAAATATTCAAGCCTAAAAAACGTCTTTCAATTAGAGGCTTTGGATATGAGAATCAAAGATAAAGAAAATGACAGCAAACTATTGATTTTCCAAAGTCCTGAGACAGAATGGATAATGAGGAGCGTAGACAAGCGGCGTGGTGGTTGGACGAAGGTGAATAGAGGCTTGGAGGATAGACGGTGAATAGGTAGAGGGGGTTGGGAATGGAGGACGGACAATGGACGGTGGAGAATAAGGTGAGGAATGAAGGCTGGAGGACGGAAATGGACCTGTGTAGGGAATTAGACACTGATCCGCAAACAAAGCTCAGATGATGGAAAGGATGAACTGCTCGACAGCCGCCCGTCATGAAGGGAGACGATGAGCTCAAGAACCCCAAAAAAACTTTTACAATAAAGATTCTTCAGATCTATACTCGTCCAGATAAATAAATGGAATGATAAACTGATAGATAGATCGATACGTCCATATAATAACATGTTTATGAAACCTAACATCCATTCACTATTATATATAAAACTGTAACAGCTTTCAAGACATTTATTTATTGCTGTTCTCAGACACCAAGGGATTGGTCACATGCTGGTAATCAAATTATAGGAAAAAAATCCATCCTGCAAATTTGTAATCCAGAAAGAAGAAAATTCCAAGAATGTCACAGAGATGCATTCGTTTAGTTTAGTTTTTTTCCCCCTAGAAAGAACATGGGAAGGACGCATAGTCGTTCTTCTAAAGAAAAAAGTTAATCTTCAAAACCGTGAGTGATATTACCCAAGGCAAAACTGTCGAAAGACATACACATCAAAACCATTAGAATGACGAGACTCAGCGCCAAAACCCAGACTAGTAAGGACCCAAAAAATTATATGTAAGATGAAAACATAAAACACTCATGAAGATATACTAGAATAAAGGGAATGGAACAATATGAGGAGCCGCCACTTAAGCAGTCTGACGCAGGTTTCTAGTCGCTATTGCTGACCATACCGGCTCTTTGCTCTCTCTTTTCCTCTTTACTGTGTATGTTTAAGGCCTTTTGATCTTTCCCTCTTCCTGTGTCTCTGCTTTAGGTCACTTTTGTTTTCTTTTACCTGTGCCTCATTTTAGGATTTTGTTAATTTTCCTTTTTGTGCCCTTTTTCATCATTCTGGTCATTTTACCCGTCCTGTATTTCTTTTCCTTCCTCAGCATCTCTTTTTGGCCTTTTTTCTTTGCGCCTCTTCGCTTTTTGCTTTCCTGCTTCCCCTTCCCTTTTCTCTTTTATATTTGTTTCCTCTTGGTTTCTGTTCTTAAATCCTTCTTCCTTTACATCTTTGCAGATTTTATTATTTTTCCACTTCTTTGCCTTTCTGGCTTTTACTTTTATTTTATTTTTACACGACTTTTAGACTTTTCTATCTTCCTTTTCACGATTTTTTATGCTTCTAGATTTTTTTTTACTTCCATTTTTCCTTCTCCACTTTTCAGCTATATTTTATTTTAATACTATTTATTTTGCCATTTTTCGACTTCTTGATATTTTTCTCATGCCTGCGTTTTGTTTTTCTCTAATTTTCATGATACTTTTTCTTCGGCTCCTTACTTTTGTATTAATGCTTGGCCTCCTTTGCATATTTTCTTCTTTTTTCCCCTTTATGTGCCTCTTATCGGCGTTATGCTCTTTTTCGCCTTCCTGACAATAGAGATAAATTATTAGGATAAAGGAAAGTGTTAAGATATGGGAAAGCACAGTGGAGACGCCAAGATACAGAGGAAAAGCTGTAATCGACTGAATGCCATCCTGGCTGGAAGGAAGAGAAAGTATCTGGAGAAGGATGGTATAAAAAATTACTGTCTATAGAACCTATCTCTCTCTTTCTATTTTTTTTTTCTCTCTCTCTCTCTCTCTCTCTCTCTCTCTCTCTCTCTCTCTCTCTCTCTCTCTCTCTCTCTGCTCTCCCCTCTCTCTCTCTCGACTCTCTCTCCCCTCCCCTCTCTCCTCTCTCTCTCTCTCTCTCTCTCTCTCTCTCTCTCTCTCTCTCTCTCTCTCTCTCTCTCTCTCTCTCTCTCTCTCTCTCTTTCTCTTTATCACACACATACACTCATTACTGTGGAAAGGTGAATTAACGTTTGATGTTTCTTGCAAAATAAAACTAAACTAACAATTATGTTTGTGCACCTCTGGAAATTCTTCACAAACAGTTTAAGAAGCAAAAATTTTCTTTTTGAGTCCCTGAGTACGTAAAAGTAACCAAACGTCGGCGAACATCAAGGTGCTTTTCGATATACCTTATTTTTTTCATGCCGGAAACGAACGTGCTGCCGTACGAGGCAAAATTTTACATAGTTCAGGAGGAAAGGAGAATGAAACTTGGAAAACTGAGGAAAAATGTGGGTGGCTCAGAAATGGAAGCTTATGAATGTCGGAAATGAGACAAGGAAGATGGTAACTAAATGAAAAATGTTGTCAGTCAAAAAATGACAAGGAAATGAGAAAACCTTTCCTCATTTCCCTCGAGAATCTGAGAAAGTGAGTGATATGTAGCTGACAAACGAAAAACCAGAAGTATGTGAAAAGAAATCAAATATTAATTTTACAGCATGTTTTCAATAGCGAGTTATGATTGAAGAACGACGTATGCTGAGTGGAATTTATTGACATTTTGACGAAGTGAATAGAAGTTTTACCGAAGATATTCTTGCAATTATTTCGGCAGAGAGAGAGAGAGAGAGAGAAAGAGAGAGAGAGAGAGGAGAGGAGAGAGAGAGAGAGGAGAGAGGGAGAGAGAGAGGAGAGAGAGAGGAGAGAAGAGAGATGAGAGCAAGAGAGGAGAGAGAGAGAGAGAGAGAAGAGGAGAGAGAGTAGAGAGAGGAGAGAGGGAGAGAGGAGAGAGACGAGAGTACAAAAAATAATTGAAAAGGAGCAGGAAGGAACAGAAAAGGAATAACAGAGGAGAGAGGGGAGAATGAGAGGAAAAAAAGGAGGAAAAGTTATGAGGAAAATAATATACATAGAAGGAAAGAAAGAGAGAGAGAGAGAGAGAGAGAGAGAGAGAGAGAGAGGAGAGAGAGAGAGAGATGAGAGGAGAGAGGAGAGAGAAGAGAGAGAGAGAGAGAGATGAGAGAGATGAGAGGAGGAGAAGAGAGAGAGAGAGAGAGAGAGAGAATAAAGACAGTTAAAAGGCAAGAGAGAGTAAGAGAGGAGTGACAGAGATGAATGAGGCAAGGGAGGAGCCAGTGAATATGCCAAAGCCAGAGGGTAGAGTGAAAAAAAAATCCTGGTTCAGTACCGGAAAGGGCAAGAAGTAAAGCTGAGATGCGAATATTAGGAACTGAGGGATGAAGACACGCGGTAGGCAGTAGGAGCGAGTGAATGATGAGATCAATATGAGTTAAGGAGTGTCCCGGAGATGGGTTCAGAAAAGGGGGGTGAGATATGAGACATTTATTGGGACGTGGATGTGGGGAAGAGCAAGCCAGTGCCAAATAAGCTTTATGAGTGTCACTGCCACCATTTTCGTGCACTGGGTGTTGTGAGACCGAGGGGAAGGGAAAGAGAA
>JACEEZ010012581.1:0-11806 GCA_016584305.1 Chionoecetes opilio | reverse complement strand
CAGAACCTTTGCCCCAGGGAAGGTTTCAGACGTTACAGAATTACGAATCAGTTTTGATACATACCAAAGAAAACTAGCCGCAGACGCACTCTCAAGGACATTAGCCCGAAAAAAGGTAATGACCTCAATATGTAGTATTGAAGAATTAATCACACTAGATACAGACCTAGTCAGCACAGAACTGGAAAAGGATGCCATGTGGAGCACAGTAGTAACGTACCTAACAGACCCGACGGGTATTAAAGAACCACAACTCCCCACTAAATACAAATAAACGATTTCGAAATATGCAATGAATTATTATACAGAAACGCAAAAATAGTATCAAGACGTAACACAGTATAGTGAAACAATTAGAAATCCCTCAGACACTATCCCAGAAGTATTAAAGATGCTCCATAACAGTGCCCACAGGGGACACCCCGGAAAAGATAAGACTTACAAGCAGGCAAAACTAAAGTACTTCGGGCCCAGGCATGAAAAAAGACATATATTCCCACGTAGATAACTGCACGATTTGCGCCGAAGTAAAGGGTAACACGCGTTCCCCAGCACCAATGCTAACGTACCCTATAACCCCAAAAACCCATGGAAAAGAGTTCACATCGATACACTCGGCTTCCACTGCCCAGAAAATGATACAAATACTTGCTAGTCGCCATCGACTATTTTTCCCCGATATTGCATCATACACCCCATGAAAATAAAAAGGCTGCAACGGTCGCATCAATAATATTGAACAAATAATTTGCAATTTCACGACACCAAAGGTAATTGTGTCAGACAACGTACAGAGTTCAAAATCAGATACTACAGGACTATGTAAACTTTTTAACATCAAGAAAATAATGTGCAAGCCTATAACCTCAGAGTAATGGAGTAGTAAAAGACTAAACCCACAAAGTATAACTTGAGGAGTCTATTGATCCCCACAGCATGGCATGGATATTTTTGGATCCCACATGTCAAATGTGCACTGAATTCCCAGATAAACTCACCACCGGAGAAACGTCACATTACATATTGTTTGGGGAAGATTAAGTTCTCCCATATGAACTCTTAGTGCTGAACCCAAACCTGTGTATAATCATGTGATTACGGGCAAATAGATTACATAAATTTCAAGTCATTCACCAGAGAGTAAGAAGCCACATGAAAGAATACTCAAGGAAAAGCAGAAACAACAACATAAAACGGCACGCGATGTAAGTTACGACATGGAGTATTTAGTAATGGCAAAACTCCATGTACCTATCGCCCACAGTAATAAGCTATCACCCAAGTTTAAAAGGGCCTTATAAAATAATTGCAAAAGAGGAGGAAACAAGTTCAAGATTCAATCTCTAGACTCGGGAGAGGAAATAATCAAACATGCAGATCACCTTAAAGTAGTCGTCAGACCATTTCATCATTCCTGATTTAATGCAGTCAAAACATGCCATTGACGAGTATATCAACAATACGTCGTCACTTTTTGTATCCCTCAGCCGTTTTTAATAATCCGCAATCAAAATCTGCAAATTCCCCGAGTTCTCAAAACGCACTCAAGATTTGCAGACGCTCAGGCTCAGGCTCCGTGACGTACCTCGGGGAAAGGGGCGGCTCATCTTCCGCGCTGATAAAGGGCACAAAAACACAGGAAAAATTTAATAGTACTTGAAGATATTTTTGGGTTTCTGATAGATTTGTTTTTCCCTTAAAATTCCCCACATGCATCCCTCCTTTATGGGTGCAGCTCTTCCTTCCCACACAAAACCCCCTGCACACCGAAAAACCCTTCCCCACACACAAGCCTGGGAAATATTTTTGGAACTCATCCTTCGTTTTGACTAAAATAAACTACCGCACTATATTGTATCTTTATTATCCTTCACATCGAAAAGGTTTCCCAGCGTGCGCTCACCCTTTGGGTTTAACCCACCAAACCGCTATGAAATATGGGGTGCCTCAAAAAATTCAAAGGGCCCTTTTAGGTTAGGTTAGGTATATTTTTGGGGGTTAAAGGTTGGGTTGGGTTTGGTATACTTTGTGGTTAAGGTTATTTAGGTTGGTATACTTTGTTTTTGGGTTTAGGTTAGGTATACTTTTTTTTTTTGGGTTGGGTTAGGTTGAAATTTTTGGTGGTTAAGGTTGGGTTGGGTTATTTATATTTTGGGGTTTTAATTTTTGGGTTTAGGTTGGGTATTTTTTGGGGTTTAAAGGGTTAGGTTTTTTTTGGTATACTTTGGGTTTAAAGGTTGGGTTTGGCTAGGTTTTTAGGATATTTTTGGGGTTTTAAAAGGTTGGTTGGCTAGGTATATTTTGGTTTTAAAGGGTTATTTTTGGGTTTTAGGTATACTTTGTGGTTAAGGTTAGGTTTGGGTTAGGATACTTTTGGTTTTTTTAGGTTGGGTTTGGTATCTTTGGGGGTTTAAAGGTTGGGTTTGGTTGGTATATTTTTGGGGTTTAAAGGGTTTGGGTTAGGTAAAAATTTTTGGGGTTTAAAGGTTAGGCTAGGTTTAGGTTTTTTATTTTTTGGGGTTTAAAGGTTGGGTTTTGGGTATTTTGGGGTTTTAAAGGTTTGGGTTGGGTAGGTAAAATTTTTGTGGTTAAGGTTGGGTTAGGTTATTAATTTTTGTGGTTAAGGTTAGGTTAGGTTGGGATCCTTTGGGGTTTTAAGGTTGGTTTTAGGTAAACTTTGGGGTTAAAGGTTTGGGTTTATTGGGTTTGGGTTAGGTATACTTGGGGTTTAAAGGTTAGGTTGGGTTTTAGTTTTTTTAACATATATTTAAACTTTGATGATTTTTTTTGGGACCAAAAATCACTTATTTTTGGCTTCCCCCCCCCAAAAAAAACCCCGTATTCCCGCCAGTTCCCCAGGCTTTTTTGGCCCTATAGGGGAAAAAAAAAGATGGGGGTTAAAGGACTTTTTCCCAAAATTTTTCCCCCCACCCTTTGACCCACCCTCCTTCCCACACACCCTTGCATACACCCTCCTTCCCCCCACAAAAAGGGGCCCTGCACACACGCCCCCTTCCACACACAGGGGCCGCACACGTTTTCCTTCCCACACACAACGCTGCACACCGACACCCTTCCCCCCCACACAGACGCCTGCACACAAAACACCCTGCACACACGTCTCCTTCCACCCCCAACGCCTCCTTCCCACACACCCCTTTCCCCTTCCCCCACACACCCGCCTGCACACCGAAAAACCCTTCCCACACCACCCTGCACCCCGTCTGCACCCCGACCCCCTTTCCCTTAAACACACACGCCTACTTCCACACCCACCCTGCACAAAAACACCCTCCACACACGTTTGTGTTGTGTGTGTTTTTGGGGTGTGTTTTTTGCAGGAAGGGGGGTTGTGCGCAGCGTGTTTGCAGGCGTTTGGTGGGAAGTGTCGTCACAGCGAAAAGATTCACTGTCTGAAAAACCGGGGAAGTACAATCGGTCATCATAACTTTCGCAGGTTCAGATAGAGTGTCTGGGGGCGCCCCCCTTTTCTACGCCCATAAATAACATTCTTCCCCCTTTTGGGGGGAAAAGATTTTTTTTTCGCGCCCCTTTTTACAAAAGTCTTTGTTTTTACGGAAAAAAGGCGGGAAAATAAATTTTTTTTTTTGGTGGATTAGGTTTTGAAGGGTACAGTCAACATAATTGGGGCCAAAAAAAAAATGGGTCTGGACACTTTCTTTTAAAAAAACAAAAATGACTAGACAGACACAGATAGACACAACACATAACGAATTTGAAAAAGGGCACTTGAAAAATTCAAGAGAAGAAAAACATAAGTAAAACCAAAAAGTAATTAGAAGTTAAATACACAAATGAAAACACATGTAAAGAAAGAAATTGCGCAGCTAGGGAAGGAATTTAGTGAAAAGGATTTCCCCCAAACCCAAATTAGTTAGTTTGTAAAAGTAAAAAGAAAATTTTCTTAAACAAAAGAATTTTAACATATGTAAAAAAAATTGGGTTTTTGGAACTTTGGTGTGGATTGCAACTCCTTTTAAAAGAAAACCTGAGGTTTTTGACATGAATTTTGTTTTGGTGGGCCCAACAAAACCGGGGCCCGGGACCCTGTAGGCCCCGAGCCTTGGTTTTGGGAAGGGAAAATTTTGTTGTTGTTAAAAAACCAAACTGTTAATCCCCTTGGAAAAAGAAAAAATTATCTACAATTTAACAAACCCTGACAGAAATCAAGGAGAATACGGGGGGAAAAAAATAGTTTAAAAAGTCAATTTTACATCCTGTTTAAATTTTACTACTAATTTAAACATTACTTATTGGATTCCTAGAAATTTTCTTTATTTTACAAGAAGCCGCTACACATCAAGGTTTTCAAACATCACACAAAAATTTTTTTCATGACCCGAAACCCCGTAAAAGGTTTTTGGTTTAAACAAAAGTAACATTTAAATTTTTGTAAATGGTTTTAATATAAAAGAACAAAAAACTGCATTTTGTTCAGTTAGGAATTATGAATTAAAATAGAAAAAATTTTTATCATGTATTTCTAGCAACTAGTGAAAAAAGAAGTCTTGTCGGGACGACAAGCGGTAGCCTGCCGAGCCCTGTAATAGGTGTTTTAGTCTCTGATAAGATAGAAATAAGTTAGCTAGATTGATTTATTAGTGAGAGAGAGAGCGAGAAGATGTACGCCAGAACTCTTGTAAAACCGATAATTCTTCCAGCTTGTCAAAACAAGATTAAGGTCTAGATAACAGAAAAGTGTAAATTCAGCCTTTCCTTGCCTTTCATGATTGGCTGAAGAGAAAGGGAGGACAGTGTATGTCTTGTCTCTTATTGGTACCTCCAAATGTGACGTGACGTGACGTCATGTTCATAGGTTAGTTGTGAAAAAGACTCTCATTTTTGGGCAGATAACTTTTGGTCCACGAAAGACACACACGTGACCGAGTGTGTAGAGACCTCACGAGAACTTCGTGAGACGCAGTGAACACGAGAGACGCAGTGAACACTAGAGACGCAGTGAACACGAGAGACAGAGTGATAGACCTTGAACATTCTACAACGCAGTGAACACAGAGAGAAATGGTGAGTTCCTGGATACTACAAGTGAATGAAAGTTACAGTTGTTATCCTTAATAAACCCAAGAAAGATAACCGACTGATTATTCCAACCTATGCAAGACCAATGTGCATGACCATCGTGCATAACAAACCGCACTAACAGTGGGATTAGCAGTGATATCAGCAAGTTTGCTGATGATACTAAGTTAGGTAGGATTATTGGATCACAGTCTGATGTAACATATTGCAGGGAGACTTAGATAAACTTAACGAGTGGGCAGTCAGATGGCAGATGGAATTTAATATTGATAAATGCAGCGTTATGAATGTTGGTAGAAAAAACCCTGTAATAGATACACCATAAGCAATGTATCGCTGAAAAGATCAGAAGGTGAAAAGATCTTGGAGTGAGGTGAGCCCAGACCTCCGACCTAGGAAACAATGTATTGAGGCCAGCAAATAGAGCTAATAGAGTATTAGATTCATTACCAGAAGTGTTAAAAGTAGAAGTGCGGAAGTTTTCTAAAGCTTTATCTGGCTCTAGTCAGGCCTCACCTAGACTATGCGGTTCAGTTTTGGTCTCCATATTACAGGATGGATATAGCCTTTTAGAAACAGTGCAGAGAGGGATGACCAAAATGATACAAGGGATGCGTAATTTTAGTTATGAGAGGAGATTGAAGTTATTGAAATTACACTCACTCGAGAGACGCAGAGTAAGGGGCGATCTGATAGAAGTTTTTAAGTGGATAAAGGGATTTAATAAAGAAGGGTAGGAAAAATTCTTACGGCTTTTAACCAGGGTAGAACAAGAAGTAACGGATTCAAGCTGGAAAAACGTAGATTTAGAAAGGAAATGGGGAAAAAACTGGTTCACAAATAGGGTGGTGAAAAAATGGAATGGTCTCAGTAGACGGGTAGGCTAGTTAGTGCGGAGTCATTAGGGGCTTTAAAGAGGAGCTGGATGGGTTTCATGGATGGGGATGAAAGGTGGATGGTAGGTATGTTTAGGTGACAGGAACTACCACGTGTAGGCCTCGCGGCCTCTTGTAGCTTCCTATTTTCTTATGTTCTTATGTACACTAGCGGGCGATCTAGTGTACCCAGTTACCAAGGTCGCCACCGGTTTTATTTTTGTAATTTGTTCATTTTATAACCATAATATGACACAGATGAAGACACAAAATGACACAGACCCCTCCAGATAGCCCCTTCTAACTTTTCCTGAAATCATGGATGTAGAAATGTAAGTATTAACGCCCCACCAACGTCTGTAAATACAAAAGAACGTTGTCCTGGCGACTTAAGTGTTATCTGGGGTACCTCTCTACCCTTCTCTCTATCCTCAAACCTCCCTCCTGTCTCCCCTTCTCTACCTCACTATCTGCCTTTTCTCTACCTCCCAAACCTTGCTACTCCTCTAAGTCTATCTTTTCGTTTCAATTGATCTACCTCCCTCACTACCCTTCTCTCTGCCTTCCTCTCAAAACTACTTTCTCTACCCTTCTCTCTATTTTCCCTCTCTACCTACCTCTCTATCTACCTCCCTGCCCACTTTATCTACCTCTCTCTCTCTATCTACCCTTCTCTCTGTCTCACTTTCTCTATCTTCCTTTCTACCTCACATTTTCTACACCTTTTTTTTGCCTCCCTCTCTATCCTTCTCTAACACCTTACTTTCTCCCTTTCCCTCTCTACCTCACTGTATCTACCTACCTCTGACTTACTCTCTATCTCTCTCTCTACCTCCCTTTACCTCCTTCTCCCTCTCTAACCCCTTTCCCCCTGCCTCTCTCATCTTCCTCCTCTTCTCTTTCCCTCTATTTTCCCTTCCTCTACCCCCCTTTCTCTCTCTCCCTTTCTCTCTCCCTCCTCTGGCCCCCTTACCACCCTTCCCTCGCCTCTCCTCTGCCTATACCAAGCCACACATCGAAAATTATATGGCCACAAGCATTTTTTTTTTTTTTTTTACATCACAAAGGACTGGCCAGGGGACTATAAAATCCCCCAAAGTTGCCATCACCGTCGCCTTATTTCCCCATGGGTCCTTATACCTTATATGGCTAAGGAAAAGTAAGGGAAAATATAAAAGGGAAAAGGGTAAATTTCACAGTGTTTTTGTGGCGCCTTAACTTTTTACAACGTTCACGGGTTTTGGCGCAGGAAAGTTTTTTTTTTTTTTTTTTAAGTACAATTTGAGATTCCGCAGTTTGCATCTATAAAGAAAGTAAGAATGCCCTCGGAAAGTAAGAAGCGATATAGTCAGCTCCGAAGGTTGATCTTTATTTTGTTCAGTTTATTTTGTTTTGTCTTATTTTATTTGTTTTGTCCTCAGAAAGTAAAATCCACTACGTATACTCAGCTCTGAAGTTTTTTCTTCATATTTAGTTTGTTTTCCACTCAATTATATTTGTCACGTAACGAACGCAATATTTTTCTCACACCACAGAAATATTAACCCCTTCACACCCAGATCTTTCCTTTGCTATAAAAAAATCGCATGTTGTACCCATAAAATTACGAAAAGTAACTGAATATACCAAATTAGTTAGTCGACAAGGATACTGAACAGGTGATATCTATACAATATAGCTTATATTCACTAAAAATTGTCTAGTGGTAGCCAAATTACAATAGAAATTAGTTCTGGGCCTCAAGGGTTAAATACATACCTACAAATGTTGAAAAGATAGGGGAAAATGAGACAATGAGAGGTAAGCACGAAAATCAAGGTTGGAATTAATGTATAAGTAAATCTAAAGACATGATAAGTTGATATTGTGTAGGAAAGTAATTATAAGAACATGCGAACATAAGAAACATAAGGAAGGTAATTGAGGGTAAGTACGAGAAAAAAGTGTATTGTTGGAATTTGAAGGGTATTGATAGGATAATTATGTAGGAAAGAACATAAGAAAATGAGGAAGCTACAAGAGGCCGCGAGACCTACACGTGGTAGTTCCTGTTACTTAACACTACCTACATCCACCTTTCATCCCCATCCATGAATTCATCCAGCCTCCTTTAAAGATCCCTATTAACTCCGCACTAACCACCTGTCTACTGAGTCCATTCCAATCGTTTACCAAATTACCACCATTTGTGAACCATTTTTTCCTTATTTCCTTTATAAATCTACGCAATCTACACATAAGAAAATAAGGAAGGTACCTGAATAATAATGGTAGCAATGGTATTATGTGGTAACTAAATGATGCTATGGTTCACACAGAGGGTCAGCCAGACGTAGGGAGAAAAAAGTGGCTATGTAGCTACACACTTGCGAATATTGTGTCCGTACGTGTACATTCGAGGCAACAACATTAGAAGGGGTTACTATACTATTAAGCACTGCCGTTTTCTTCTTCAACAGTCGCGCCGCAGAAACCTTCACAGAACACCACAAGCTTCAATAATTCCTCAAGACTCTCCTGTTTAAAAAAAGAATGCTTTATATAACATTTGTAGACTTCTCGCAGACGTATGACCTTGTACCCAGAAGCGTGCTTTTCACTGTTTTGAAGAGGTTAGGTTGCGGGGCAGTAATGTTGGGGGCAATAGTTGCCGTGTATAATGTTACTAACAGCATATTAGGAACAGCATTGATTGCCACAAACTATAGGAGTAAGGCAAGGTTCTCCTACATCATGTTTACTGTTTATCATCTACGTTAATGATCTAATTAAAATTGAAAAGGAAAATTGTGATTCAGATGGTTTTTTGTATTTTACCTTTTTGACCCTTAGGGACATGGGGTTTTGTTATCGACGGGAGGGAAAACTGAAAGGAATTTTGTCTTTGCTATGCATTTTTTGTAAGAATTATGGCATAAAAGGAATAGATAAGACAAATTTTCCCGGTTATCTGGTTGGAGCGAAGGTTCCTATGATTGTAGAGGATGGTTGTGAATCCTGTCAACGCTACACTTTTCCTGGTCACCCTTAGGCAGACGGCCCCGGGTCGTCGGCGGGAAAAGGGTCACGTCAGGAAAGAGGCTCACTTAAAAAAGTTTTTCTTTTGCATAAAAAATAAGAGGCCCTTTATTGAAAGAAGAGAGGTTTTATGCTGTTTGTATTTTCTGCTGTTTGTATGGAGGGTGGCGAATGCAGATTTGAAACCAATAGTTAAAAATATATAACGGGCACTTAAACGAGGGTGGGAGCGAGGACGACTTGTATGACTTTTTTACATCGAGAGGGTGTCCACATACAAGCTCTTGTTAAAAGAGAAAAAAAAAGTTTTTTTCGAATATTAGCAGGGACGATCAGGAGGATGATGGGCCCTTTAGGATTTGCTTTGCGAACGTAGGACACGAGTATAATACCCAAAACTTTTGTGTCAGATCTTAAAACAAAAAATATTTATGACTTGCAGTACAAGGATACACTTAAATTTTAAATCCATTTTGCATACGAGAAGAATAACCTACTAATGTCAGAATCCAAAAAACAGTGCTCTTTTTATATGAAAAAACATAACATTAGGAAATTTATAGAATAGCTAAAACGTTTCCCTTTTTGTCAGCACTCTTTAGCATAGAGGGAGGCAGGGGGGAATAGGAGGGGACGGGCCGTTCCGGTAGGAGAGGGGGGGGGGTCCCGCGGCAAGATACAGACGAAGAACATGTCATGGGAGGCCCTTTTCTGTGATGTTCGCAACGTTTTTGATCAAAAGTATCTTTATTATTCTCAAAAAAAAAAGACCGATGAGATGTGTGTACAGCTCTATAAAAAATATTAGGATATCTGCGAAAAAACTTTTGGTTTAATGAAGATTTAAATTTAGTTTTCACAAATTTTGTTTTTTGTTGGACCCTGGATAGTTGTATGTGAATTTTCTTGTTTGTGTGGTCAAAAAAATATCAATCTAATCTAATCTAATTTATACCGCGACGTGGGTATGTGTTATTTTTACATGAGTGATTTGGTAATTTTGGTTGACGTAATATTAAAAGAGAAGGGCGAAAGCAAATGGGTTTTTTAAATTTTTTTTTCATGAATCGAGTTGGTAATTTTGGTTGAACATAGGAAAAGGAAGAGTAAAAATAAAGTATAGCGAGAAGGAAAATAAAGAGTTAGGTTAAGTCAATGGGCTTTAAAAAGGAGGTAGAGAGGGGGAGGATGGGGATGAAAGGTGGGGTAGGTAATTTAAGTAACAGGAATACCCCGTTTTAGGTTCGCAACCTCTTGAGCTTTTCCCTTTTTTCTTGTTTATTTTCCCCTTCCCCACCATTCCCCCCCCCTTTTTCTTTTCCCCCTCATTTCCACGCTTTTCCTCTTTTCCCCCCCCCCATTTTCCCCTCTTCCCACTCTCCCCCCCTTTTAAATTTTCCACTTATTTTCAACTCATCACAGTGATGAAAAAAACCCAGTCGTGTAGGTCCCCGCCCTTTTCTTTCCTTAGTTATTATGTTTTTCTTATGTAAAGATCACACAATTCACTTGAGGCACAGAAACAGTCAATGTGAGATTAAAGCACGTCATCCGGGAACAAGCCTTTTATTTTTGCAGTAAAAAATTTTAATACAGATGGAAACTTTCCCAGGGAATTTTTTTATTTTTTTAAATTGTAGCTTTTGAATGAAGTAAAAGGGTAAACTCTCTTTCTCTCTCTTTTCCTCCTCTCTCTCTCCTCTTCTCTCCTCTCTCTCTCTTCTCTCTCTCCTCTCTTTTTCTCTCTTTTTCCTTTTCCTCTCTCTTCTATGAGGGGCAGCAATTTTTCCCACCCGAACAAAACAATATAATTTTTAAGCCCTTCGATAAGCTTTTCATTTGGTTGATTTTTTTTAATCAATATAACACTATACCCCATAATACACTTACTCATACATGAACTACCACGTGTAGGCCTCGGGCTCGGGTAGCTTCCTTATGTTCTTATTTTTTAAAGTTTAACTATCAGGATGCTTTCGTTGGTTTCAATTCAAGTTTAAGTTCAAGTTCAAACATTTTTTTGCCATAAGAATACACACAAATATTTTTAAACCATCATTAAACCCTTCGTGGAAAGTTTTGAGAAAATCTCGTTACAACCCCCTATTAAGCAAAGGGAATAGTGCACTTCCCGAGGAAGACTATTAATCTCTCTTTTGTAGGTACAAAAAAACATTGAAATACCTTAATCATATAACGTTTACAAACTATTAAACACACACACATCTCTACAAAAAAATTATTTTGAAAAATATAATACCCAAAATATGCACAAACAATAAGAGCATACAGTAAAAAATTTTTTTTAAATTAAATAGATGAAACCACACCACACACACACACAACAAACAACCCCCACAACACACATACACACACACCACACACCACACACACCACACCAAACTACACAACAATTAACAACACAAAATGGTGAGGTGTTGGTTTGGTGTGGGGGTGGGGTGTGTGTGGGTGTGTGTGTGTGTGTGTGGTGTGGTGGTTGTGTGTTTACAAAAAAGTCAAGCTGTAAAAATCCATCTTTTTAAAAACCCATTTAAATTTTTTTCTTTAAATTTAGTATTTTTGCAAACCCCCCCAAAATTTTTTTTTTTTTTTTTTGGTGTGTGGGTTTGGGTGTGTGGGGGGTTGGGGTGTGTGTGTGTGGTGTGGTGTGTGTGTGTGTGTGTGTGTGTGTGTTGTGTGTTGTGGGTTTTGTGTGGGTGGGTTTTGGGGTGTGTGTGTGTGTGTGTGTGTTTGGGTGCAATAGCGCATATGGAAAATTTTTAAAAATTGATTTTTGAACGGCCCTTGGGGGTATTGTGCAGTAAAGAGAAAACCTCTCATGCACAATTTGA
>JACEEZ010012580.1:207500-271421 GCA_016584305.1 Chionoecetes opilio | reverse complement strand
ACTGAGAAACATCTTCCATATGTGCTGAAGAAGGGTTCACGAATCCCTGATAGCAGCATGTAAAAAGAAATAGATTCTTAAAGGAAAATACTTAGAAATAATAAACGCTGACTAGCTATCACTTTTAACGAGATATATATATATACATATATATATATATATATATATATATATATATATATATATATATACATATATATACATATATATACATATATATACATATATATATATATATATATATATATATATATATATATAATCCACAAGATTTTGAGAGAGGGGGTTAATATTATTTTCTCGTCAAGCCATGCAGATTTTGAATTTTTCAGTGTGTTTTATAAACTTGTCAACCTCCTTCCCCCCTTAGCCACATTTAATCCCTCCCCCACCCTGTTTTGTATCTAAATTTTTCTGTTTTTGTTAATATTGTCAGTCTTCTCATTCTTTCAGCCTTGAGCAAAAAAAACATTCCATTTTTACATGTGTTTATTCTCCAAATCAGATCATTGTAATTGACTTGTTTTAGGGATTCTGTCTTGATGAAAATTAGTTGCATATTGATCAAATACGAAAGCTTCTTCGAAATATTAAGTGATTCTTTTGTTGTATATTTTGGTGTGAAATGCTTGACAAGTGTTAACTTGGCAATGAGGAATAAGTAATTGATGTGAAAGTGAGTAAGTTAGAGAGACTACTTGGACTGGAAGAGAGAGAGAGAGAGAGAGAATGTACCTTATATGATAGTACTGTACAGTAATAACAATGAAAAACGATGCCACAGACCCTCTACATTATACGCGGCACTCCCTTAACCTACATAAGAGTGCCTGGAACGGATACAATGGATAATAATGACGAAGCTATAGTAAGTTTTGGGTTTTCAGGAAAATGGTTAACGGACTTATATATGTTCATAGTAGTAAGGGTTTTGGGGTTAAACAATCATCATCCTGCTATATTAGTAGGAGATGGATGGATGGATGCCTAGCTGGATGAATGGATGAGTAGAGATGAATTTATGCAACATGTCTTTATAGTATGTGAGAGAGAGAGAGGGAATTTTACTATTATAGATGAACTCTTCTCTTTGCTGTCTTGTATTTCTTTTTTCCTTCTTTCATTCCTTCCTTCTTTTCTTCGGTGATGAGCAAAATTTCACGGAAATTTATATATTTGTTCATTCCTTTAATGCGCACCCCCCCCCCCTGTTTCCAGGCCTGTTATCACCGTGGGGGGGGCTCGAACCCAGGGGGAGGCCTCCCTTGGCTACAGGCCTCTGTCCTTGGTCTGACTAATTTTGCCTGGCCTTTCCTGTCTTCCTTCTTTTTTCCCCTCTTTCCCTGTATCTCTCCTCTCCTGCCTACTTCTATCCCCATTCTCTCCTTAGGTGTGAGAGCCGTGCTGAAGGGATATGAGGCTGGCTTAGTGCCATTCATAAACGGCCTCAGGGTACCATGGGCACGGTGTACCCGCGGTGCCACCAGAGCTGGGCAGTATTTAAATACATTTGTGTTTAAATACATTTGTCTATTTATAAATAAATTGGTTGTCATGTATTTAAATACAGTATTTAAATACTTTTATGAGTATTTAAATACATTGTATTTAAATATGCATAATATAAAAATGTAAATACTTTTTTATCAGTTAATTTGGCCATAAATAAACCCGCCCAACTATCTGGCAACCCTGATGTTACAGTGAACCAGTGTTTCCGCTTTCAAGGATATTTCCTTATTTTTAGGAAATTTAGGCCTGAGAAGGAAATTTCTAAGGAAACCCAAAATCTAAGGAAATCCATTTTTTTCGGACATGTTAAAATTTGTGTGTATTTAAAATGTATTTACAAATGTATTTAAATACAATTGGTGTATTTAGTATTTAGTATTTAAATACATTTCTCCCATGTAGGTATTTAGTATCAGAGACCCTTAGTACTCCTAGGTCCCTAGCCAGATCAAGAATCCATCCTCAGCACCAGGCGACACTCCTGCCCACCTCCCCACTACCTCTTCCATACCTACTTCCTCCTTGCCTCCCTCTTCTTCCCCACCAGATCCTTCCTCTACCCTAACTCTTCCTTGACTTTCTTTGCCCTCTTCTACATCATATACAGTATAGCTACTCTTGCTCCCTACCATCCTTCTCCCACTAGGGGAGCTACAGTCCGCACGGTCACTTCTTCCTCTTGCCCACACCTATCTACTTCTTCTCTCCCTCCCCCCTCATTCAACGCACTTTTATGTCCTCCAAAATGGGATCATCTCATTCACCGGTGGCCCCCTACTCTGATAACACCCTATGTTTCCAAAGATGCCTCCAACAGCAGGTTGGTAAAATTTTATTCCGTACCCGTCCTGACCGGTCCCGTCTGGTAATAGTTAACACTAGGCCTAAACTACCTAATGCACTGATCAACCCTACAGACCTGGACGGCAAACCATTCAACATCACACCCGAACCCTTTCTTAACACTAGCACTGGGACTGTTTCCATCTCCCCGCTCGCTTGCCCAATCAATGAGGTTGAAAGGTCCAAGTACGCGAACGACCTCCTTGCCCTTTTGGCAGAGGATTATGATACCGTTGTTGTTTACTGCTACACCATGGCCCCCACCCCCAAGGCTGCCGAAAGTACCCAATCAACATTGCCAAAATCTCATTAAAAAGGCAAGATCTACCTCCTAGCATTTATGTTGGCGGAGAGAAATCTCTGCTGAAATACATTATCTTCCCTCCCACCATTCACCTACCCCCCTTCCTTCTTCTAAATCCCACCTTCCCCCATGCTCCTCCTCTTCCCCTTCTCCTTCCTTTTCGCCCCTCCACTCTTCTCCCCTTCCCTCTGATCACCTATGTCCTCTCCGCTCTTCTTTTTCCTCTGATCATCCTGCTGTTAAGTCTCTTCTGGACTTCCCGCTACCTCCTTGGCTGTACACGTGACTCTCTTCTATCTCAACAACCCCTAACCCCTCGCCCCCCTGACCCTGCCACTTACCTGTTCTTTGTCTTGATCCCTTACTACCCTTGATCCCTTACCTCATACCCCTGATCCTTCTAACCCCTTTACTCCAGACACTGCCATCCCAACTATCATCATCCACTAATATTTTCACACCGCCTGTCCTCCACTGAAATATTCGCCGCTTCCACTCCCACATACAAGACCTTCATCACCTTATTTTTTGCTGTGAGCCTCAAGTCATCTGCCTCCAAGAAACTTTTCTTACTCACCCCCATGTGAGTCCAGGGGCGTAGCTAGACATTTTGGGGCCCGTGGGGCTTATTTCCTGGAGGGGCCCCCTCTAAAGTCTGCAGGTGTTGCAAGTGTTTAGGGGGAGGCGAGCGAAGCGAGCCCGCAAAGCAAGCCCAACCAGCTGGGGAGGTTCGGAAAATGGAAATGTTTTGGAAAATTAATGTATTTTGGTGCATTTCGACACTTAGACTTCTTTAAATGCCCATAAATCCTTTTTAAACCGAATTAAAAAACCTATGATGGTACTCGAAAGATACAGATCAAATTAAACACAAACCTCAAGGAGTTTAAGCCTAGTTTGTAGAGGATCACAGGAGTTTTGTTTGAGGGATGCATTTGGGGGCCCCCCTCTCTTGTGGGCCCGGGGAGCGATTTCAAAAAAGCGCCCCCCCCCTTAGCTACGCCAATGCCCATGTCCTGATTCCTAATATCATTTTATCTCCTCTTCCTCTATCCTTGTCCACCAGAAAACAACCCATGTTTCTTCAAACGTCAACACTACTCTTTCTACTGAACTCCTTGTCTTGCGGATCTTCTCAAAGAATCCCCTTGTTTCTCCTTGACTGATTTAATCTTCTCCAGTCGACCTGAGGTCTCCAAGGAGTGAGGTTGTGTTTGGAGCGCAGGATTTTAGTATGGCCACGTCGTTGGAGTTCAGAGAGGGTGTTTTGATTGCTGGGAGTGGAAAGGAAGTGGTGGTGATGAGCGAGTCACAGGTGGAGTCGAGTGTGGTAGGGGAGGAGAGAGGAGGGGTCATGCCAGGTGGTATGGAGTACAGTGGAGGTTGTAACGGAGTTCTAAAATCTCTCCTTGAGGCGATTGAAGATTTGAAAAAGTGTTTTGAAAGTGTAGAGAAAGATTTGAAAAGTGTTGTGAAGAATCAAGAGATAGAGATTCAAGCTCTTAAAAGTAGGGGTGTCTGTTCAAGTGTCTTGCCTGGTGGGGCAAGTGAGGGTGGCTTACCTAGTACGGCAACTGAGGATACAGGATGGAAGGTAGTTGAAGAAGGAGGGGAACGTTCGAGGCTGCGGACGGGTACCACTGAACAGGTAGAGTACACGAATTCCTTTCAAGTACTCTCGGGACTGCAAGAGGAGGTAAAGGATAAATGGGTAGACGATACATCCCTACTCGAAGGTAAAATCTTGGTTGTTGGGGACAGTCAAGTTCCTGGACAGCGCGTTTTGTGACAGACGGGATGTGTAGGAAACGGGTGTGTTTCCCAGGGAAGGGGATAGGTCATGTTAGTGATAGGATAGAGGCGTGTTGACGACGAGTGGTACTCCAGGTGTAATGGCATAAAATTACCGGAACCGATATACCAAGCGGTACATACCCTTTGGCGTAGTCGGTTAACGCGCGAGTGGTTGACGTGCATAATCTGGTGAAAGCGTAGGTTCAAACCCTCGCCAGAGCAAGGAAAAGGGAAATTATTTATTTCCAAATTATGATTACCAGCCTGAGTCAGGTTTCTGTTGGAAGGACATACTGACGGGATTTTGAAAGGTAACTGTGGCCCAGGGCAATGTAAAGCCTCTGTCGGGCCCGGATGCTTCCCCATGGAGGCATTACTTTGCTCCATCATGCGGCCACATGCAAGTCTCTATAAACAGGGCACTAATAAATCTACTGCTAAATACTACTACTGGCACTGTGAGAGATGGCTACGAGTTAATAGTTGGTCCCCATGCCTCTGGTGCCTGAAACATTAACAGTTCTCTGCTTCTGAATTTTGCGAGGTCCAGAAGGTTGAGAATTGCAGGTTCTTGGTATCAAAGACCAGAGCTGCATCGCTGGACATGGTATAGTAATGCCAGAGGGGTAGCTAAGGAGATCAACCACCTCCTCGTTAGTACTCGTTGGAGGATCCTCCAGAACTACAGGGTTTACCGAAGTGCTGAGTTCTTTGCAACTGATCACAGACTTCTTGTTGCTACACTTTAGCTTCATGTCAAGTCCAGAAGAATCTCAAGAGGTATCCATACTGTGTTTCATCTTGAGAAGCTGAAGGACTTGACATGTGCCCATGAGTATGCAGTGGCAGTCTCAAATCGGTTTGATGTGCTCGGTGCCCTCGAGGACCCTGTAGAACTGTGGGATACCTTAAAACGTGAAACTCTCCAGGCTGCCAAGGAGTGTATTGGGAGCACCCGAAGTCAAGGCGTGGTTTTGTCTCGACGGGGACGCTGGAGAAAATCAAGGAGAGTCGCGCTGCCAGGCTTGCTGGGAAACAGGACCAACACAGGGCTCTGTCATGCAGGACTAAAACCCTCCTGGGGAGAGACAAGGAGAGGTATGTCATGAGTCTCGCTGAGGATGTCGAGGGCCATTTGAACACTAATGTTCTCCGACCCGCCTACCGAGCCCTGAAGAAGCTCCGTTCCAAGTCTTCATCTCGGGCGAGTGCTATTTGAACAGCAGATGGGCGCCTCGTGTCGGACATGGATGGGCAGATGGCTCATTGGGCTGTGTACTTTGGGCAGTTGTTCACGGTGGACCCTCCTCCTGGAACAGCTTCACACCACTGGATTACAGGCAGTGGATGCCGATCCTCCCATTGACGAAACCGCACCCTCTCGACGAAGTCAGAGAGGCTGTAGCAAAGTTGAGGGGTGGACAGGCAGCTGGTGTCTGTAATATCAGTGCGGAGCTCCTCAAAGCTGGGGGTGAAGCCATGATTCGCGGGTTGCATGCTGTCCTGACTGCCGTGTGGCAGTCAGGTACCATTCCTACTGACTGGAAAAGGGGGCTGGTCATTCCTATCTGGAAAGGGAAAGGGGACCGTCAGGACTGTAACAATTAGAGAGAACTGAAACTCGAGAAATGCCAGTGGTCGCTGGCAGTTTTAACTCAAAGGTTGGTCTACTGTGTTTTCCCTCCGCGACTAATATTTTTCATAAATTAATTTCGCGATAAACATTGATGCACCGCATCTGAAAACCAAAAAATATAGTTCTTCTGTTGTTCTACTAATTATATGGATGACATGCATTACGATGGAACGTTCTATAATAGCAATTTAATGCAAATTACTCGCCTCGTGTAGCAAAGCTTAATATATTTTTTACATGTATATTGTGGCATGTAAAATTTGGGCGATGTTGACACTGTTTTCTAAGACAGTACTGCTTCATCTGGCAAACGCTTGTCAAAATACAATAAGCAATGCTTTGGAAAAACGAAGAATAAGGAATGCCGAAATCGGCTTGCTGCTGCGACAATGTAGGTTATAATTGTGGAGGCGACACGCCGCGGCGGGGAGTGGTGGGCGGGGAGATTGAATCAAAACATTGCCACTTCACGCGTCGACTCATTGCACTTCCAGGCTTTCTATCTGATTGATACACAATAATAACAGGAAAATATGACTGCCTAGGTAAAGATAACTTCTAAACATTCGTTATTGACTATATAATATCATAGAGTAGCATTTACCTCGCCTCCTCAACTATAACCTCCTTGGTTATTTGGTTATATACAATGTTTTACAGAATCAGGCTTCTATACAATATACATATAGAAGAAAATCGTTCTTAATATTATACTTGTGTGTTTTAAGTGCAGTGGAATAAGCCCATATTTTTCTTTCAAGTTGACCAACTTTTCACCAAATTGTGAGTTAAAACTGCCAGCGACCACTGGCATTTCGGAGTTGCAGTTCTCTCTAATTACCGCGGCATTACACTGCTCAATGTGCCAGGCAAGGTGCTTGCCCATCTATTGCTGACACGGATCCACAGTCATCTGCTGAAGCATCAGAGACCTCAGCAGTCTGGGTTCACACCTGGTAAGTCAACAACGGACTGTATCCTAGCGCTTCATGTCCTGGTGGAACGCCGACATGAGTTTCGACAGGCAATGCTTGCAGCCTATGTTGATCTCAAGAAGACGTTTGACTCAGTGCATCGAGAGTCACTCTGGAACCTTCTGCGACTTCGTGGGATTCCTGCAAGGACTATTGGTTTGATGACTGGTCTGTACTCTGGGACTGAGAGTGCTGTGAAGTGTGGGGGAGGTGTATCCAGCTTCTTTCCTGTGAACACAGTAGTGAGGCAAGGGTGCGTCCTTGCCTCATCACTTTTCAACACTTGTATGGACTGGGTATTGGGCAGAGTTGTAGATCAAAGTGATTGTGGAGCATCCCTCGGCAACACCAAGATCACTTTATCTGGTTTTTGCCGATGATGCATTAATCTTTGCTGAGTCGCTGGAGGTCCTGGTGATGGCTCTCTAGGCTCTGCACGATGAAGCAAAGCCTTTGGAACTTGAGGTCTCCTGGCTCAAGACCGAGGTCCCGGTGTTTGGAGACTTACTAGATGAAACAGTACAGTCTGTTCATGCGTGCAGCGAGGACATTGAGATCTTGGAAATTTTTACATACCTTGGTAGCGCAGTCCATAATGACGGCAGGTCACATCAAGAAGTCTTACGGCAAATTGGCATAGCCCACAGTGTTATGGACTCGCTCAGCAGGAGTATTTGGCGTTGTTGGTACCTGTGCAGGAGGACAAAGATCGGGATCTTCAAGTCGCTTGTGATCCCTGTCTTACTCTATGGTTGTGAGACATGGACACTAAATAGCGACTTGAAGAGACAAATCGATGCCTTAGGTAATAAGTGTCTTCGCAGAATCATTGGGTATCGCTGGGATGATTACGTGTCAAATCAGCGATTGCACCGTGAGACTGAATCGAGGCCTATTACCTGCATATGACTTTCTTCACCTATCTACAGGGAGGTCCCGTTATACGAGCATTTGGTATAAGTGAATCCGATGATACGAGATGCGTAAATTATGGTCTATTTTCAATATACGAGATCGAAAATCCAATGATACGACATTCAAACTGGAGTGAGTAAAATTATCAAGCTCAAAATGCGCGCCCTACCACTCCTGGGCTGGACAAAGGGGGATTTGGTTGACCCCAGTGAGGTCACCCCTAGCAAGCCGTGAACTGAAGGGTAATCAAGCATATGGTGTGGCCTGACATTTAGGGGTAATTAGCAAGTGTGCGGCCCCAACCTTGGGACCGCAGTCAGGTCACCCCTAGCAAGGCGTGACCTGAAGGGTAATTAAGCATATGGCACGGCCTGACCTTTAGGGGTAATTAGCAGGTGTGCGGCCCCAACCTTGGGACCGCTACACTACCTTCTCTTGTATCACGCGGCGTCCCCTACATTACAACGTCTTTTTTGTTTGTTATGCATGTTTTATGTTTAATTAATGTGCAGTTATGTTATTTTGTGTGCTATTTTCTCTTTCAGAATGCTTTTTCTACAGAATAGGTAGTACAGTGTGGGTAATATAGACGCTATGTGTTTGTTGTGTTTGCTATAGTTTATTTTAGCTTGAAAAACATTTTTTTTTTTTTTTTTTTTTTTTTATTGATGGGGTCCTGGAACCAAACCTATATTTTACCATTAGTTATGTGTTTCGTTATACGAGATTTCGCTTTACGAGTATGCCAGGTGGAACCTAACTGCTCGTATCTTCGGGACCTCCCTGTACTCGACAAAACCTACCAGATAACTATCCCCTCTTCTTCAATGACACTCAACTGTCTCCTTCTTCTACAATGAACATCCTAGGACTATCCTTTACTAAAAATATGAACTGGAAATCTCACATCTCATCTCTTGCTAAAACAGTTTCTAAGAAGTTAGGTGTCCTGTGGCATCTGCGTCCTTTTTTTTCTCCTTCCCAATTGCTTGCTCCCTACAGGGGCCTTATCCGCCCATGTATGGAGTATGTCTCACATGTTTGGGGAGGATCCACTCATACAGCTCTCCTAAACAGGGTTGAGTCAAAAGCTTTTTGTCTCATCAACTCCTCTCCTCTGACTTGACTCTTCAATCTTTAAATCACCGCCGCAATGTTGCTTCTCTTGCTCTCTTTTACTGTTATTTTCATGCTCACTGCTCTTCTGAACTTGCTAACTGCATGCCTCCCCCCCCTCTCGCGGCCTTGCTGCACAAGACTTTCTACTCATTCTCATCCCTATTCTGTCCATCTTCCTAATGCAAGAGTTAATCAGTACCTTTACTCTTTCATCCCTTTCACTGGTAAACTCTGGAACTCTCCTCCTGTTTTTTTCCACTTTCCTATGACTTCAATCTTTTCAAAAGAGGAGTAACAAGACACCTCCCGAACTAAATTGGCTCACCCCTCTTTTTTATTTTATTCTCTTACTGTCTTCTTTATAGGGACTGGCAACTAAGCGGGCTTTGTGTTACCCATTTTTGTTGTGCCCTTGGCCAGTTCTTTGTGATGTAAAAAAAAAAAAAAAAAAAAAAAAAAAAAAAAAAAAAATCCGTCAGCGCCAACTCCGGCTATATGGGCATGTGGCACGCTACCCTGAAACCGATCCTTCCCATCGGGTTGTATCTGTAAGAGACAATCCAGCGTGAAGGAGGCCAAGGGGGCGCCCACAAGGCTTGTGGCTGGGGCAAGTTGATGTTTCCTGTCGAGAGCTGCTTGGTATGGGAAAGGAGCCTACATGGGGACTCGCGCGTGGTGACCCCCGGGAGTGGCGTCGTAGGGTGGGCGAGGCGACGCGCTATTTATTAGGCTTATGCCCCCAATGATTGATTGATTGTCACCAACTGGCGGAGGACCAACCATCATTAACCTCCTACCTAGCCTAACAATAGAACAACCTCCTAAAATAGCCTACAGGCGCTATAAGCTTTAACGTATATATATATATATATATATATATATATATATATATATATATATATATATATATATATATATATATATATATATAATATATATATATAATAATATATATATATATATATATATATATATATATATATATATATATATATATATATACTTACACACACACACAAACCTCGATTTCCCGGACTAATAGGGGGGAGCACTGGTCCGGGAATCGCAAGTAAAAAAAAAATATATATATATATAGTATTATTATATATATATATATATATATATATATATATATATATATATATATATATATATATATATATATATATATATATATATATATTCCGATGCCATTACCCACCCCCGGACGTTTATCCTACTCTAGTATTTACTGTCCGGCAACCGACAGTATCAACTACCCCGCCGCGGACTTTTAAGTCCGCTGAGCATGCAGCCACCTGGCGGGAGGCAGCAGAAAGTGTTCAATAGTCTCAAGAGACGTTCCTGCACCAGGGGCAGTGGGGGTCAGGGGACTAACGGAGGCTGTGCAGGTGAACCGTGAGTGTGTGTGCCCAAATGTAAACAATACGACCGCTGAGCATGCTGCCACCTGGCGGGAGGCAGCAGAAAGTGTTCAATAGTCTCAGAAATGTTCTTGCACCAGGAGCAGTGGGAGTCAGGTGACTAACGGAGGCTGTGCAGGTGAACCGTGTATACAGTCGGCGCAAAAAAACTTAAGACGCCAAAAAACTTGGGGCGGGAATAACGTCCTTAGCTGTTTTGACAATTTCGGTGGGAGCGATTGAGTTTTTTTTACGTTATTTGTATATCTGGCAGTGTATTAGGGTTTCTGCTGTAGATTCCTCGCCCCTGCCCGCTCTGTATCTTCCAAGTCATCATAGGAAGAGGTTGTTGTGTTTGGTTCTCCAACCTTCCTACACTCCCATTTGCCCCTCCATCTTCTACCGCCTTCTTAAGGTCTAATAAAGCATTATGCCGGGCAAATCTCTATCAATTCCAATGATCTGAAACTCGAGAAATGCCAGTGGTCGCTGGCAGTTTTAACTCAAAGGTTGGTCTGCTGTGTTTTGGCTCCGCGACTAATATTTTTCATAAATTAATTTCGCGATAAACATTGATGCACCGCATCTGAATACCAAAAAATATAGTTCTTCTGTTGTTCTACTAATTATATGGATGACATGCATTACGATGGAACGTTCTATAATAGCAATTTAATGCAATTACTCGCCTCGAGTAGCAAAGCTTAATATATTTTTTACATGTTTATTGTGGCATGTAAAATTTGGGCGATGTTCACACTGTTTTCTAAGACAGTACTACTGCGTCTGGCAAACGCTTGTCAAAATACAATAAGCAATGCCTTGGAAAAACGAAAAATAAAGAATGCCGAAATCGGCTTGTTGCTGCGACAATGTAGGTTATAATTGTGGAGGCGACACGCCGCGGCGGGGAGTGGTGGCAGGGAGATTGAATCAAAACATTGCCACTTAACGCGTCGACTCATTGCACTTCCAGGTTTTCTATCTGATTGATACACAATAATAACAGGAAAATATGACTGCCTAGGTATAGATAACTTCTAAACATATGTTATTGACTATATAATATCATAGAGTATCATTTACCTCGCCTCCTCAACTATAACCTCCTTGGTTATTTGGCTATATACAATGTTTTACAGAATCAGGCTTATATACAATATACATATAGAAGAAAATCGTTCTTAATATTATACTTTTGTGTTATAAGTGCAGTGGAATAAGCCCATATTTTGTTTTCCAGTAGACCAACTTATTATCAAAAAAGTGAGTTAAAACTGCCGGCGACCCCTGGCATTTTCGGTTCCAGTTCTCTCGAATTGTGAAGAAGACACATATAGTAACCTTGTATCGAAGTGGGAAAACCATGGGCCAGATAGCGAGGGAGATGTGTGTTTCCAAACATACCGTCTCGGTGTGGTGCAGGCGGGCGCAAGATGGTGAGTTAAGGACTAATTTTGGCGTGGAAGAAAGGGTCAGGGCGACCAAGAAAAACTTCAAAGAAGAGTGATCAACTGCTCAAAATGATTATTGACATCAACAAACCTTATGAGCAGTTGATTAGTCTTCTTTGAAGTTTTTCTTGGCCGCCCTGACCCTTTCTTCCACGCCAAAACAGTCTCTAACTCACCATCTTGCGCCCGCCTGCACCACACCGAGACGGTATGTTTGGAAACACACATCTCCCTCGCTATCTGGCCCATGGTTTTCCCACTTCGATACAAGGTTACTATATGTGTCTTCTTCACAATTCGAGAGAACTGGAACCGAAAATGCCAGGGGTCGCCGGCAGTTTTAACTCACTTTTTTGATAATAAGTTGGTCTACTGGAAAACAAAATATGGGCTTATTCCACTGCACTTATAACACAAAAGTATAATATTAAGAACGATTTTCTTCTATATGTATATTGTATATAAGCCTGATTCTGTAAAACATTGTATATAGCCAAATAACCAAGGAGGTTATAGTTGAGGAGGCGAGGTAAATGATACTCTATGATATTATATAGTCAATAACATATGTTTAGAAGTTATCTATACCTAGGCAGTCATATTTTCCTGTTATTATTGTGTATCAATCAGATAGAAAACCTGGAAGTGCAATGAGTCGACGCGTTAAGTGGCAATGTTTTGATTCAATCTCCCTGCCACCACTCCCCGCCGCGGCGTGTCGCCTCCACAATTATAACCTACATTGTCGCAGCAACAAGCCGATTTCGGCATTCTTTATTTTTCGTTTTTCCAAGGCATTGCTTATTGTATTTTGACAAGCGTTTGCCAGACGCAGTAGTACTGTCTTAGAAAACAGTGTGAACATCGCCCAAATTTTACATGCCACAATAAACATGTAAAAAATATATTAAGCTTTGCTACTCGAGGCGAGTAATTGCATTAAATTGCTATTATAGAACGTTCCATCGTAATGCATGTCATCCATATAATTAGTAGAACAACAGAAGAACTATATTTTTTGGTATTCAGATGCGGTGCATCAATGTTTATCGCGAAATTAATTTATGAAAAATATTAGTCGCGGAGCCAAAACACAGCAGACCAACCTTTGAGTTAAAACTGCCAGCGACCACTGGCATTTCTCGAGTTTCAGATCATTGGAATTGATAGAGATTTGCCCGGCATAATGCTTTATTAGACCTTAAGAAGGCGGTAGAAGATGGAGGGGCAAATGGGAGTGTAGGAAGGTTGGAGAACCAAACACAACAACCTCTTCCTATGATGACTTGGAAGATACAGAGCGGGCAGGGGCGAGGAATCTACAGCAGAAACCCTAATACACTGCCAGATATACAAATAACGTAAAAAAAACTCAATCGCTCCCACCGAAATTGTCAAAACAGCTAAGGACGTTATTCCCGCCCCAAGTTTTTTGGCGTCCTGAGTTTTTTTGCGCCGACTGTATATATATATATATATACAGTGCCCGACATTAAATTAGTCCGCCCAGGGCGAGGCAGACTAATTATGTCTAATTTTGCTTCAACATTAAGAGGGACCTAAAATCGAGCCAATGCATTGTGCTGCCTACACAGAGTGGCGTAGTAGGCGGAGCTTCTGAGCCCGCCAAGGAAACCACGGTCAGTTGTTGTCTTGCCGGTGCAGGGAGGTGTTGTGTTCCGCGACCCGTCCCTCTTGTGCTCCCTCTCAACTTGCACTGCCGCTCCCTTTAAGCCCCCTGTGTTGTCGATATGGGCAAGAATAAGGATTTTAGTGCAGAAACCATTGCCCAGATCATTGCCCTAAACAAATCCGGTAAGCAAACAAATGCAATCTCCGAACAAATTGGCGTGTGTCCAAGGAGTGTCCGATGCTGGGTTGCCAAGTTCGACCAGACCAGACCCTTCGAGACCAAGACAAAGACCAGACCTTCCGAGACCAAGACCAGCCCTCCGAGACCAAGACCATGACCAGACCCTCCGAAGCAGACCAAGACCAAGAACAGGCATATGAAAATATTTTATTTAAATATGACTATTATCTGAATGTTTTTGGGCCGTACTGCGTAAATACTAAATTGTATTGTCCTGTCTTGTTTGTAAGGAATGGGTTTTAATTTTTTTTCTCATACATGTACCTTTGAATATAACGGACCTAATTAAATTTTCCATATAGTCTCAGGTATCAAATGCAAAAATAATTAAAAATGCCAAACTAAAAATGACGTCGTGCCAGTCTTGTCTGTGATGCTTTGCTTGCAGAAAGTACAAACTGCTGTGTGTTTCTGGTTTCCATGTTTCTTATAAAAAGACTACTTGTGGTCCTTGAACGCAAATTTGATAACTGCTGAAGATGCCGACATGATTACTCATTCCGGTGTGTGAACGGAAACTAAGCGAGACTAGTCCAGTAGCCTACACCTCACTGTCCGACGTCCTATGTCACTGCCAGACAGAGTTGCCAGGTCCTGCCAATTGTTGTATTTCTTGCCAGAAATTACTCAACAAATTTTGGAGTTTGCCAGAAATATTCGCCAATTGAATTTCTTTTTCTTATGATGAAAAATTGAAAATGCCAAAAAAGTAAAGTGAATGCCAAAAGTATATTTTGTGGTTTGTGCACCTGACAACCCTGCTGCCAGATGTGCTCGATGTGATGACTAACGAGCTCTGGTAGAAGGGGGGTAAGGGTAACGTATAAGGGAGTAGCTTAAATATATTTACAAAATTTAATATATGTGAACAACTGAACATCTAGGTCAAATATTTCTGCTTTCATTGCTTCGTTGGCATGAAGAAACAAACATAGGAAAATAGCTATTTGTGTGGTTACGTTTTCCAAGCGAGCTACCTAAACCTGTGGTGTACGTGTACGAAGGGTGCGGGGATTGCATAGGCCTTCACATATATGAAGTACACGGAGGTGAACAGAGCTGCAAACATGCGTGCGTGCAAACGGAGATTATCACTGCGAGAATGGCCACGTCATGCATGTTCTCTCGACTCGCACGCACTCTATCAACGCTCGCAGGGCTCAGCTCATGCATCATCACCGTAGAGCTAGTCAGGCAGTATCTATAGACAGTACAACGCTGTATGGCACGCCGTGAATCGAAACAGCCATGATTTTTCTCCGTGTATGATAATAAATTCCAACCTTCCCCACGTCGCGATGCCCTTTTTAATCCTGGTCTCGACCTGATCTCGAGCCAAACTCAGAGACCAGAAGCTTCGAGACCAAGACCACATCAAACGAGACCAAGACCAAGACCAAGACCACATCAAACTGGTCTCGAGATCGGTCTCGAGACCAAGACCAGTCTCGAGACCTACAACACTGCCCTGGACACACGCCAATTTGTTCGGAGATTGCCTTTGTTTGCTTACCGGATTTGTTTAGGGCAATGATCTGGGCAATGGTTTCTGCACTAAAATCCTTATTCTTGCCCATATCGACAACACAGGGGGCTTAAAGGGAGCGGCAGTGCAAGTCGAGAGGGAGCACAAGAGGGACGGGTCGCGGAACACAACACCTCCCTGCACCGGCAAGACAACAACTGACCGTGGTTTCCTTGGCGGGCTCAGAAGCTCCGCCTACTACGCCACTCTGTGTAGGCAGCACAATGCATTGGCTCGATTTTAGGTCCCTCTTAATGTTGAAGCAAAATTAGACATATAGTTAGTCCGCCTCGCCCTGGGCGGACTAATTTAATGTCGGGCACTGTATATTCATATAATAGGCCTCTTCCATTTGTGCCCAAGTTCCAGGAACCAGTTCTTTCAGTTCAGGGTTGGGTTCAGTTCCTGGTTCTGGGTTCGCGTGTCACAAATGGAACGCAAAAACCCCGTTTTTTTGTTTACAAACAAACTCACCTGGCGAGGCAAGAGGAAGGGAGAGAGAGAGAGAGAGAGAGAGGAAACATTAAAAGTGGTAACTCAGCTGTGATGTGAAGGGATCATATCAAGTTTAAGATCACGGGACCGCTTTCCTCCACCAGTGCCCCTTGTAGGCCTGTCTGACATCCTCTCCGACTCGTGCATGGGGAAAACCCTTCACGATAAGAGAAATAGGGCCCAAGGCGGCCATTGTTTGTTATGAACTGAAAACTCGACCCAGACTACCGACCTCCCAATGTGGGTAGAGAAAGTTCAAGGGTTCTGCCGAGTCACTACGCGCGTCGCCTCGGACCCAGGTTTTCGTGCGCAAATGGAACACCTGAATTCAGTTCAGGGTTGGGTTCCGTGAACTGGTTCCTGAAATGTCGCAAATGGAAGAGGCCTAATGTACGACAATTTTGGTGTAAATCCTGTAGACGGGTCGCGGAACACAACACCTCCCAACACCGGCAAGACAACAACTGACTGTGGTTTCCTTGGCGGGCTCAGAAGCTCCGCCTACTACGCCACTCTGTGTAGGCAGCACAATGCATTGGCTCGATTTTAGGTCCCTCTTAATCAATCAATCATTGGGGGCATACGCCGGGGGGCGCGTCTCCTCGCCCACCCTACGACACCACTCCCGAGGGTCACCACGCGCGAGTTCCCATGCAGGCTCCTTTCCCATACCAAGCAGCTCTCGACAAGAAACATCAACTTGCCCCAGCCACGAGCCTTGTGGGCGCCCCCTTGGCCTCCTCCACGCCGGATTGTCTCTTACAGATACAACCCGATGGGAAGGATCGGTTTCAGGGTAGCGTGCCACATGCCCATATAGCCGAAGTTGGCGCTGACGGACTATGCAGGTAATAGGCCTCGATTCAGTCTCACGGTGCAATCGCTGATTTGACACGTAATCATCCCAGCGATACCCCATGATTCTGCGAAGACACTTATTACCAAAGGCATTGATTCGTCTCTTCAAGTCACTATTTAGTGTCCATGTCTCACAACCATAGAGTAAGACAGGGATCACAAGCGATTTGAAGATCCGGATCTTTGTCCTCCTGCATAGGTACCGACAACGCCAAATACTCCCGCTGAGCGAGTCCATAACACCGTGGGCTATGCCAATCCGCCGTAAGACTTCTTGACGTGACCCGCCGTCATTATGGACTGCGCTACCAAGGTATGCAAAACTTTCCAAGATCTCAATGTCCTCGCCACATGCATGAACAGACTGTACTGCTTCATCTAGTAAGTCTCCAAACACCTGGACCTTGGTTTTGAGCCAGGAGACCTCAAGTCCCAAAGGCTTTGCCTCCTCGTGCAGCGCCTCGAGACCCATCACCAGGACCTCCAGCGACTCAGCAAAGATTACTGCATCATCGGCAAAAACAAGATCAGTGATCTTGGTGTTGCCAACGGATGCTCCACAATCACTTTGATCTACAACCTTGTCCAATACCCAGTCCATACAAGCGTTGAAAAGTGATGGGGCAAGAACGCACCCTTGCCTCACTCCTGTATTCACAGGAAAGAAGCCGGATACACCTGCTCCACACTTCACAGCACTCTCAGTCCCAGAATACAGACCAGTTATCAAACCAATAGTCCCTGCAGGAATCCCTCGAAGTCGCAGAAGATCCCAGAGTGACTCACGATGCACTGAGTCAAACGCCTTCTTGAGATCAACATAGGCTGCAAGCATCCCCTGTCGAAACTCACGTCGGCGTTCCACCAGGACACGAAGCGCTAGGATACGGTCCGTTGTTGACTTACCAGGCGTGAACCCAGACTGCTGAGGTCTCTGATGCTTCACCAGATGGCTGCGAATCCGTGTCAGCAATAGATGGGCAAGCACCTTGCCTGGTACGCTGAGCAGTGTAATACCGCGGTAATTGTTGCAGTCCTGACGGTCCCCTTTCCCTTTCCAGATAGGGACGACCAGCCCCCTTTTCCAGTCAGGAGGAATGGTACCTGATTGCCACACGGCAGTCAGTGGATCATGTCCTCACCCCCACGTTGATCGTGGATCATGGCCTCACCCCCAGTTTTGAGGAGCTCCGCACTGATATTACAAACACCAGCTGCCTTTCCACCCCTCAACTTTGCTACAGCTTCTCTGACTTCGTCAAGAGAGGGTGCGCTTTCGTCAATGGGAGGATCGGCATCCACTGCCTGTAACCCAGTGGTGTGAAGCTGCTCAGTTGGAGGGTCCACCGTGAACAACTGCCCAAAGTACTCAGCCCAACGAGCCATCTGCCCATCCATGTCCGACACGAGGCGCCCATCTGCTGTTCGAATAGCACTCGCCCGAGAAGGAGACTTGGAACGGAGCTTCTTCAGGGCTCGGTAGGCGGGTCGGAGGTCATTAGCATTCAAATGACCCTCGACATCCTCAGCGAGACTCCTGACATACCTCTCCTTGTCTCCCCAGGAGGGTTCTAGTCCGGCGTGACAGAGCCCTGTGCTGGTCCCGGTTCCCAGCCAGCCTGGCAGCGCGACTCTCCTCGATTTTCTCCAGCGTCTCCGTCGAGACAAAACCACGCCTTGACCTCGGGCGCTCCCCAATACACTCCTTGGCAGCCTGTAGAGTTTCACGTTTGAAGGTATCCCACAGTTCTACAGGGTCCCCGAGAGCACCGAGCACATCAAACCGATTTGAGACTGCCACCGCATACTCATGAGCACATGTCAAGTCCTTCAGTTTCTCAAGATGAAACACAGTATGGTTACCTCTTGAGATTCTTCTGGACTTGACATGAAGCTTAAGTGTAGCAACAACAAGTCTGTGATCTGTTCCAAAGAACTCAGCACTCCGGTAAATCCCTCTTAATGGTGAAGCAAAATGCGACATATAATTAGTCCGCCTCGCCCTGGGCGGACTAATTTAATGTCGGGCACTGTATATTCATATAATGTACGACAATGTTGGTGTAAATCCTGTTCGATATAGATATATTCTGTGTTTGGAAAGTGGCAAATGGCACCACTGCTGCAGCGCGATCAGAACAGGGTTGCCAACCGTACGATAATTATCGTACATGTACGATTATTTTACCCCTGATACGATGCACGATAGTGTTTTTCATTATCGTACGTTTTGTACGATAATTTAAGCATATCGTACGATATTATACAATAATTTACAGACTCATCAGAGAAGAAAGAAAAAAAGTAAACTATGATTCAACAAGAGCAAAACAAATAAAGAAAAAAGAGGTGTGCATGATAAACAGCTGAGATTAAGAAAGGGAATATATTCGCACGTCACTCGTGACCCGTTCAGAACCTATGAGTGCCACTGTCCTTGCCACGTGATGGCAAGGACAGTGAAGAAATTAACTCGAGTTGCTAAGAACAATTGTGAGATTAAAGTAGCAGGACAGGCGAAAAGGGACCCAAAGGGGTTCTATCAGGTATATAAAACAAAGACAAGGGAATTAGTTGGGCCGTTAAGGTCAGGACAGGGGGAGGTCTTAAATACGGATGAGGATATGTGTAAGAGTCTAAATGATTATTTCTTAAGTGTTTTTACGGAGGAGGATACACAGACGATACCTGATAGTGAACAGATGTTCAAAGGAAGCAATGAGGAGAAACTCAAAAGATATTGTGATAACTAGGGAAATAGTGGAAGAGGGTATAGATAAAATGAAGAATTTTAAATCGCCAGGACCAGATGAAGTGTATCCCAGGGTATTAAAGGAATGCAAGGAGGTTGTTAATGAGTCGTTAGTGCACATTTTTAGAAAATCTATTGAGATAGGCGATGTGCCATTATTGTGGAGGAAAGGAAATTTTGTTCCCATATTTAAGAAGGGAGACAGAGGACTAAAGTCAAATTATAGACCCGTAAGTCTAACATCAGTGTTGGGTAAATTATTGGAATCTATTATTGCAAAAAACATTAGAGAGCACTTAGATAAACATAGTTTGATCAATGATTCACAACATGGATTCACCAAGGGTAGGTCATGTCTCACCAATTTATTGAGTTTTTATAGGAAAGTTTATGAGACGGCAGATAATGATAAGGATTATGATATAATATATCTGGACTTTAGTAAGGCATTTGACAAAGTACCACACGAGCGACTCTTAAATAAGGTTAGGGCTCATGGAATAGATGGGAAGGTTCTTCATTGGATCAGAGCTTGGCTAAGTAATAGGCAACAAAGGGTTACAATTAATGGTTCTAAATCTGAATGGGAACTGGTGACAAGTGGAGTTCCACAAGGGTCTGTTTTGGGTCCATTACTATTTTTGATTTACATCAACGACTTGGATAGTGGGATTAGCAGTGATATCAGCAAGTTTGCTGATGATACTAAGTTAGGTAGGATTATTGGATCACAGTCTGATGTAAACATATTGCAGGGAGACTTAGATAAACTTAACGAGTGGGCAGTCAGATGGCAGATGGAATTTAATATTGATAAATGCAGCGTTATGAATGTTGGTAGAAAAAACCCTGGTAATAGATACACCATAAGCAATGTATCGCTGAAAAGATCAGAAGGTGAAAAAGATCTTGGAGTGAGGGTGAGCCCAGACCTCCGACCTAGGAAACAATGTATTGAGGCCAGAAATAGAGCTAATAGAGTATTAGGACTCATTACCAGAAGTGTTAAAAGTAGAAGTGCGGAAGTTATTCTAAAGCTTTATCTGGCTCTAGTCAGGCCTCACCTAGACTATGCGGTTCAGTTTTGGTCTCCATATTACAGAATGGATATAGCCTTTTTAGAAACAGTGCAGAGAAGGATGACCAAAATGATACAAGGGATGCGTAACTTCAGTTATGAGAGGAGATTGAAGTTATTAAAATTACACTCACTCGAGAGACGCAGAGTAAGGGGCGATCTGATAGAAGTTTTTAAGTGGATAAGGGGATTTAATAAAGGAGAGGTAGGAAAAGTTCTTAAGACTTTTAACCAGGGTAGAACAAGAAGTAACGGATTCAAGCTGGAAAAGCGTAGATTTAGAAAGGAAATAGGGAAAAACTGGTTCACAAATAGGGTGGTGAATGAATGAAATGGTCTCAGTAGACAGGTAGTTAGTGCAGAGTCATTAGGGAGCTTTAAAGAGGAGCTGGATAGGTTCATGGATGGGGATGAAAGGTGGATGTAGGTAGTGTTAGGTGACAGGAACTACCACGTGTAGGCCTCGCGGCCTCTTGTAGCTTCCTTATTTTCTTATGTTCTTATGTTCTTATGATTGGGGAGCGTAGCGACCAAAGATATTATATAACGTCTTTCTAATATCCTTGGTAGCGACCGTACAGTGCTGCTGAGCGTGTATTCACGTTCCAGTCCGGAGGTAGCCCGTGGATTGGTAGACGGAATCCCGGTCGTTCCACTGATTTCTTAAAGCAGGCGTGTCAATCTCAGGACCCGCAGATCATAAGTGGCCCGCGAGGTGACAGGTTATTTTTCAACTCGATACTGAAATTGTTACAATAGATGAAACTACTACCGTAGATAACACTAAAGTCACCAGGACAACGTTTTATTTTTATTTAAAGACGTCTGGTGGCGTTAATACTTACATTTCTACATTCACATGATTTCAGGAAAGTTACCTAGAATTATGGGGTTATCTGGAGAGTCGGTGTCATTTTGTGTCTTCATCTGTGTCATAGTATGGCTATAAATGAACAAATTACAAAAATAAAACCGAGTGGCGACGTTGGTAACGGAGCTATACACTAAGGTCGCCAGCTAGTGTTTATGTTCTGAGTGTCCTCCCGCCGTCGTCGTCGCCCGAAAAAAAACCGAGTAGTGAAATTTGAAACCGTATATACCTGCAGAAAAAAAGCATAAAACAACGCTGAAACAGGGTAGATTATACAGTCATGATATAAACTACTATCTGTGTATCATCTTCAGTGACACATACAAATCAGTAGTGATGCTCTAGGCGTCGTCACTGCTGTCTTCGGCACGTCCTCTTCAGCCACGGGGATCTGGTGGAAGGCCCGTAGAAGATCAATCTTCGAAAAGACTGACCGCCCGTGCAGCATGCTGTGAAAATCTAACACGTGTGGAATAGGGTAACGGTCCGGCCGGGTCATGGCGTTGAGCGCTCTGTAGTCGCCGCACGCGCGCCATTCGCCTTCTTGGGCCTTCGGTGCCATGTGGAGAGGTGAAGCCCAGCAGCTGTCGGAAGGTCGTAAATTATGGTCCCCTCCTGCAGTAAATGCTCAAACTCCTTTTTCGCCGCCTGGAGGCGTTCAGGAGTTAGACGTCGCGGTCGAGCAAAACAAGGAGGGCCCGTCGTGGCGATGGTGTGTGTAAAGCCCGGTTCCCACCTTACCGCTTGTACGGCCGCCATACAACAACAATGACGTCACCATCATCACCGCTTGAGTGGTATTTGTGGTAAATGGGCACAGTTGGCAACTCCGCTCGAGCGGACACCGCCGAGCGGGAGAGATGACTTGAATTTAACTTTGTACGGCGGCCGTACGGCGGTGCGGTAGACTTTGCTGTGACGTCATTGTGACGTCTTTGTTGTTGTACGGCGGCCGTACAAGCGGGAAGGTGGGAACCGGGCTTTACCTTGTGATCCCTTTTGGCGGGGCTGGAGCGCTGAGAAGTGAGGAGAAGGAAGTCCTCGAGAAGAGCGTCGTACAGGACAGGCTGGCGTAGGTGTGTCAGGAGGGCCGATCGCTGCCCGCAGGGCACGGTAGGAATGACCGTGTTGGTTGGGCGATGTAGTAAACGTCCGCGCCGGGAATCAACGAGCAAGTCGTGGAAGGAGAGGAAATCCACACCCAGGATAGGCTGATCCACCTCAGCCACCACGAAGGAACAGACGAAGGGCGAGGCGTGAAGGAGATGGCGGAGAGTCCGCGTACCATAGGTGGCGATTGGGGTGTTATTGGCGGCCAGAAGGTCGTAAGCGGTGCTGGGTTGGGCGAGGCGATCATCTGACGAGGGCGGCACCACACTGACCTCCGCCCCTGAATCCACCAGGTAGTGCATCCCCGACAGCGTGTCGGTCACCCAAAGCAGCGTCCGGCAGCCAGGGAGTGGTGACGACGGAGGCGGAGGCGCTGCAGGAGACTGGGTAGGCGAGCGGTCGCGGGGTGATACGCTCTGTGGTGGGTTGACTAGGGGCGTAGGGGCACGGCTGGACTTGTGCAGGGAGTCGGGCGGGTTGTTCGTCAGGATGACACGGCCAGGAGAGTGCCTCGTGGTGGAGGCCCGAGAGGGGGGGCGGGAGACGGGTGCGTGTTCACCGACTCCCGCGCTGGCCGTTTCCCGAAAACGAACAAGGAGGTTGACAATTCCTGGCTGCCGCGCCGAAGCGACCATGGTAATAATTAACAATACTTGCGGCTAGTAGGGGATCGAGTGGAGGGCTGAGACGGCAGCCTCTAATCGCTGAATGGCGGAAGCCATGTCGGAGAGGCGGGCGTCCGTGGAAGAGCTGTGCGCAAGGGCATCGCCATGGCCCCCTTGCGCTTCGTGTCTCTCCAGCGCACTGAGGAATCTCGTGGAAGCGGCAGGGGTGTCACATGGGGTAAACATCCCGGGCGCCCGACCCCGTCGGAGGCGCTGCAGGCACAGGAGTGATGGGTGGGCAGAGGAGGGGGGAACAAGGTGTAGGCCGCGTGAATTTTGTCAACGAGCTGCGAGTATTCGTTGATGTTGACCGGGCCCTGTAAGCCCGCTAGTTGCACGCGAACTGGGTGGGGCATGAGGCTGGTGTGGCGGTAACGAAACATCTCCTCGGACAACGGAAAACCCGCAGCCCTGTTAAGGTCCTGCATACGGGAGAGAAATGCTGAAGGGCGACGGCCGTCATATTGTAGCGTGTCGAGATCCGCCACGTAAGCCTCGCACGACCTTCCAAGGGCGCGAACGAGGACACTTTTCACCGCCTCATATTTCCCGTCAGCCGGAGGAGTTGTAAGCACTGAGGAGATACGGGCAGCGACGTCCGACGGTATCGCAAGGACAAGTGCTTGAAACATAAGGAGGTCCGTGATGTCTGGGGAGCCCGCCCACAAAGCTTCAAGATGTATAAACCACGTGGCAATGTCGTATGTGAAAACCGGGAGGCGGAGGAGTGCACCGGTATTATTCATCGTGTCGTAACTACACTCGAGGTCACCAATTGTTGTGTACACTTTAGCTAGACACGGGTTACACCAAATACAGTTCACACACAAGTATATTTCGGCGGGAATATGTATAGGTACAGTGGAGGAATGCCACGAGGAACAGAGAGAGGAGTGGTGTCCTCTCACTGTGGTGGTTGGATAGGTAACTGCCGAATTCTCGTCACCACAGCAAGGAGGGCGAGGAGCGCGTGGAAGCATTTGGGTCGCGGCCGAGTCAGGTCACACCAGGTGTTGGCTTGACCTTTAGGAGTAATTAGCCAGGTGTGCGGCCCCAACCTGGGGCCACCACAGTGGTTATGTGGTGTGGCGGGGAGCGATGTGCATGGGTTGTGTGGCTGGCAGTTATGTGTAGTGTGGTCAGAGCTGGGCACTAAATACATTAAATGTATTTAAATACTAAATACTAATTAAATACATGGGAGAAATGTATTTAAATACTAAATACTAAATACATTTAACGAATGTATTTAAATACTAAATACATAAATTGTATTTAAATACATTTGTAAATACATTTTAAATGCACACAAATTTTACCATGTCCGAAAAAAATGGATTTCCTTAGGATTTCCTTAAATTTTGGGTTTCCTTAGAAATTTCTTTCTCAGGCCTAAATTTCCTTGAAATCAGGACATTTCCTTGCAAGTGGAAACACTGGTTCACTGTAACATCAGGACTGCTTGATAGTTGGGCGGGTTTATGGCCAAATTAACAGATAAGAAAGTATTTACATTTTTATATTATGAGTATTTAAATACAATGTATTTAACTACTCATAAAAATATTTAAATACTGTATTCAAATACTTGACAACCAATGTATTTATAAATACATTTCTAAATACACAAATGTATTTAAATACTGCCCAGCTCTGAGTGTGGTGGGTTTTTTTTCTGTGATATGGCTGTGTTATGTGGTTTGTTGTGTGGCTGGGTGTGATGTGTAGTGTGGTGTGTGTGGCTGGGTGTGATGTGTAGTGTGGTGTTTTTTTGTCTTATGGCTGTGTCATATGGGTTGTTGTGTGGTTTGGTGTGATGTACAGTTTGGTGTGATCCAGTTATTACAGAAAATATATAGTTCTGCTACGAAGGCAGGCAGTGCCTTCATCAGGGTGACGTCACTCGCGCCGCTGGATTCCTATTGGCCGCGGCATCTCTGGCCACTGAGCGGTGATTGGCTGGCTTGTGGGCGCCGTGACAAAGGAAGAAGCAAGAGGGGTGCCGCGCGACACCCCGGGCAGCCAGAAGAGAGACGTGGGGAGAGGAAGACGCGCGCGCGGGCTGCCGGCTGTGGCAGTCGCCGACGAAATGGAGTGAGTGGACGACTTCTGGCTCGTAGGGAGACCCGTGGGGATTTCCTGGGAGAGGAATTGCCCCTGTGGACTGCGGCGCCTGGACGAGACGGCCGGCTGTGTGTTGTGCCGTTGTGGCGCCTGGACCAGGCGGTTGCTGTGTGTTGCCCCTGTGGACTGCGGCGCCTGGACGAGGCGGCCGGCTGGACTGTTTGTGCCGGTGATGGCACTGTGGTAAGGCGACGTGACGTCTCTCGTGGTGCGTTGTGGCGCCTGACGAGGCGGCCACTGTGGTGTGCCTGTGGGTGGCACTTGTGTTGTGGTTATGTAGCGTCTCCCTACGACGGCCGCATAGGTCGGGGGTTGTGGCGTGTGTTGTAGTGTCTAGGAGTTGTAGATTTGTAGTGAGTGACCTTGAAACTTGTACTGTGTGTTACTTCAATATAACACCGTGAAAGGACCCCTTGTGCTTGCCTAAACCCTTCCCCCCTGAGTGTGTGAACAGCCAGAGAAGGGGAACACAGCCTGGTAAGTCCTCAATTCCTAGCACGAGTCCTGTTTACGTGCTACGCGTCCCCCCTCTGTCTTAAGCACCTGCCTGCTTCCCTGCATCTCAAGAGAGCAGCCCGGAGTAGGTGTAGAGGAATTATGGTCTTAATGCACCACTGCCTGAATGCACCAACCCCTTGTCTGAATGCACCACGTATAAGGCTCCAATTTACCACATGCCTGGTCCTAAAGCACCACTCCCAGTCTGAATGCACCACCCTTTATGGTCCCAATGCACCAACCTAAGGCCAGTTGATATTTTACATTTTAGCACCTATAACTACTTGTTTACTAATAGTTTAGGAACTGTTTATGAAGAACAGCTTGCTTCCACAGTCTCAACTGACACAATAGGCCTAACTGCCTGTTTACTGGTAGTATGTTTACTAGTAGTTTAGGAGAACTTTCGACAGTATCAACACAATGCCTTCAGTCAGTCACAATTCTGGGAGTACAGAGAAGACATCTCCAAGCCATTTACCATGAGTACCACAAGACATAAGGACTGGATTCACTTTCCATGTGTAGTGTGTGAAGCAGACATAAGACCACGCCAGGAAGCCGTGCAGTGTGATAGTTGCAATGCTTGGCAGCACAGAACTTGTAACTCTGGTTTGTAAAACAGCATTTTTGTAAATGGTACAGTAATAACAAGAATGAAAGTAGCTACTATTGCTCCCAAAAGTTAGGTGCATTTCACAAACCTCAGTAGCCCTGAACCAGTGAATCTGAAGCAACCTGTCTACTTCCCTCCTCAACGGATGGCGCTAGACTGCAGTGCCAGGTGTATGGCACGTGGTATAGTGAAGTTTTCAGTGTTGTGCAAAGGTGGGCGCGCCGCTGAATTTTGGGTACTTGCGCCCGCGCCCCTGCGCCGGCGGCGATGCCCACCTGCACCCGCGCCGCTGCGCCGCTATTTTTGGCCCCTGCAGTTGCGCCCCGCGCCGCTGCGCTGCTGCGCCGCGCGCCGCTATTAATTAAGTATGCCTATACAAAAACTGTGTGCAGTGCCAAAGTTTCTACCTATTTAGTCCCCCAAAAAACAGTTTTAGGCTATAAAAAAGTCATTTTTATTGAAAATACAACTTATAATAGGCATCACAGTTACCTATATTCTTATTAAAGATTAAACTATGGCCCCATGAGCTGTATTGCTCGGCCGGCGGTAAATTTAGCCAGATTGGCCCCGCCCACTGAGTCTGAGTTTGTCTCTACTCATCCTTCTACTCAATGTCCTCCTCCTCCTCCTTGTCCTCCATGTTAGGCTCCAAGTATATAATGTATATGGTTAGTATAATTACTTATAATACTACACGTAACAGGTAGCTACATATGTGTTTGCCGCGTCGGATTCTTAGGTCGTCTTTTATCGCTCGCTAAAGCTGGGCAGCGGCGTGGACAGCGGCGCGGATTTTTGACTTGCGCCGCGCGCCGTTGCGCCGGTTTTTTGAGAATTCGCGCCGGCGCCGCTGCGCCGCCGGTTTTTAAGGTGCGCCGCCGGCGCAGCGGCGCAATTTGCGGCGCACCTGCCCACGACTGGTGTTGTGTATAATTATATACCAACCACATACTTTAAAAGTATGGAATATAAACAATACAGCTTCACCATAACTGTGGTTAGCATACCCTCGGACGATATGTATTTGGTATTCCATGTCTTATTGCGTCGTTTGCGTTTCATTATTCTAAATCCGGCCTCCTCCTTTTTGCTTCAGGTATCATAAGAGAATTCTACAGGAAACTGAACAAGAGAGAGGTAGAGTTGCCTGTGTGGGTTTGCCATAGGTGTTCGCTCAACAACGTACAAGAAATGAGCACTGATAGTTTCACAGAAATCTAAATAGCATGTAAATCTTCAGAGGACTTAACAATAACACCACCAAGTACATCAAGCATAGATGACCCTTCAGAGGAGTTAACCCCATCAAGCCCATTGCCTTTTTTCAATGTCAGCCTGCCTGTGGAAGAGGTCAGTCAGGCTGTGGAAATATCCCTTACCACCGAACCAATTCCCACTGACATAATGGTGGATGCCCCAACATCCTACCATGTAGTAGAAGGAGGTTCAAGAAAGGGGGGTGATCTTCTCACAGATAGTCTTGGATTCCAGTACGTCAAAAAGCGGGTAACGTCGGTATCAACGTCATGGATCTGCAGCGTCCGTACAAAGAAGAACAAGTGTTTTGCTAGTGTCAGTCAGCAAGGTAACACCTTCACCAGAGGTCCCAAGGAACACAACCACGGAGGCAACCCAGGGGCACAACTTCGAGCACAAGCCATATATCTCTGGTTAAAGCAGCAGCCAGGAAAGATATCTATGAATCTTCTGGGAAGATTGTTACAGATACACTACTGACACCTGCAACTGATGAAGTTCAACTGCCAAAAGTATCCAACCTGCAGAGAACTGCCAACCGTGCCCGACAACAGCTGCGACCAAAGCATCCAACTGATTTGGAATTCGAGAGTGCTACTGCTCATATCCCAAGTGATTTTCTTCAACGAGATATTCACCATGAAGGTCACCGTCACTTGATATTTGCTTCTCCTCTCCAGCTTTCCTTCCTGAGCAAGTCCAAGATCTGGTTCATTGATGGAACTTTTAAAGTTGTCAGGGAGCCATTTGTACAGCTTGTCAGCATTCACAGCTACATCAAGTCTGGTGACTGCACAAAGCAAGTTCCGCTATTATTTGTAGTTATGTCCCAACGAAAGACCACAGATTACACGGCTATCATGGGTGCTATTATGGAACTTCTCCCATCCAACATCATGGTTGAAGAGATTGTAGTAGATTTTGAACGGGCTTAATTGTGGAGTGCTCTTCATAAGTCTCTACCGAATGTTCCTGTGTTTGGGTGCTGGTTTCGCTGGGCACAAGCTGTGTACAACAGAGTTAAGGAATATGGACTACGCTCAGCATATGTTCACCAACTTCCTGTCCGTAATTACATACGAGATTTGATGGCACTGCCCCACCTTCCAGCCTCTCATATCAATAATGCTTTTAACCAGATGAAAGACAGATGCCCTCAGGCTCAGACTGCTCAAGCACAGAAGCTCCATAAACTCCTCAACTACCTCGAAAAGACGTGGATAACCAGCGCATCACGTCCACCTTCTACCTGGTCAACATACAAGAGAGTAGTGAGGACGAATAATGAAGTTGAGGGTTGGCACCATTGTCTAAATCACAACTACCCCACTAAAAGGATGAACCGGCCTATACCTGCTAATAAATACACTTTATGACGAGACAAAGTTGCTCCCTCTACAAGTAAGGCTTATCACACAGAAGAAAATATGTAGGATCCAGAGTAAGAAAACCCACTCTAAGCAGCAAAAGCTAAGCAACTGTGGACAGATTATGAAAACCACGACAATATTACATCCGAGTACCTGAGGAAATGCAGCGAATTAGCAGACTATGAAGAAGATTAAGTATCCTACTGCTGGTAAACAATAACTGATAGTGTATGACGATCGTACTTTTTTATTTTTCGATTGTATTTTAATTGTCTAACAGGGCAGTGCAGCATTTTAAAATCGTAATAAAGAATAATAAAGACTTGCTGTATGATGCGAGACTTCCATTTATTACTATAGTATACATTCGGACTACAAAGTCGGTGCATTCATACTAGGCTGGTGGTGCATTCGGTCTGGTACATTCAGGAGATATGGTGCATTACGTCCTGTAACCGGTGTAGAGGAGCCTAGCTGAGGACAGCAAAGGGGGGCGTTCATTTCAGTTCTAATTAAGTTGTAGTAGCTTAGTTAATGCTTTGCATGCAAAAGTCCATATGTCTATTTGAATTATCTGTTTATTTTCTTGTGTTCATATTGATTACCGGTATCTAGAATAGCATTTAAAGTGTAAGTCTTCCATTGAAAGTTATTTTTTGTTTTTGTTTTTGTAAAGAAGATATATTTTCATTGCCCTAATTTGAATCCTGCAAATCAAAATAGATAAACAAATAGCAGGAAGTTTTCAATAAATTTATTTAATTAGCAAGCACAAAGAAATACATTTAAGAATAATGTACGATAAAAAAGACGATAATTTTTAGGAGGCTGTACGATAATTCTATTGAAAAAAAACATAATTTTGAGGAGTCAGTACGACAATTCCCAACTGAAAGGGTGGCAACACTGGATCCGAGAAGCTCAAACTAGAAGGCTTGCAGATTCAGATGTAAACAGTAAACATGGCGGACGTGGGAGGCCAGCAATATTCCAGCTCAGACAGCCGGGAGGACTCTAATAGCCAAGATGACACTAAACAACAGAATTCAAATGTATTCCGAAACGACGGGTCCTTCATGGAGATGTTCAAGAAGATGCAGGAGGACCAACGGAAGAAGCAGGATGATCCTAAAGGGGCGGACACAGACTCGAGCTCGGCGGCGAGGGACGAGGCCTCCAGCAGCAAGGAGCCGGCCAAGAAACCCGCCGCTTGTTTTGTAAGGCTAGACTGTCATGGCCATCCCTGTGCTTCATGTAACCTTTGTCCCGACAACAGGTGTGGTAGGGGCTGAAGGGAGGCAGACGGCGTCATGGCTGCTATACTCCCGCCAACCGGGATTTTAGTTTTCATTGAATCATCTTTCTTATTTCAGAGGCTTTCCTCCTGCCGGTGCAGTGGCAGATATTTGTGTTGTCTCTTGCCTCACTTCAGTGATATATTTGGTATTTATTACTTTTATTGCCGTTTCTTTAGCGAGTAATCTTACCATACCCAGTGGATTTGTGGCATATAAGAATATGAGAACATAAGGAAGTTACAAGAGGCCGTGAGACCTACGTGGTAGTTCCTGATACTTAACACGGCTAATATTTAGGACATCACTCTGGATTCAAGTATTTTTTCACCTTTCTACTGTGGTTTTATTATGGTTTAGGTCATCCTCGAGCCTGACAATTATAACCTGTCATAGTGTAGATCTCGGCTTGGTAAATTGGTACTGTCAACCAGTAATTGAGTACGAGGTCAAAAGTACTCTTTTCACATGTATTTTGATGTGTTAAGAATAATGGCTACATTAAAAATCGTCGGAAATGCCTCATTTTGCCGTTATCCTCCCTCCATCACTAACCTGGGGACCCGTCGGGGACGCAGGGTTTTGGGCGGGGAAAGTGGAAACCTGTTTTGTACTGATTGTATATTTTGTGGATGACGTAAAATATATCAGGAAAACGCTCTATGGGATGACATTAGGCCGAAAATACAATACATACAAAAATATATCGATAAATCTACGGGAATCACCTACTTATTCCTGGAAATATTCTAGTTAAATCTTTAACGACCGGTAAAACTGCAGTTTAATACCATACATGGACATTGGTTATGTAACCTGACATAACTGGGAGGGCTACGCTCCCCAAGACCCCCCGCTAGGTTCCCTAACCTAACCTGGATGCTGGTTGAGTATCCTAACAAAGCAGGAATAAAGTGGGGATAACTGAAAAATGATGCATTTCCGACGATTTTAAATGTGATCATCATTCTTAACACATCAAAATACATAGGAAAAGAATAGTTACCAATAAATTTTGCGGGTTCACTACTGATCTACCCAGATCCTATTGCCCGCCTCCATTTCTATCCGTTGTATGTGGTGGTCATATCTTTTTTTTAATGTGTTTAAAGAGGAAGCACTCGCAACGTGTTCAGGAAGGTTGTTCCAGGGGTTGATTATACGGTGTGCAAAAGTGTTCTTTGTTTGTGTTTTGTTGCACCTTTCCTTAAACAAGTGACTAGACTGTCCTCTTTACTTTTATTTACTTAACGAATACTTTTAACCTTACTAGGTTTACTTACTAGGTAGTATTTAATTACTGGTTGAAAGTACCTAAAGGTAACAGGAAGGTTCGCCGGAATACGTTTTCGACGACACCGTCGAAACCTCCCACATAGTGCATTGTCGAACCTTACAAGTCAGTGCCGTCGAACCCTCTCATTCATTCCCTTCATAATATTTTAGATCTTTCATCATGCGCAATTTAACATATCGTTGATATAAATTAAAATTTGTTTGTTAAGTTGATATTATAATTGTAAATTGAATATTTGTAAACTTCCCCACAAACTGAGGTGCTGTTTTCTGTTGTCTAAAACTGTGACCATCAGGAGGGCACTGCCTCGGCCTGAGGATGAAGCCGCACGAATAGTACTGTTGTTCATTGTTTATTAGTCTTTATCGCTAATTGATTTTATTAAATACAACATTAATGATTGGCAAGCTAAGTTTGATAGGTGTTACCATGGTAGGGTGGGAAGCAACGAAGATATAGGGGGATCTTGGCTGTATATGCTTTTCACTTTAAATTTGGTGGGCAATGATCTAGTAACCTTGTATTTTATATTAATCCTTTCAATGACAAAATACCTTAAAGGTTTTACTCCATGATAGACATATTGGAAGTTTCGACGGAGTTCGACGGTACCGTCGAAACCTCCATTTTCTACCGTCGAAAGTGCATTCTGTCGAAACTTCCTGTAATCTACCTAATTACCCTCGGCTGATATTTAAAACATGACTGTGTCTGGACTCTAGTATTTTTCACCTTTTTATTGTTTCTATAGGTCAGAACAAGTGTGAAAGTAACAATGAAATGTTGTGCAAACATAAAATTATTCATAGGCTAGGTTAGGTTAGTTTGAGGTTTAGGTTAGTTTACTGGTTTGATTAGGTTATTTGATGCATTTACAAATGGCGATTTTTTCCAGTCAAAACGTCTAAAAAATGTATTTATAGAATTTTGTCATGACTTTCGAATTGCAAAAAACACTTCTTTGAGGTTTGCACAGGAAAAAGCTATCCAGTAGGAAAAGCATCACATAGTGAGATAAAAAATCGAACTTGTCTGAAAATCTTGTGTAGTGCTGCCCCCCTTTTGGCTAGATGTTAATTTGAAGGCTCCACAAACCTGGCGATTACGCTGCCACCACCCACAATAAGTGGGAAAAAAACCTAAAGATTTAGAGAATATATGAGGAATAACTGGGACTTAATGAACGACTCATTAACAGGGTTTCTTTATAATCTTCAAGATCAGTAATCACATCACATCTCTTATGGTTTCACCGAAATCACAAAATAATAATAATAATAATAATACCCGAAACGACTAATTTCTCATCCGGGCTTAACACAGGCACAAAAGTTCCTATACTGAGTTACTAGGTACTATACCTATCTACACTAATAAATAACTGAGCTATAACATGGTCTTAGCTCTATATACTGGTGTCCAGGCTGGTCACCCCCTCTGCTCCACTCAGCGGGACACAGGTCTCGCCGCCATGATACACGTGTGTCACGTCGGTGTATCAGCCAGCACTCTGCTCAGCTCACTTCCCCAGGAAGAAGACCCTGATAACATATCACAAGTTACAAGTCTGTCATGATCTAATCAATGCACCAGATATCCTTATAAGTACACCGCCACTCCCCTACCTTTGAAAAGGGTTATCAGGAACAACTCCCTCCACACGACCGTTCCACTCGGGTGTCGGGTTGAGAGAGAGAGAGCGCCTGTCTGCCTTCGCTCTTACCTTCTTCCCGTGACATCACCAGTGACTACGAGACCATAAACATATGGCCAGAAACCTATATCCAAATGAATTGGGACTGAGGAGTGAAGAAAAATTACTATTTATTAAATGGCTATATATTACTTTACTCGCACCACTCAGTGTAAACTTTTCGTCAATCATGAGTCCCCGGTTTGACTCATTTTCCCGCATTACACTTGCAACAGTCATATAGGAAATTTTTTACCCAAAAATCTACCGTTATTTCAGTCAGAAACGGTTGTTAAGTTAAATCAGATTAGGTTAGGTTAGAGGTGGGGCTTGGTTTAGTTACAGATGATATCAAGAAAAAAAGAAAATCATCAAAACTATGGCAATGCGAAGCGATATCTTCCTCCGGTTTGCGGGATGGGCTGGGGGGCGGGCACCACATCTATAAAAAAAATAGATTTCTGGCAAAAACGAGTGCCAGATTCATTCAAAGCACATCAAAACTATTCAGGAAAACTTAAGTTTCGGCCTCGAAATCGCGGAATGACCTAAACCATAAATTTACCTTTACTGTACTGTATCTATAGATCAGAGCGAGTGTGAAAGTAACAATGAAATGTGCAAACAAAATTTTTCATAGGTTAGGTGGTATTAGTTCAGTAGTGGGCTTTCAAAAGTCCTAGGATTCTTACCTACATCATTGTGTATATTTCTTCATTCTGAGTATTTTGAACCCCATTTCCCATGGCGCACTTGAATAATAATGGCATTACATGTAGTACCGAAAATCCACTGCTATTTCAGACAGATACGGTTAAGTTAGGTTAAATCATATCAGGTTAGGTTAGAGGTGGGGTTTGGTTTAATAACAGATGATATCAATGAAAAAAGAAAATGATCAATACTATGTATGGGCTATATTCAAGAATGCTCAATTTGCTCATCAAATCCCGGTTGGTGGATATTGCCGACCATCGTAACCTCACGCGTGAGATAGTCAAGAATTGTTTTCAACTGCCCGGCCAGTGGAGAGCTGTTCAGACGTACCAATACAAGAGAGTCCAAGACGCAATCAGTATTTTTGACTGTTTTACACATATCTAATTCCTTTCACTAGCCTAATTATTTATTTCTGCCATTAAAATAATAGCTTTGTTAGCGTTCACCACTTGTCTGAGACGTTGATGAAGAAAAAATGGGCCTGAGTGATGCTTGTGAGTACATTTGAACGTCCCGCAACCACTGCACCACATAATGGCTGACCACCACCGCCCGGCCTACTCACCAGTTATCACACCCATATAATAAGGCCTCCTGGACCAAATTTTACTTTAAATATGACACATGTGCATTCACAGTGTATGTATGTTACTCTGTTATGTTGAAAACTCACCTGTAATGGTCTTGGAAGAAATATGATGGAATAAGGGCAGAGGACAACGCATCGACCACACAAAGTGTCAAGTGTACACAAATGATTCTTGCTTATCACCGCGCGGTGCAATGTATCACAAAAAATTCTTGAATATAGCCCTATGGCAGTGCGAAGCAGAGCAAGGTTTGCAGGCCGGGAGGGCGGGCATACACCTACACCTGTAAACAAACATTTATTTCCGACAAAAACGAGTGCCAGATTCATTTAAAATACATTTAGGATTCAAAACTATTCAGAAAAACCAAGTTTCGGTCTCTAAATCAGTGAAAGCCCACTACCAAAATTTTACCAGTAATGTTATTTGAGGGTTAGGTTAATTTAATGATTTGATTAGATTATAATTATAGATTATGATTTGATGCTTTTACAAATGGAGAGGTTTTTTTTTCAGTTGAAACATCTAAAAAGTGTATTTTAGAAATTTGTTATCACCTCTTCGAATTGCAAAAAACACCTTTTCAGGTTTGCACAGGAAAAAACTATCCATTAGGAAAAGCATCACATGTTAGGTAAGCAATTTTTTTTTAACTTGTCTGAAAATCTTGCAACAGTCATAAAGTAAATTTTTACCCTTAACACTACCTACATCCACCTTTCATCCCCATCCATGAAATTGTCTAGCCTCCTGACTGCCAACTGTCTCCCTCTACGACAATGAACATTCTAAGACTATCCTTTACTAAAAATCTGAACTGGAAATCTCGCATTTCATTTCTTGCTAAAACAGCTTCTATGAAGTTTGGTATCCTGCAGCATCTGCGTCCATTTTTTTCTCCCTTCCATTTACTTGCTCTGTACAGGGGTCTTATCTGCCCATGCATGGAGTATGCCTCTCATGTTTGGGGGGAATCCACTCATACAGCTCTCCTAAACAGGGTTAAGTCAAAAGCTTTTCGTCTCATCAACTCCCCTCCTCTGACTGAGTTGTCTTCAATCTTTAAATCACCGCCGCACTGTTGCTTCTCTTGCTATTTTCTACCGTTATGGTCATGCTTACTGCTCTTCTGAACTTGCTAACTGCATGCCTCCCCCCCTCCCGCGGCCTCGCGGCACAAAACTTTCTACTAATTCTCATCCCTATTCTGTCCATCTCCCTAATGCAAGAGTTAACCAGTATCTTCACTCTTTCATCCCCTTCACTGGTAAACTCTGGAACTCTGTTTCTATTTTTTCACCTTCAAAATCTTTTCAAGAGGAGTAACAAGCCACCTCCTGAACTAAATTGGCCCACCCCTCCCTTTTTATATTATATTACTGTCTTCTTTATAGGGACTGGCAATTAAGCAGATTTTTTGCTACTTTTTTTTCCCCCCTTGGCCGGTCCTTTGTGATGTAACAAAAAAGAAGAAAAAACGCTCATTGCATTTCAGTTAAGATAATTTTCATATATCAGTAAAACTCTCAAACCTGTGCATGGTAACTCACAAGGTATTACATATCTGGCTGTGTGAGTTAGTTCTGTCTGAATAGAATAGTAATTTAATTTTGTAACAGCATGATGGATAATTTGACTAATGCATACAAAGATCAATGGGTGCGTGATAGGCCGCCATACAAGAATGTGATGTGTTTTACGTGAACACATATTATTCCTTATTGAAATTTTCACCTCTTGTCTTAGTTTCTGTAGAATACTGGATACCTAGGCAATAACACCTTGCAAGTGTACTTCAATCTTTTCGTTTGGAAAAAAAAACCTTAGGCCCAATTTGCTTGATTTTCCATTTCAACTCAACTCATTCAGATCTTCTTTTTCTACCAGTCAGGTACAGTGTCTTCTGCAAATGGAAATACATTCCACCTACTATCACCTATATACATTTCTACCAAAGGGTTTTTCCCTATTCCACCTATAACATAATTTATGAACAAATTGAACAGATAAGGTATTTACTTATTTGTATATTCACATGATTGTTTCAAGCTTGTAATGTCTCATATTTTGATACCAAATTATCATAACATTCTTTGAATTTCTGTATAAAGTTTGAATACACCACTTCCTCTGGTAGTGCATTCCATCAAGTTTCTGCTCCATTCAGGAAACTATGCTTTGCACGTCCTTATCTCTTCTGATATGAAGACTTTTGTGTCTAGCATTGAATCCACCTGCTGTAATGTCTTCTACATTTTTTTTCTTTTCTGTTCACATTTGCACACCATAATCAAGTTTGTGTCCTCATGCTTGGGTAATCACAGTTTATCGAATCTTTCCTAATAGCTTAAATTTCCTAGATTTTCTACCCACCTTGTTGCTGCTCTTCATACTTCTGTCTAGTTTCATGATGAACTATGCAGCCACTGCTGCATAGTCCACTGTGGGTCTTATGAATTATTTCATGAATTTTTTACCATATCAATCTATATATGTGAAGGCTGCTTTCAAATGGTAACAATACATATACATTTCTTGCTTTTCATTCATGTGATCCTCTGGTGTTGTACCAGCAAATATATTTGTTGTTGGCTCTTGCAACCTTATCCTGTATATCATTTGCATACTAGATTAGAAAGATGATTGGTGCTAACACAGAACCCTGAGGAACTCCATTTGTCACTCTTTATCAAGAAGGATATTTTCTTCAGAGTGCTGTACATATTTTCATTTCCCCCAGAAAGTCATTTATCCTTCTTAACAAATTTATTTGAATTCCTCCTATATGTTGTAGTATATTGATCAACCTTTGGTGGGCGATTCTCATACATGATTTTTTGAAAGTCCAGATTAATACTATTCCTAGCCTTCCCTACCCTGTAAAAGATCTTTCTGATACCCTAGTATGAAGGCCTAGGAAATTTGTTACACATGATTTTCACCTCTTAAATCCTGATTTCTTCTCCAAGCGTTCAGCCCACTTACACACTAACATCATTGTTTTAGCTTATATCTGTCAGACAAGACAATGCTTAAGGGTAGTGGCCTGTTAGAAAATGACGAAAATCGGATATTCACTATTTCAAGATTATATACCAGAACAGGAAAATATATGATTGAATGTAAAGGAAACTTGTTTTATATGATGTTAGAATTCATAAAGGAAAAAGTAGTACCATGATATCACCTATTGATGTTTGTTTAAAGGTATTCAGAAACTTTATTGGCCCGTATCTCAAGACAAGTTATTTATTTACCTTCATATTATATCTTTTTTGTTAATTTTTGGCCAATTTCAATGAAAAAAAATACAAAATATGCCCAAACCTGGTAAAATGGAGATAAAATTGGCTTTTCTTCATATATGACAGGAGAATTTTGCCAAATTTTTTGTTTATGTTTTGAGTTGCGAAAATGGTATTGAAAATATGAACATTCATATCCTGCAAACCATACATTTTTGCTGAGTTATCTAATTATAACTTTGATGGTCTGAACAAAGTCTTGTACCATATTAATTACATTGGTGTAGATTAATTATCATAGGAAAAGTTAGCATTTCAAGTACTATACCAAAAACAAAACAAGAAAAAGGTTTACTATGAAAAATAAATGGGTCACCAATTATTTTCTTGGGCTAGAATTGTTGTACATGGTGTCTCTAATTTATGAAATAAATATGATAACTTTAACCCAATAAATAAATAAAAAAATCCTATAAACTGGTCGCTACCTATCAGCTTCCATAGGTTATATATACAGTACTAGTAGGTCAATGACTGAGACATATATAAATAGAATGGTACCTATTTTGAATGTTTATTGTAATGCATTGATAAAGACTAACATAACAAGAACACTAATGTATAGATGAAACATACTATTTATGGTAAGCCACTAGCTTAAATTATTTTCCCCACCAACCATCTGCTCCTTCCTCTGATCTCGAAGGCAATTTTTAAATGGCTTGGCTGGACACACTTATTATTGTGTTTTTGGTTTAACATTGCCGAAAAACACAAGAGGCGAAATATTGTCCATTACCTATGCATTACCAGTACTCAGAAATAATTGACTGAGTGTAAACACTGGTGACGTACCTGAGGCATCTGATATTTAAAAAAAACCATACTGTGTGAATTGTACTTTTTATTAACTTTACAAATTTTTGTTTCATGTATTTATAGAAGTTATATTATCAAAATCGTTGCATCACTATATGACAGTATTTAGTTTTTAACCATTTAAAACCAATCTTTGTTGTTCAGTCGGCGCAAAAAAACTTGGGACGGGAATAATGTCCTTAGCTTTTTTGCCAATTTCGGTGGGAGTGATTGAATTTTTTTTTTTTTTTTTATATCTGGCAGTGCATTAAGCTGTCTGCTGTAGATTCCTCGCTGCTGCCCGCTCCGTATCTTCCAAGTCATCATAGGAAGAGGTTGTTGTGTTTGGTTCTGCAACCTTCCTACACCCCCATTCGCCCCTCCATCTTCTACTGCCTCCTCCAGGTATACTAAAGCATTATGCCGGGCAAATCTCTATCCATTGTGAAGAAGACACATATAGTAATCTTGTATCGAAGTGGAAAAACGATGGGCCAGATAGCGAGGGAGATGTGTGTTTCCAAACACACCGTATCAGTCTGGTGCAGGCGGGTGCAAGATGGTGAGTTAGAGACTGTTTTTGCGTGGAAGAAAGGGTGGGTCAGGGCGACCAAGAAAAACTTCAAAGTAGACTGAAAAAAACTGCTCAAAAGGATTATTGACATCAACAATCCGTTTGAGCAGTTATCAGTCTTCTTTGAAGTTTTTCTTGGCCGCCCTGACCCTTTCTTCCACGCAAAAACAGTCTCTAACTCACCATCTTGCGCCCGCCTGCACCAGACCGAGACGGTGTGTTTGGAAACACACATCTCCCTCGCTATCTGGCCCATGGTTTTCCCACTTCGATACAAGATTACTATATGTGTCTTCTTCACAATGGATAGAGATTTGCCCGGCATAATGCTTTAGTATACCTGGAGGAGGCAGTAGAAGATGGAGGGGCGAATGGGGGTGTAGGAAGGTTGCAGAACCAAACACAACAACCTCTTCCTATGATGACTTGGAAGATACGGAGCAGGCAGCAGCGAGGAATCTACAGCAGACAGCCTAATGCACTGCCAGATATACAAAAAACTTAAAAAAATTAAATCGCTCCCACCGAAATTGGCAAAAAAGCCAAAAAAAGCTAAGGACGCTATTCCCGTCCTAAGTATTTTTGCGCCGACTGTAGAGGCAATACTTTCTGCTCAACAACTGAACTGAGCTGATAACTGTGCTTGTATTGTTTATGTCAATTTTTGTTCCAGCAGAATTTTAGTTCAAAGAAAGAGGAGTGAATGGAATGCACCTTTGGCTATGAATAAAAGTTTCAAGAGATCCATGCATAACGGTTGCTTTCAAGAAACAGAGGGAGATGTGGATGAAGGCTAAAATTGTATTAGAGCTGTCTTACAAATGACAAAATGGTAGTTTTTTTTAACTTAGTTGTTTTATTTAATTTAACAAATGTATTTATTTAATTATTGATTAGATAATTTTTGGGGTTCATTAGCTCGTTTAAAACATATTTGTCATCTATTTGTCCTTCCTGATTCTTTTCTTTAAGTCAATGACTTCTTTATCCTTTCTCTTCCTCAATGAAATTCCTTTATTCTGCTTTATTCTGTTCTTAAGCGAAATACATCAACACTTTTTACATATGAATACTAGGCATGGGTTGATCTCTATCTCAACTTTCATGTCTTGGTAATTTTCCCAACATTGGATACCATCTATTAGAGCACAGGTTGTCCGTAGCATTCAGTGTTGTGAATTTGACATCGCATGTCATACAACTTGATTGATTGTAGCATTGAAAGTACCCCAGCAACACTTGCTGCTAATATTCATTTTTTCAATATTTACATATTTTGTAGTATGAGACACATCAAGTAAATAACATAATATTTGTATATGTAATATTTCTTCATCATACTGAATTCTTAGCTTTTGTTACAGGAAAATGTAAACACTTATTGCCGTGATGGAAGTAACAGAAAAAAAGTTTTTCAGTTTCTAAAACCATGTTGCTTATAAAGATAATGGATGAGAGCTAAGAATTCACACAATTACATCAGTCAGAGTGGTTGGTGTGCTTCAGGGGGTGAAGGAGGAAGCTGCTAGTAGAGCACCGCTGGCTAGTATCCTTGGCTGGTGGTGCCACGACAAACTTTGCTTCTCCCACAGAGCAGCGGCAGTGGTGGCGGTGGCAGTGCCGAGAGGGATGAGTCAAGGTCCCCCTGGACTGGTGAGTCATAAAGCAAGGTGAGCCCAGTCTAATGGAGGTGAGCTTGTCTCTCCGCAGGTGGGCAAACGACGGGGCGGGAGAATCCTGGCCACAGGCATGGTCAAGAAGCAGAGGCGTGAGGCTGTACCAGAAGAGGTGAGTCCTTGTCCTCACTAGTATTGAAATGGTTCAAAGGAGGGAAATAGGATCAAAACAATAGTTTTCTATATTTCATTACTGTATATGAAGTGGCTCGTTGGTGTGGTGATTAATATTCTCGGCTCGGAACTAAAAAGATTAGGCTCATCTGCCCTGGCTGGGCAGAGACAATTAGGGGTTGTCTCCCTTCACACTTGCCTCTGTTCACTTGTCAGTGAATGGACACAGGACATAAGCTAGAAGTTGGAACACTTTAGGCATCTTACTTAAGGGAGTTATGATAAATAGGTACACTGCTTCCTCGTACAACACGATCCTCGTACAACATGGTGGGGGTCTGAACAACCCACTTCATCCGTACAACACTATTCGTATTCATACAACACGATCTGGCGATCCGAAAGCATGACAATTCCGCCCTTACCCGCACTGCACGGTGCTGCGCTGCACAACACACAACTTGAGTACTTCCTCAGTACTCAGTACCTCAGTACACACAAACCTTGTTTTCCCGGACTAATAGGGGGGAGCACTGGTCCGGGAACCGCAAAAGTCTGGGAATCGCAACAGTCCAGGAATTATCCTCTAAACAAGAAAAACAACGATGCCATTACCCACCCCCGGACGTTTATCCTATTCTAGTATTTACTGTCCGGCAACCGCCAATATCAACTACCCCGCCGCGGACTTTTACGTCCGCTGAGCATGCTGCCACCTGGCGGGAGGCAGCAGAAAGTGTTCAATAGTCTCAAGAGACGTTCCTGCACCAGGGGCAGTGGGAGTCAGGGGACTAACGGAGGCTGTGCAGGTGAACCGTGAGTGTCGTGTGCCCAAATGTAAACAATACGACCGCTGAGCATGCTGCCCCCTGGCAGGAGGCAGCAGAAAGTGTTCAATAGTCTCAAGAGACGTTCCTGCACCGGGGGCAGTGAGGGTCAGGGGACTAACGGAGGCGGTGCAGGTGAACCGTGAGTGTCGTGTTCCCAAATGTAAACAATACGACCGCTGAGCATGCTGCCACCTGGCGGGAGGCAGCAGAAAGTGTTCAATAGTCTCAAGAGACATTCCTGCACCAGGGGCAGTAGGGGTCAGGGGACTAACGGAGGCGGTGCAGGTGAACCGTGAGTGTCGTGTGTCCAAATGTAAACAATACGACTGCTGAGGATGCTGGCACCTGGCGGGAGGCAGCAGAAAGTGTTCAATAGTCTCAAGAGACTTTCCTGCACCAGGGGCAGTGGGGGTCAGGGGACTAACGGAGGCTGTGCAGGTGAACAGTGAGTGTCATGTGTCCAAATGTAAACAATACGACTGCTGAGGATGCTGGCACCTGGCGGGAGGCAGCAGAAAGTGTTCAATAGTCTCAGAGATGTTTCTGTACCAGGGGCAGTGGGGGTCAGGGGACTGACGGAGGCGGTGCAGGTGAAACGTGAGTGTCGTGTGCCCAAATGTAAACAATACGACCGCTGAGCATGCTGCCACCTGGCGGGAGGCGCGAACACTGACCAGGGATGACAGGAGACGCTCGGACCGCCGGACAACTTTGTCAATTTACGAACAGGACCAGGCATTTCAACGTAAAATGTCTGGGACTCTGACATATCCCCGGACCTCGGATTTTGTCCGGCAAATCCGATATCCGGGAAATGGAGGTCCGGGAAATCGAGGTTTGTGTGTACTTACCTGTTACAAGTATTTAAAATATCAGAAGACATTCAACTCAACTAATCTGTCCTCACGCTGTAATGTTTATGTTCTGTCTTGGAGGCTTCTTCTCGTGACCTCTTTTGCTTAGGATCGCCTTGTAGGTCGTCTTTCAAGTTCGAGCTCGAGCTTGACACATATCTTCCAACTACAGGGAGGTCCCGAAGATACGAGCAGTTAGGTTCCACCTGGCATACTCGTAAAGCGAAATCTCGTATAACGAAACACATAACTAATGGTAAAATATAGGTTTGGTTCCAGGACCCCATCAATTAAAAAAAGAAAAAAAAAAGACATGTTTTTCAAGCTAAAATAAACTATAGCAAACACAACAAACACACAGCGTCTATATTACCCACACTGTACTACCTATTCTGTAGAAAAAGCATTCTGAAAGAGAAAATAGCACACAAAATAACATAACTGCACATTAATTAAACATAAAACATGCATAACAAGCAAAAAAGACGTTGTAATGTAGGGGACGCAGCGTGATACAAGAGAAGGTAGTGTAGCGGTCCCAAGGTTGGGGCCGCACACCTGCTAATTACCCCTAAAGATCAGGCCGCGCCATATGCTTAATTACCCTTCAGGTCACGCCTTGCTAGGGGTGACCTGACTGCGGTCCCAAGGTTGGGGCCGCACACCTGCTAATTATCCCTAAATGTCAGTCCGCGCTATATGCTTAATTACCCTTCAGGTCAAGGCTTGCTAGGGGTGACCTCACTGGGGTCAACCAAATCCCCCTTTGTCCAGCCCGGGAGTGCTAGGGCGCGCATTTTGAACTTGATAATTTTACTCACCCCAGTTTGAATGTCGTATCATTGGATTTTCGATCTCGTATATTGAAAATAGACCCTAATTTACACATCTCGTATCATCGGATTCTCGTATACCGAATGCTCGTATAACGGGACCTCCCTGTATGCCACTCTGTAGCCTTTTCTTTCCCTGCCACCTGTGGGGAGAGAAGGGGCACCTTCTGTATTGGCTCGGCAGATTGCCACCAACAGCACTATCTATCGTCTGCTAGTGTTGATGTATAATTTACCACCAGGCTGTTACACATATCACAAGCTCTTTTCAGACCTTGAAATTATCACCCATGGGGAATTCATCAAAACTATTTACTAATACGTACTATCGCATACAAGCTAAAAATTGTACAATACGCCAAAGAACATGGGAACAGAGCAACAGAAAGACCACCGCCTACTGAGAAAATCGGTAGATTTTACTACTGATTTTACTACCGGTAGAAAATCTGTTTATTTTTATATATTTTTCTTAGAAATTTCTTTCCAAACTTTCTCCCACCATTAGAATTAAGGTAAGGGACTAAGATGAGTGGATGTTTACAATATATTAATTATTGTAAAGGCAATGTGTGTATTTCAATGTGTTAACCCTAGAACTGTAACGCTCATTTTGACTGACGTGGATTGTAACGTTGGTCCGGCCGGGCCCACGGTAGAAAATAATACACAAAAATAGAAAAACGTATTTCTTTACCAAAAGGGCTACATATCCTTAAAAAACAACCATTTCTGAGTTAAATGATAGTTACTTACTCAAAGTTATTATGTATGCTTATTTGTTAGAGAGTAAAAGATTTTTTTTTTTTTTTAAATCATAAGTTCTGCATAAAATTCATATACATGTCACCTGTGACATTGAAATAAATAAAAACTATTTTTCCACCTCCTTGGATAGTTGATTTTCAAGAAAAAAAATGTCATGCCCCTTTGCAGTACAAAAAGTAACTTGCCTGGAACAAGTGAAAATGAGCAATAAATGTATCTGTGATTTTGGGAATATTATAATAAAAAAATCATTTGTATGCATGGAACATGCATATTTATATTAAAATGCGTATATATATATATATATATATATATATATATATATATATATATATATATATATATATATATATATATATATATATATATATATATAGTATATATATATATATGTATATATATATGTATATGTATATATATATGTATATATATATATATATATATATATTGATATTTATATATATATATATATATATATATATATATATATATATATATATATATATATAGTTGATTTTCTTGTTAGATTCATCATGATGTTTCAGGGTGACAGAGACACTCGGTATACTTGGGGTTGTTTATGCAACGTTTCGCCAAGGCACTTGGCATCATCAGGCTAAAAATAGTTAAAATTTAATATATTGTAATGCTAAAAAGCGAACATCTAAAAAATTAATTCTAAGAAACAATAAAATATTCCTATATTTTCTAAAATTACTAACTAATAAATAAAATATAATTTGTACTTAACGGACCTTGGTGTGTATGCTGTCTGAGTTGGTAGAGGACTGAATGAACACTAGTTTTGTGGGTGACATTTCAGCTTGTGTGGGGCGATCGAACCGAGAGTCGGGCAATCGAAACAGTGGTAGTCATTTGAGTATATGTAGTTGTTGTGAAATGACTTGGTTATTAAGATCAGGGGACAAGTGCTTGATGTGTATAGCTTCTAATAATTTAGTGTCACTAGGGTAGTGTGCCTTGGATATGACTTTAGTATCCTATCCAAGGCACACTACCCTAGTGACACTAAATTATTAGAAGCTATACACATCAAGCACTTGTCCCCTGATCTTAATAACCAAGTCATTTCACAACAACTACATATACTCAAATGACTACCACTGTTTCGATTGCCCGACTCTCGGTTCGATCGCCCCACACAAGCTGAAATGTCACCCACAAAACTAGTGTTCATTCAGTCCTCTACCAACTCAGACAGCATACACACCAAGGTCCGTTAAGTACAAATTATATTTTATTTATTAGTTAGTAATTTTAGAAAATATAGGAATATTTTATTGTTTCTTAGAATTAATTTTTTAGATTTTCGCTTTTTAGCATTACAATATATTAAATTTTAACTATTTTTAGCCTGATGATGCCAAGTGCCTTGGCGAAACGTTGCATAAACAACCCCAAGTATACCGAGTGTCTCTGTCACCCTGAAACATCATGATATATATATATATATATATATATATATATATATATATATATATATATATATCATTATATAAAACGTCACTCGATATAACGGACTAAAGGGGGAGAGGAGTGGTCCGTTAAAGCCGATTGTCCGTTATAGCGAGGGTATTTTCCCAAGGGTGGAAAAATATATGAAAAAAAACAGGAAAATTGTGAAATAATCACAAACACAACCAGACTGTGTAGCTATGTTGGGAGGTAAACAGTGACTGGCACTACATGCTGAATTTGGTCCGCTCCTACACGTGAAATAAATGAGAAATAATCACAAACACAACCAGACCGTGTAGCTAGTCAAGCTCAAGTTCTAGTGAAAGGTAAACAAATTACTAGAGCAAGATTCAGCCGTGGCTTCCAAAGGTATTGCTTATTATCATGACTAATGCTCATTATTATATATATTATATGGTTGTGAAGTGCAGTTCTATACACGTGCCGCTATTTAGATCAGTGTAGCACTGCGTGTCACCTTAGATAAGGGTGATTTAGGGTGTTGAGGTGACAGGGAGACGTAGCAGCGGCCACGCCATAACACTAATAGTCACTATTTTAAACAATAAACACCTTCTACCACTAAATCACTAGCAACGCAGGCTCCTTCCTTATATATCTTAATATGTGATACATCTAAGCTCCTTAAAACCCAAGCATTCTAAAGTAAAATGAGAAAATAATACAATTATGTTGAGTTGACAATTTGAGCGACGATAAGCGGTCTGATAAAAAAAAAAAAAAAAAAAATCACGCAAATGAAGTCCGTTAAATCCGAAGTCCGTTACATAGAGGTTTGACTGTATATCAAATATATACAGTGGTACCTTGGCTTACAAGTTTAATTCGTTCATTGATCGAGCTCGTAACTCAATTTGCTCGTATATCAAATCAATTTTCCCCATTGAAATTAATTGAAATACCATTAATCCGTTCCAGCCCCGAAAGAACCACCCCAATTTTTTTACTGTACCTATACGACTGGACTGCACTCACCCTCCACCATTTGTATTCGCCAGTGTTTACACTCTGTGTATCAGTTGTTGGAAACAGCTGTGGGTGGAACTGCCGCTAAATGTACTGCACTCACCCTCTGCCATTTGCATTCGCCTGTGTGAGCACAACACAACAGAGATGCTTCCACGGCGAGGTAACCACGTGAAGTGAACGAGTGAGACGCTGGGTTCCGGTTCCCGGACCAGTGCTCCCCCCTATTAGTCCGGGAAAACGAGGTTTGTGTGTACCAGTGTATATATATATATATATATATATATATATAATATATATATATATATATAATATATATATATATATATATATATATTATATATATATATATATATATATATATATATATATATATATATACAGTGATACCTTGACTTACGAGTGCCCCAACTTACGAGTTTTCCGAGTTATGAGCAGCCGCTCGGTCGATTTTTTGCTTTGAGTTGCGAGCCAAAATCCGAGTTAAGAGCGAGCTGCAGATACGCTGCCGCTAGTTGGCGCAGTGAATGCCACAACATCCGCCCAGCATCCCGCGTCTCACTCGTTCACTTCACGTGGTTACCTCGCCGTGGAAGCATCTCTGCTGTGTTGTGCTCACACAGGCGAATGCAAATGGCGGAGGGTGAGTGCAGTACGTTTAGCGGCAGTTCCACCCACAGCTGTTTCCAACAGCTGATACACAGAGTATAAACACTGGCGAATGCAAATGGCGGAGGGTGAGTGCAGTACGTTTAGCGGCAGTTCCACCCACAGCTGTTTCCAACAGCTGATACACAGAGTGTAAACACTGGCGAATGCAAATGGCAGAGGGTGAGTGCAGTACGTTTAGGGGCAGTTTCATCCACAGCTGTTTCCAGCAGCTGATACACAGTGTAAACACTGGTGAATGCAAATGGCGGAGGGTGAGTGCAGTCCAGTCATATAGGTACAGTAAAAAATTGGGTTTTTTTTTTTTGGGCTGGAACGGATTAATGGTATTTCAATTAATTTCAATGGGGAAAACTGATTTGATATACGAGCAAATTGAGTTACGAGCTCGATCAATGAACGAATTAAACTTGTAAATCAAGGTACCACTGTATATATATATATATATATATATATATATATATATATATATTTATATATATAATCAGGGAGGTCCCGTTATATGACCATTCGGTATACGAGAAATCAATGATACGAGCTGAGTAAATTAAGGTCTATTTTCAATATACGAGATCGAAAATCCAATGCTACGACATTCAAACGGGTGAGTAAAATTACCAAGTTCAAAATGCGAGCCCTACCACGTATGCATCTGGGCTGTATGATGATGTTGTGGTGGCCCCAAGCTTGGGGCCGCACACCTGGCTAATTACCCCTAAAGGTCAAACCAACACCTGGCTTGGACCTGACTCGCTTGTGACCCAAATTCCTCCCGCACCTCCGTTGCTGGGTTCCCGCCCTGACTTCCTAGACCAGCTTCTGGCATTTACCTACCTACCACCACAGTGAGAGGACACCACTCCTCTCTCTGCTCCTCGTGGCATTCCTCCGCTGTACCTACATATTCCCGCCGAAATAAACCTGTGTGAGAACTCTGTGTTTGGTGTAACCCGTGTCTAGCTAAAGTGTACACAACAATGTACAATGATTCAGATGCACAGAGACGAGTTTGTGGGCAGTGGAAGAGGTCTGCGCACCCCTCCCTTGTCCCTTACCTACCCTACCCTCTCTTGTATCATGCGGCGTCCCATACAGTACAACGTCTTGTACAACCCCGTCCCTCTACAGTACAACCTTTTGTGTGCTATTTTCTCTTTCAGAATGCTTTTTCTACAGAATAGGTAGTACAGTGTGGGTAATATAGACGCTGTGTGTTTGTTGTGTTTGGTATAGTTTATTTTAGCTTAAAAACATGTCTTTGATGGGGTCCTGGAACCAAATCTATATTTTACCATTAGTTATGTATTTCGCTATACGAGATTTCGCTTTACGAGTATGCCAGGTGGAACCTAACTGCTCGTATCTTCGGGACCTCCCCGAGATAAGATATATATATATATATATATATATATATATATATATTATATATATAATATTATATATATATATATATATATTATATATAACACACAAACCTCGTTTTCCCGGACTAATAGTGGGGAGCACTGGTCCGGGAACCGCAAATGTCCGGGAATTGCAACAGTCCGATGCCATTACCCACCCCCGGACGTTTATCCTACTCTAGTATTTACTGTCCGGCAACCGCCAATATCAACTACCCCGCCGTGGACTTTTACGTCCGCTGAGCATGCTGCCACCTGGCGGGAGGCAGCAGAAAGTGTTCAATAGTCTCAAGAGACGTTCCTGCACCAGGGGCAGTGGGGGTCAGGGGACTAACGGAGGTGGTGCAGGTGAACCGTGAGTGTCGTGTGCCCAAATGTAAACAATATGACCGCCGAGCATGCTGCCACCTGGCGGGAGGCAGCAGAAAGTGTTCAATAGTCTCAGATGTTCCTGCACCAGTGGCAGTGGGAGTCAGGGGACTGACGGAGGCGGTGCAGGTGAGTGTCGTGTGCCCAAATGTAAACAATACGACCCCTGAGCATGCTGCCACCTGGCGGGAGGCGCAGGCATTTAAACGTAAAAAAAAAAAAAAAAAAAAAAAAAAAAATCCGAGACTGACATATCCCCGGACCTCTGATTTTGTCCGGTAAATCCGATATTCGGGAAATGGAGGTCCGGGAAATTGAGGTTTGTGTGTATGTATATCTAGATACGTGATATATATATGTATATATATATATATATATATATATATATATATATATATATATATATATATATATATATATATATATATATAATATATATATATACAGGGAGGTCCCGTTATACGAGCATTCGGTATATGAGAATCCGATGATACGAGATGTGTAAATTAGGTCCATTTTCAATATACGAGATCGAAAATCCCATGATACGACATTCAGACTGGGATGGGTAAAATTATCAAGTTCAAAATGTGCGCCCTACCACTCCTGGGCTGGACAAAGGGGGATTTGGTTGACCCCAGTGAGGTCACCCCTAGCAAGCCCTGACCTGAAGGGTAATTAAGCATCTGGCACGGCCTGACATTTAGGGGTAATTAGCAGGTGTGCGGCCCCAACCTTGGGACCGCAGTCAGGTCACCCCTAGCAAGGCATGACCTGAAGGGTAATTAAGCATATGGCACGGCCTGACCTTTAGGGGTAATTAGCAGGTGTGGGTCCCCAACCTTGGGACTGCAGTCAGGTCACCCCTAGCAAGGCGTGACCTGAAGGGTAATTAAGCATATGGCGCGACCTGACCTTTAGGGGTAATTAGCAGGTGTGGGGCCCCAACCTTTGGACTGCTACACTACCTTCTCTTGTATCACGCGGCGTCTCCTACATTACGTCTTTTTTGCTTGTTATGCATGTTTTATGTTTAATTAATGTGCAGTTATGTTATTTTGTGTGCTATTTTCTCTTTCAGAATGCTTTTTCTACAGAATAGGTAGTACAGTGTGGGTAATATAGACGCTGTGTGTTTGTTGTGTTTGCTATAGTTTATTTTAGCTTGAAAAACGTCTTATATATATATATATATATATATTTTTTATATAATTGATGGGGTCCTGGAACCAAACCTATATTTTACCATTAGTTATGTGTTTCGTTATACGAGCTTTCGCTTTACGAGTATGCCAAGTGGAACCTAACTGCTCGTATCTTCGGGACCTCCCTGTATATATATATATATATATATATATATATATATATATATATATATATATATATATATATATATATATATCTAAATACGAGATATATATATTTATATTTATATATATCTCCCTATACCCTCCTATGCTTCACCCAGATGGCTCCACAGCTGTCTCATCTACTTCTAAAGCTGAACTCTTCACTCAAACCTTTGCTAAAAATTCCACTCTGGTTGATGAAGGGCTTGTTCCTCCTTCTCCTCCACCCTCTGACTATATTATGCCTGTCATTAAGATCCTTCGGAATGATGTTTTCTTTGCCCTCTCTGGCCTAGATCCTCAGAAGGTTTACGGTCCTGACGGAGTCCCTCCTATTGCTCTCAAAAACTGTGCTTCTGTGTTTGCACCTTGCCTGGTCAAACTTTTCCGTCTTTGTCTATTTACTTCCACCTTTCCTTCTTGCTGGAAGTTTGCTCACATCCAACCTGTTCCTAAGAAGGGTGACCGTTCTAATTCTTCAAACTACCGTCCTATAGCTTTGACTTCCTGCCTCTCTAAAGTTTTTGAATCTATACTTAACAAGACGATTCTTAAGCATATATCTGCTCACAATCTTCTATCTGATCATCAGTACGGTTTCCGTAAAGGGCAATCTACTGGCGATTTTCTAGCTTTCCTAACTGAATCTTGGTCATCCTCCTTTAGGGGTTTCGGTGAAACTTTTGCTGTTGCCCTTCACATATCAAAAGCTTTTGATAGAGTCTGGCCCAAATCTTTAATTTCCAAACTACCCTCATTCAGTTTCTATCCTTCTCTCTGTACCTTCATCTTAAGTTTCCTTTCAAACCGTTCTATTGCAGCTACTGTAGACGGACATTGTTCTTCTCCTAAATCTATCAATAGTCGTATTCCCCAGGGTTCTGTCCTATCACCCACTCTCTTTCTATTATTCATTAATGATCTTCTAAGTCTAACTCAAAGCCCTATCCACTCCTACGCTGATGATTCTACCCTGCATATTTCAACGTCGTTTATTAGACGTCCAACTGAACAGGAACTAAGTGATTCACGGAGAGATGCCACCGAACGCCTAACTTCTGATCTTTTTATAATTTCTGATTGGGGCAAAGCAAACCTTGTTTTGTTCAATGCCTCAAAAAGCCAATTTCTTCACCTATCTACTCGACAAAACCTACCAGATAACTATCCCCTCTTCTTCAATGACACTCCTTCCGTTTACAATGTCAAACTGTCTCCTTCTTCTACAAGGAACATTCTAGGACTATCCTTTACTAAAAATCTGAACTGGAAATCTCACATCTCATCTCTTGCTAAAACAGCTTCTATGAAGTTAGGTGTGCTGTGGCATCTGCGTCCTTTTTTTTCTCCCTCCCAATTGCTTGCTCTCTACAGGGGCCTTATCCGCCCATGTATGGAGTATGTCTCACATGTTTGGGGAGGATCCACTCATACAGCTCTCCTAAACAGGGTTGAGTCAAACGGCCGATTCTTTAAACGTGGACTTAGGCTAACCTAAGACTAACCGTGGCTTTAGACAGGCATTTCCGTTTTCTAAACACTTTCCGGGGGGGATTAGTCTTAAGTTGGTCTAAAACTAACGAGAATAGTATTGGAAATGTTAGACACCCAGGACCCTGTCCAACACTTGAGTCTAAATGATATTTACGAATACTATGCAAATGCCCATGCTAAGACAAATTACCGGTATTGCCAATATTCTGTTTGGCAAAATATGAGTGTATACATGCGTCTACTGCAGATTATGAAGCATCTGAAATATTTTCTTAAAGACTGCGTTTGGCGCCCTACAAAATCTGGGTTTGTTTATCTCCTCGCCCGCCGAGTCCAGACTATCAGCAATATAACAGTCACTCACTTATACGACTACAGTAAAAGCCTTATAACTCGGCACGATAGGGGCTCTGGCCCTTGCCGAGTTATGCAATGGCCTCCTCTGATATGGTAAAAAAAAAAAAAAAGTACATTAAAAGCATAAAAACTACACTTACCAGTGAACGGTAAGTGAGTGTAAGCGAAGAGATGTAGTTATAACATCAATATGCCGAGATACATTATTTTTTGCCGACTTTCTGTTTACAAGTTCACACAAGAAGTTGTGAGGGCATGATATGCCGAGTGAAAACCATGAGATGCAGTTTAGGGGAGGCGGTAGCAGAGTGGTTAGCGTCACCGGGTGGCGTTCTCGAAGACCCGAGTTCGATCCCGAGTGAGACCCAAAAATCCACTTGAAATCTTTCTGCACCGTCGAGGGGCCTAAGAACACTCACATGCCCTGTCCATTAACTCTACCTTCGACTGTGAGTGCATGGGAGGACACAGGGGACGGCATGAGCCTCTAATCACAGGCGTCAGTCCAGGGCCGGATTAACGGGGGGGCTACCGGGGCTCTAGCCCAAGGGCCCCCACCAAAAGGGCCCCCAACATAATATGTATATTTGCTTTAAGCAGTAATATTAAAAACATTGGCAATTTACAAAACAAAAACATATTTGCCTGTCTCTGTTTCATCCTTTATCTCTGAATACCAGTCTTTGCATTAATAGTTCTTTGCCAAACATAGGCCTCAAAATACCCACAAAAGTGCTTAATTTGCATGCGAATATAGGGCCCCCACAAAAGCTGAACCCCAGGGCCCCACAGCTCTTGATCCGGCCCTGGGCATCACTATAACAATCCTGCCTGCGCCACCACGGGCGAGGGCCAAAAAAAAAAAAAAAAAACCTTTGTCGTTGCCATGCCAAGTTATATCAAATTCCGAGTTATACAGTGCCGAGTTATATCAAATTCTGAGTTATACAGTGCCGAGTTATAAGGCTTTTACTGTATACAGCTGCACTTGCATTTAATTAATGGAAAGAGAGGAGACATTTATTCTCTTTTTGGTCATAATAGGCTAGTCTACGCTAACCGGTTCCTTACCTCCCTTTACGGGGAGGCCACGGCAGAAGTCTCCCATTTCCACACATCTATCCACCTCATTCTCACATCCTACTGTCCTCTCACTCATGCATGATCTCTCTCTCTCTCTCACATACTCCAACTATCAACTAAAAAACTAGTCAACTATCAACTAGTGATTAAGACATCATTAGTTGTGCAACTAAATAATAACGATAACATGACCATGACAATCTTGACTCCCGATAATGGGAAGAGCTATGAAGATCAAGGAAAATGTGGGTAAAAAAGTGAATAAATGAAGAATATAGGTTCATATATGGTATGGTGTGTTTTGTTGTTTTCAGTAGCAGGGCGCGGAGACAAATGACTCTTCCGCTCTCCGTCCCCCAATAAATGATCTCCCTGGTTCAGGGCTACCAACCCAAGCGCAGTCGTGGATCAACATAAGACCATGTTAGCTCTCGCTGCTGGTGTCTAAAGCACGCGTTCTTGGCATTGGTACTACTTGAGTCTAACATGGAAGCTCCATGTTAGACTCTCCCTAGTCCATGTTTAAAAAAGCGGCCGAAAAGCTTTTCGTCTCATCAACTCCTCTCCTCTGACTGACTGTCTTCAATTTTTAAATCACCACCGCAATGTTGCTTCTCTTGCTCTCTTCTACCGTTATTTTCATGCCCACTGCTCTTCTGAACTTGCTAACTGCATGCCTCCCCCCCTCCCGCAGCCTCGCTGCACAAGACTTTCTACTCATTCTCATCCCTATTCTGTCCATCTTCCTAATGCAAGAGTTAATCAGTATCTTTACTCTTTCATCCCTTTCACTGGTAAACTCTGGAACTCTCTTCCTGTTTCAATTTTTCCACTTTCCTATGACTTAAATCTTTTCAAAAGAAGAGTAACAAGATACCTCCCGAACTAAATTGGCTCACCCTTCTTTTTTATTTTATTCTCTTACTGTCTTCTTTATAGGGACTGGCAACTAAGCGGGCTTTGTGTTACCCATTTTTGTTGTGCCCTTGGCCAGTTCTTTGTGATGTAAAAAAAAAAATATATATATATATATATATATATATATATATATATATATATATATATATATATATATATATATATATATATATATATATAATATATAATATATATATATATATATAGTCAAACCTCGATATAACGGACTTCGGATGTAACGGACTCCATTTGCGTGACAAATTTGCGGGCAAGAATGGCATATCAGACCGCTCATCACCGCTCGAATTGTCAACTCAACATAATTGTATTATTATCTCATTTTACTTTGGACTGCTTGGGTTTTAAGGAGTTTTGATGTATCACTTATTAAGATATATAAGGAAGGAGCCTGTGTTGCTAGTGATTTAGTGGTAGAAGGTGTGTATTGTTTAAAAGTGATTATTAGTGTTATGGCGTGGCCGCTGCTACATCTCCCCGTCACCTCAACACCCTAAATCACCCTTATCTAAGGTGACATGGAGTGCTACACTGACCTAAATAGTGACACGTGTATAGAACTGCACTTCACAACCATATAATATATATAATAATGAGCATTAGTCATGATAATAAGCAATACCTTTGACAGCCACGGGCTGTGTCTGGCTTGTTGTTTGTTTCCCTTTCACTAGAACTTGAGCTTGACACGGTCTGGTTGTGTTTGTGATTATTTCTCATTTATTTCACGTGTAGGAGCGGACCAAATTCAGCATGTAGTGCCAGTCACTGTTTACCTCCCAACATAGCTACACAGTCTGGTTGTGTTTGTGATTATTTCTCATTTATTTCACAATTTTTTCCGTTTTTTTCATATATTTTTCCACCCTTGGGAAAATACCCTCGCTATAACGGACAATCGGCTTTAACGGACCACTCCTCCCCCCTTTAGTCCGTTATATCGAGGTTTGACATATATATATATATATATATATATATATATATATTATATATATATATATATATATATATAATATTATATTATATTATTTATATTATATATATCGATGCCTTCATTGTTCAGGTCAGTGTGACGTGCAATCTTTTTTCTTCTCCTTTTCACTCGCTCTAAAATATAATAATAATAATAACTCGTGTGCAGACGAAAATAACACTTTCATGGAAGCTTCAAAGCATACTAAATACATTGAATGTTTGTTTTAGTAGCTGCATCCAGTATTATCATGTACACAAGTACTATAAGTATAACTTTCATGCCTGAGGTGTGACAGATAAATTATAACACAAACCGAAATCATAGGGGTCCGCCCGGACCCACGCTCCTTACCATTGAGTGGCTAGCGTGTGTATCGACGAGCGCGTCCGTGTACTTTGACATCTGAGTGTCAACTAACTTGAAAGAGACACACAACTCAATTCCTGCCACTACTTGTGAAAAAAACTCTAATTTCTAAAAAGTACACACCGTGTGGTCCGCCCGGACCCCACGTTACACTTCAAGGGTTAATATGGTGGAGAAAGTAAAAAATTTCGGAGGTGTCAACCATAAGTACATTATAACATGGGTTTCTATGATTCGTACAACACGATTTCGTGCAACACGGCGTGCTGTGTCGCCCATAAAACTGTGTTGTATGAGGATGCAGTGTATCAAGAGTAGATGGAAAAACTTAAAACAAGCCATAGATTGATATAGGATAGTGTCATAATAGGTAGGGTAGACGGTGGCTGAGTAGTTAGCGTTAGGAAGTGGCAAGCTCGGTGTACTGAGTTCGATTCCTTCCAGATGCCAAAAATCTTTCGGCAATCGTCGAGTGGCATAAGAACACCCACATGCTGCCCATTAACTCTACCTTCGATGGTGAATGCATCGAAAGACTGTGCTCAGTAGTGTAGTGGTTAGCACGCTCTCTTCACTAACGAGAAATTTCGGGTTTAACACCCGGGCGGAGCAGTGAAAGATGGGCGGTCTCCTTAAAAACCGAGCCACTGTCCACCCAGCAGTTAATGGGTATTGGGTGTTAGCCGGGAGTTTTGTCCTGCTTCCCAGGATGGTGGCTTCGGCCAACAAGCACTAAGGAAGCAAAATACAATGTAGATATGGAGACGGGACCATATGAGTGTAGCTCAGACCCTGTAAAATACAACTAGGTAAATAAATACGGGGGCAGGGCAGCATGAGGCTCTAATCACAGGCACCTCTATAAAAATCCTACCTGCGCTACCACGGGCGAGGGCCAACCATCACAGCCCTCAAATGAACCTCCAGGGCCTACTAACTGAGCCCTGGAGGTCACTGCCTACAGGTGCTATAGGTCAAAATGTAAAAAAATATAATAATATTAAGTTGAGTCTTTGTGAAAAGAAACTTATTTGTTAATGGAATCAATGTTATCTAATCCTACAGATCTTAAATCAAGCCCTTTGTAATGATGGTGTTTTACTCTTGCAGCCAAAGCCAGTGGAAGGTGGCAAGACTGATGCCTGGTCACAGTACATGAGTGAGGTTCGCAAGTATAAGGAGCAGTCTTGTGAAGAAGAGGGCAAGAGACGGCCTTTGGTCAAGTGATTGCCTTCATGACTGTCTAATGTGACTAAAGTTATTCTTCCTTAGGTTGAGATGAGGTGTGGTATTGGAGAGGTCACCTTAGTCAGGTGTTACATGTTGGCAGACTAAAGGAAAGTGAACTTACTAGCAGATGCATTTCAAATTCATAAATATTGAAGTGTTCAAACCCAAAATATTGTTAATTTTCAGAACGGAATAAGAGATCTGCCTTTTGTAATCACGTTTGAATGACTATACAGTAAAAAAAGGAAAAAAAAGAAGTGAAAACAAGTGATGGAAAATATCGTAATTGAATCTGAAGAGTTTAAGGTATATGTAGAAAGGTACTCTACTTCAATTAGTTAACATTTTCTAAACATCTAAATGTATCAATACACTTGATATAGCATGAACTTGATTTTAAATGTTTAATTAATCTTTACAACATATGAAGTGTGCTGTTTATTTTTATAGTATCAATAGACTTTAACATGCACTGAGGTGAATAGTGAACCTTTACATTTCTCATGCAGTAAGTGTTCAAGCCAGGGCCAAGTTGTGGGTGCCGCTGCAGAATTATGAGTTGAAAGACAAGGGTATGTGGTTTTGTAACAATTCCTCCCAGGTCAAAGAAGTGCCCTGTAGGTTTAATTACCCACAAAATATATTAAGGTAGTAGTATATCTGGTCAGATATTCTTCTGGATCTGTGATTATAACGAGTAGATGGATTTAGTTATCCTTTGAAGTTACTAGCTTGAATATGTTTTGGATAATGAATAATTGCACTTTTGGCCTCATTGTTGACTCTACTTCATAAAACTTTAGAAGGAATTTATTGGATGTCAAGGCATTGTTTGTATAACTAATGGCATTGTTTGTGTGGCGGGGTTCAGGCACTGTGAGCCTTTATATAATGGCCTGACCCGGCCATGTGGCAGGGTTTACATGGTGCCTTCACATGGGCAGCCCATCAGGTATTTGTGTAAATAAAGTCATAACACTCCCTTTTCCTGCATTATACATCTGAACTCTCAGTTAATGAATTTCACCTTGTAAGGAGACATCATGACTATTTACACATGTCACCTGACATGCACTAGTTGTCTGGCATGATACTAAGTCACTGACACAGTGCAAAAGTTATATGTGTTTTGTTGCCGCAAGACTTATTAAAAAATATAAAAAAAAGCTCATACCATTAATGTGTTTGTCGTCATAATTGGCATTTTTCAAAATTAAAGCAGAAAATATGCTAAGCAGTAGTTTATGGTTTTTATATTCACATGAGCCTGATGTGTGATCATTAATTGTAATAATTGTGATTAATTAAGACTTTAGAAGGAAGAGTAGAGCTATAATGAAAATGTAATAAATCTAGTTGGGAGGGATCCAAGCACACCTGCCATCAGCTTCAACAGTGGCAACTTTCCCCAGGCCAGTCTGATGTAATGGTGACAACTTGAGGTGTCCTTATACTTCTTTCAATTTACTCTTCAGCAACATTCAATGATATAATATTCAATTCAATTGAACATCACCTTGCCTTTAAACCTCACATCCTGTTCTTCATTGAAACCCAGGTGTCTGCAACTACTGACAACAGCCATTTCTGTGTTCCTTCCTACTTTCTCTTCATATTTTCAAACTACAGCTGGCTGTTCTGTAAATGTTCGCAATAATATAACTTTCTCGTACCCGTGGTCTTGAGTCATCAGAATTTTCTAGCATCTGGTATAGACTTCAATGTCACTCTTAAATTTATTTGTGATGTATATCTCTCGGCTTAACTTTCAAAGTGAAGTACATCTGGACTAATTTTCTTTTTGCTGAAATCTCCATTCTAGGGAATTTCAATGTTAACCAGGAGTTCAGTCAAATTAGGACATTTGGTCGGAAAAAAATAGGGGAGAAATGAAATTTGGAGGGTGCATTTCTGAAAACTACCTAATCATCATAGTAAAAGTACCCATGAATCCAACTGGAGCATTTTCCGCTAGAGGGTCAAATCCAAGATGGCCGCCATTTCTACAAAATACACAAGATATTTTTGGTTGTGCACACAGTAGAAAGGTGTTTTTGGTGTCAAAATATACATTTCAGGGGTCAAGGAATTCTTTACACACTAACAAAAAAGTGACACTTTTGTATTTCACACAGTTGCAAAAAAATCCAATTCGAGTGCATCCCTCTTGCAGCAGTCATGGAGAAGCTGAATAATGTTATGAGTGAGGCAGCAAGGCTCAGTCGAACAGCAAAACTGTGGGCACAATACTATAACCAAGTAATGTTGATGCATCAATTTGTATGTGCTGAGCATTATGGCGATTGGGCCTTGCACCTTGATACTGTTCGTGAAATGCTTCCTCATTTCCACGCAGCTGGGCACTTAGCATATGCAAAATATGCTCATCTGTACGTGCAGCAGATATCTCACTTAGAGGAGAAGATGACAGAAACCAAGTTACGGCAATTTACATCACTAGGGAATTTCACTGTTCGGCTTAGTGATAAATTGTGGGCAGACATATGGACTGACATGACAATTGAGCAGGTGCTGATGCGTGCAATGAAAACTTCTGGATGGGTTACTTGTGGTCGTAGAATGACAGATGCTGTTTTGAGTCATTGGGTAGAGGGCATGCCTGTTTGCACAGAACTAATACATCGCTTTGAAGAGTTCTGTGGCAGTCATTTCTCTACATCTGAACAACATGTTGATCTCAGACAGTCACATCAACTGCGAGACAAAAAGGATGTTGAAAAGCTGAGAGAATGGCTTTCTGTACACCACCCACTGCCACAGAACCAAGAACTGGTGTCCATAGCTACAAGTGTTGTCGCTAATGAAGCTATTAACTGTGATGCAGCAGTGGAAATTGGCACTCAGGCAATGAACAAGCTAGTAGGAAAACCATTTGGAGAAGTTAAGCTGCGTCGCAAAGACAGAGTTCTACCCCTTGGAACTGTAAATAACTCTGTGAAGGTCCGAGACGAGGTCATTCCTGTGAACACCATGCAACTATTTAACAGAATCATTTGTGTGGTAAAATCTGATGCAGATTTCGCTTCACACCTAGAGTACGAATTGGCTCCTCGTCCTCTCTCATTGTTTGATGAGATTTCCATGAGAAAGACTGAAAAGTCGGTCATGTACAGCATAATTGAATCACTATGTGAATGTGAGAATGCACACCCCACCAATAGTACAATAGTCGTGGACGGGGGATATTTATTGCATCGGGTGGTATGGCCAGAACATGGATTATACAGTGATCTGTACAGGACATATGTGTCCGATGCACAAAAGCACTTCTCACCAAACTGCTATGCTATGGCAAACTTTTTGATGGGTACAGCGATGCACCAAGTACTAAAGGTGTTGAGCAAGAACGAAGAGCCAGAAAATGTCAGTCGACTGAAATTCAGTTCAATAATGAAATGCCAATCACCATTCATCAAGATCAATTTTTGGGTAATAAAAAGAACAAAGCCAGATTGATTGAAGCATTGGGAGATCATATGGAACATGCAGGAATAAGAGTGAAGCATTCTGTTGCTGACGCTGATACACTTGTGCAAACTGCAATGGAACTATCTGACACTAATGATGTGGTAGTTATGGGCACTGATGTAGACCTACTTATTCTCTTGACACAGCTGTCAAAAGCAGATAACAATAACAGACTTTATCTTCTGAAGCGTGGGCGTGGAAAATATCCTGACAAAGTTTACAATATTAAAACTGCAGAACCGTCTAGGTGATATGTGCAGCAAATTGTGTTTTTTGCACGCAATGACAGGTGATACGACTTCGGCTCTTTACAGACAAGGCAAGAAAAAGGCATTCAACCTGTTCCGAAAACATCCAGAATTGGATAATTGTGTGCAGGTTTTCAATGGAGCCAATTAGTCTGTCAAGGCAGTCGCAGCAGCTGGTGAAGAATTCCTGTTGGCCTTGTATGGAGCTGCAAAGGGAACGTCTTCCTTGAACAAATAAAGGCACCACTGTTTCACGAAAGCTGTTGCAAAATGTCCAGTTCACAATAAAATTCAACTTGCAGCACTTCCACCAACATCAGCAGCAGCAAAAGAACACTCTTTACGTGTTTATCATCAAGTTCAACTCTGGCTAGGGCGTGACTTACCACCAACTGAGTGGGGTTGGGACTTGGTCAGTGGCCAGCTACGCCCAGTTCTCACACGCCAACCACCTGCTCCTGAAGCTCTTTTGAATTTGATCTCGTGTAACTGCAAATGTGGTTGCGAACGTGGTTGCAGTTGCAGAAAAGCTGGCATTCAGTGTTCCCAGGTATGCGGCTACTGTCGCGGCAGCGGATGCAGCAATTCTGAAGTGGTAGATAATGACGAGGGTGGTGTGCCGCAAGATGAAAATCACAATAATCATGGACAAACTGAAGCTGAAAACAGTGATGAAGAAGTGACCCTTGTTGAACAGGACAGTGAATCTTTAAGTCTAGCAGATCCACCAGCCAACACAATCAAAAGAAAGAGAAAATATAAGGCTAAATGACGTTCATAGCGATATGTGGCAACCTAGCATCTGAGAATACTTATAGTGCAGCAGATAATCATAACAATTGTGCAAATTATGACTAAAGCATGAAAGTTTTACCAGTGTTATTACATACCATAAGGTTCATTTTCAGATCGGAAGGTAAGTCAGATTTGACCTCTGAGGATAGTGAGAGGTCAATGACCTCAATTACATTGAAATAGTCATTTTTTCACGATTCTGGTGCAGTTTGTCTGTTTTGGAATCATTAAAAAGGTATGTTGCCATGTGTTGGTCCCTTTTATCTTCTGGAGAGCCTATTTATACATAATCACAGAATGCAACCATGACTGAACAAGTGCTTTAAATGAGGTCAGTGACCTCAGAAAAATTTATTGAAATACACATTTAGGTTATTGTGGTGTCCAGAACAGCTTGCATGAAATCGTGTTGTAAGATCATCTGTGCAACCTTAATTTTCAATGTGTACTGAACATAGTCTATAAGCTTAAAGTACAGTGAGGTCAGTTACCTCAGACACATGTATAGTACATACCGGTACATGTAATACACACACATTATCCATATAGATGCATAAATATAAAGGTGTCTGATGCACTGAGGTTGACTCCACACTGCGTTCATGCTTTACACTGTTGAACACCAGTAGCTGCGATACTGTAAGAGCAGCAGTTGTGGTGCTTGTGTTGGTCAACTTAGTCTGGTGCTTGATGTTCGCCCCATCGAGGATCATGTTCACCAGAGCAAGGAGGGATGGTGTCACAGAATCTTTCTGGCAGTCAGCGTGGAACGCGCCGTCAAAGGTGAACCTGGTCTGAAACATTTCTCTACGTACTACCTGTGCTGCTCTTACTAGGTGCATGGCATCACTGTCATGATCACAGGCCTTCTTCAGGGCGGGACCTATATCGTTCTCAAACAAGAGAAGTGTGTCTCGGCCCTGAGAATGGGCTCTCAGATCAGGAAGCACAGAAAGAAGTCTGTCCTTCAGTCTGGTTGTGTGTATTCTGTTGGTTACCGTGGCACCCAGCTGCTCCAGTCTCATCTTGTAGAGGTTAGCCACGTCTGAGAGTTTAAATACAGGGGCATTGTCCTCATCTGCATGCATGTCCTCCATGAATACCACCAGCTCAGCAAAGGCTATGCCATGCAGACGATCCGCATCCTCGTCCTTGAGTGCGGCTGGTCTGATTTTGTTGTATAATGCACGGAGACAGTTGCGATGGTATTTTGCCTCGATGGCAATCATGTCTCCTGCAGACAGCTTGGCCAGCAGTTCAGTGTCCCCCAATTCAGTGGCACATCTCCGAACGTTCTTGTCAATTTCCTTTGTAGCTGCTTCGTGCAAGTCTGCAGTGCCAGCTGGCTTATTGCAGAAGAAACAGATAGGCTCGGTTGACTGTGGAAGCCTGTGGGCAGCTGCTGATCGTGTGTGCCCGGTTGGAGTACCGGTACTAGATTGCTGTCCTGAAGCAGATTCTGCTCTGCTCTGCTGGTCAAACATTTTGTTGTTAAACTTTAAACGACATTTCTTGTGCCACTGAGCACTGTGTCCTCAAGGTAGCTTCTACGCCATCGCCATCATCCAGTCTGTTCATGTTGAGTTCCATTGGCATGTGCCGAAGTCTCTTGAACTGGAGGAGGTCTTCTGTCAATGATGCATAGCCACTACCACTCGGTTTCATGGTTGATCTTAGTGGGTTCATCTGTCTCTGCTTGGCAAAGAATACAAAGCTCCCAGTTAGTTCTTGGGAGTGGTCTTGATTGCTTGGACGTAGAGGGCTGGGCTGGGTCTATGAAGATATGACGCTTTGCTATACTGACGATCAGGTCTGGGATGCTTGTATCTTGGCTTCGATCATCAGGCAGGCAGGCAGGCAGGCAATCCTGCAACACACAAGTACAACAATTGTGTTAGTACCAGCCACCACAGTTTACATTCATTGCCATCAATATTTGATATGTTGAGGTAATTGACCTCTCACTGTCCTCAGAGGTCAAAGCTAGACACCTGTAAATAATTACCAACGCTGTGTGGAATATGTAGACACTTTTATTGGAACACAAATGCATGGTTTGTACATCATAAACATTTTTACCATTAACCAATGATGCCAAACATAAATATTTAGATACTTTGAGGTCATTGACCTCTCACGGTCCTCAGAGGTCAAATCTGCCTTACCTCCCGATCTGAAAATGAAGCTTATGGCATGTACTAACACTGGTAGAAATTTCATGCTTTAGTCATAATTTGCATAATTCTTATGATATGAGAGATTATCAGCTGTACTATTAATGTTAATAATAAAGAA
>JACEEZ010012580.1:152500-202500 GCA_016584305.1 Chionoecetes opilio | reverse complement strand
AGCCTCCTTCAAAGGCCAATGCGTCGCCCTTCAGCTTGCTGCAGTGTCATTGGGGCGAAAAATTTACGAGGCCTCCAGTTTCCACCGCTCTCTCTGCGAGGAATCCAAAAAAAAACCATCGATCACGGAGTCTTTTAGATTCCAATTCAGGACCAGAGGAAGACGAGGCTGGTTTCGAAGAACCCTTGAGGATCACTCGGGACTGATGGCGGCGGGCCCCAACCAAAGCAACCGCCGGGTTTTTTGCTCAAACCGAAGCAAGCACCCTTTCACCGCCATGTTTAAGCCCCTGGTGTCGAAACAGAAGGCGATGATCTTGTCCCGACGCCCCTTCGTCCACCCCCTTTAAGACCACTGCAGCCAAAGTTTCTGCCCGTCGAATCCGGCTTGCCGGGACCCCAAGAAAGGGAAATCGGGGTCACTTTTCCCCGTGGGGGACGGCGTGCGGTCCTCCGTATCGCCAGAGAGGGACGGGAGGAGTTTTCCTCCCCAAAGCAGGACCAACCCCTTAGGTATCTCCTGGGTTCCGCGTTTCCCCCCATCTTTCCGGGGGCTTTTTCCTCCCCCGGAAAATTTTGGGTCGATGGACCGTGCTCTTGAGACCCCCATACTCCAATGTCCATTCCAAAAACGAGCGGTAGCTGCGAACGTTTACGTTGCTTGCGCACCCACAACTTTTCTCATCCCCAATTGAAATGAGGTTTTAAAAACCTTCACGGAGATTTTATGGGGACTGTTTGAGTTTTTTTTCCCCGGGTTGGGATCCAGAGCCGGTGATGACGTCGTCGCACAGGGCTGCGCGCTGCTACGCTTTGGTTGGGGTTTTCCCCCCTTTTTAGTCAGCCTGGCAATGTCGCTGTCTTCACGTTCCCGGGGCCGCTTGAGTCGAGTTCCGCGCTCGACCTGTTCTCCCCCTTTTTTCGCTGTCACGAGGGGCAATTCCAGCCATGGATATTCCCCTCTGTCTTCTCTCTTGAATCCCTAGGAAAATCCTTTTTCCTCGTCCTTCACGTCTGCCCGTTGGAGAGGGAGGAGGGACGAGGTCGAAGATTTCTTTTGGGGGTCTCCCTTTTAAATTCCTTCATCCAACGATGTTTGGCCTGTTTTTGTTCCTTTTCCTTTTTGAGGTCATTGTACCCTTTACCTCTTTACAGCTTGTGCCGGCGTGTATTTTCTGTGTTGTCGGAATCCCGGCGCGGAAGAAGGGAAAAAACCCCCTCCACCACGCCTTCCCCCCTCCCGCCGCCTCTTCCCCATCTCCCGGTGGTGGTGGTAGAGCGGAGGAGGGCCTGCTCCCTTTGATGGGACCCGGGGTCCGGTGATTTTAGTTGGAGCCTTGTAATCAGCCAAAGTTACTAGCGCCTCCCATTGACGAAACCGAAACCTTCTTGCGAAGCAGAGGGCTGTAGCAAAATTTAAGGGGGAAAGGCAGCTGGGTTTTTTTAAAACAGTGCGGAGTCCCTCAAAGCTGGGGGTGGGCCATGACCCCGGGGGTTTCATGCTGTCCCGACTGCCCGGGGGCAAACAGGTACCTTCCCCTTACGGAAAAGGGGGGGTGGTCGTCCCCATTGGAAAGGGAAAGGGGGCCGTCAGGGCTGCAACAATTACCGCGGTATTACACTGCTCAGCGTACCAGGCAAGGTGCTTGCCCATCTATTGCTGACACGAATTCGCAGTCATCTGGGAGAAGCATCAGAGACCTCAGCAGTCTGGGTTCACATCTGGTAAGTCAACAACGGACCGTATTCTAGCGCTTCGTGTCCTGGTGGAACGCCGACGTGAGTTTCGACAGGGGATGCTTGCAGCCTATATTGATCTCAAGAAGGCGTTTGACTCAGTGCATCGTGAGTCACTCTGGGATCTTCTGCGACTTCGAGGGATTCCTGCAAGGACTATTGGTTTGATAACTGGTCTGTATTCTGGGAGTGAGAGTGCTGTGAAGTGTGGGGCAGGTGTATCCAGCTTCTTTCCTGTGAATACAGGAGTGAGGCAAGGGTGCGTCCTTGCCCCATCACTTTTCAACGCTTGTATGGACTGGGTATTGGACAAGGTTGTAGATCAAAGTGATTGTGGAGCATCCATCGGCAACACCAAGATCACTGATCTTGTTTTTGCCGATGATGCAGTAATCTTTGCTGAGTCGCTGGAGGTCCTGGTGATGGCTGTCGAGGCGCTGCACGAGGAGGCAAAGCCTTTGGGACTTGAGGTCTCCTGGCTCAAGACCAAGGTCCAGGTATTTGGAGACTTACTAGATGAAGCAGTACAGTCTGTTCATGCATGTGGCGAGGACATTGAGATCTTGGAAAGTTTTACATACCTCGGTAGCGCAGTCCATAATGACGGCGGGTCACGTCAAGAAGTCTTACGGCGGATTGGCATAGCCCACGGTGTTATGGACTCGCTCAGCGGGAGTATTTGGCGTTGTCGATACCTGTGCAGGAGGACAAAGATCCGGATCTTCAAGTCACTTGTGATCCCTGTCTTACTCTATGGTTGTGAGACATGGACACTAAATAGTGACTTGAAGAGACAAATCAATGCCTTTGGTAATAAGTGTCTTCGCAGAATCATGGGGTATCGCTGGGATGATTACGTGTCAAATCAGCGATTGCACCGTGAGACTGAATCGAGGCCTATTACCTGCATAGTCCGTCAGCGCCAACTTCGGCTATATGGGCATGTGGCACGCTACCCTGAAACCGATCCTTCCCATCGGGTTGTATCTGGAAGAGACAATCCGGCGTGGAGGAGGCCAAGGGGGCGCCCACAAGGCTCGTGGCTGGGGCAAGTTGATGTTTCTTGTCGAGAGCTGCTTGGTATGGGAAAGGAGCCTGCATGGGAACTCGCGCGTGGTGCCCCCCGGGAGTGGCGTCGTAGGGTGGGCGAGGCGACGCGCCCCCCGGCGTATGCCCCCAATGATTGATTGATTGATTGTTGCCATGTTGATAACCTGAGGGAGAAAAAAAGTGGAAATTTAGAAACATCCTGAAATTCGAGTCACGTCACCTAAATGTTTACTTTGTCGGGACCCCTAAATATTACTCAATTCGCCCAAAATTTCAACGCAATACTGTTTTACTATGAGAGATGGAATAACACACGAGCATGCAACATTTCAAAACTTGTATTTTGGGACACCCTAATGTTTCAGTCGTCACAAAAATGTCAGTAAAAAATCCTAGTAAAAAGCAACATTACAACAAAAGTATTGATTACTGACACTGAAACTTAAGTTGTGTGCTTGCGTAACTCACAAGACACCTGAAAATATACCAGATGTCACCAGGCACTAACCACCTCATGTATGACGCCTTCACCCTAAATAAGTTCTGGATTGCCCGAAATTGATTTCTCAATAGGGAGGTCTGGAAACTTTGTGGCGACTGTGAAAGGGAATGGTGATCTTGTTCAAGGGGTAGACTTCGCCTAATCCAGTAGTAACAATTTAAGAAAAGGATTAAATAAGGTGGTGACTGGAATATAGAATGACGGCTTTGAAGTATGAAAAGCTATTTTTTGGGTCCACGACTGAGCTAGTGCACTACCTATAGAGAGGATCGATCGTCACTCAGGGGAATTTCTGGGTAATCCGGCAACCTTATCCCACATCTGGTTAATAATGTAATTAATCCAGGCTGCACTAGAATCACACTAAATACTAAGGAGAAAAACTTGTCTGGCAATGCCGTGCTAACCCCCGCCGTCACTGGCAACAGACCGCCAGACCAATACCCATCCCAAGAAGCTCCCCCTGGGGAGAGGGGCTGAAAACTTGGTGGGGAAGGAAGGGTGGAAGGCCGTGCACTAGCTCTGTCGTGGACCCAAAAATAGGCTTTTCATACTTCATAGCCGTCAAACAGGATGGAGGAGGAAGGAGGTTTCCCCCGGGCAGCACCCCTGAGGGACGAGGGGAGACGCATGTGGAAGGCTCCGCAGTGGAAAGGGAGTAGGAAGGCTCCGGCGGACAGGAAGCAGGGAGGTGGAAGTCCTCGAACCGCCACCTCTCCGGCATGGGGAAAGCCACAAACCCCTCCCCACTCGAGCACTCCTGGCAGTCATCGTCGAAGCCCGCAGTCTCAGAAGCAGTACCCGGCGAGAGAGACGCAGGAGAGGGTGATCTGTGACTCAGTCGAGGCGAAGAACTGGTCTCGGGTGTTAAATGGACCTTCATTCTCACCAGGAATGTGTTCACAGAGTCCATCCACTCCAACCACCCCTGAAGAACGGGAGGTGAGGACGTGGAAGGCCCCGGGGATGCCTGCTCAACCGGAGCAGCGACGTCCCTACCCGGTACGTCAACGTTCCAATAACCGCGGCTAGGGGGAGGGGCAGAAGACGCCACCATATCCCTCTCCACCGTCAGCACGACTGACGGCGACCGCAGAGAAACAGAGGCAGCAGGCCGGGAAGCGTGAGACGAAGAGGAGTGGGACGATCTGCCGAGGCCCAGACAGGAACCCAGATTCCAGTCTGCCCAGGACAGACGGACGTGGTGGCGGTTGCGAGACTTTAAGGCCCACGTCCACCACTCCTTAAGGTCAGCAAAGGCCCCGCCGTCAAGGCAGGGCACACCTCCCTCCGGAAAAATGAACGTCAGCCAGCCACAGCCGACCAGACACTTCAGGACGGTAGAGGTTCAACAGGAGGCACGGGGCATGCGAGGAGCAGAGCTTGGGGCCCCGGAACTTGAAGGACACTGAGCAGCCCTGGGCCTCGCAGATGATCCTCCGAAAAAGGAGGCAAAACAGGGAGAGGGAATGGACGAACCGCAGAACGAAACTACCCCCTCGCCCCACAAGCAGAGAAGGGCCCCATCCTGACGGGGCGAGCCATGAATCGCTGAACACCCTCCGCCGCCTGCCGCGAACGGAGAGGGGGGAGTGGGGGGGGGGGCGGAGCCTTAGGCGGCAAGAATCACCACGGTCCCTCTTCCCATCCTGAAAAGGAAGGCAAAGAGGGCAGGGAATGGAGCCAGGTAGCAAAGCCACGAACAACAAAGCACCGGGCGCCGCCTCAAACACCGACCCAATCCCCCTCCCGGAGGGGGGGGGTAGAGTGGCGGGTGGAGGGGCCTGGCCATGACTATCGTTGCACTCCTGCCCTGACGTGGCAAGCCGCGAACCGCCGCATGCCCCGTCCCGTCCCACAGAGAGGGGGAGGGGCGGGGGGGAGCGAATCCCCAGGCACCAAGAATCACCATGCTCCCTCTCTCCTTCCTGGCAAGGATGTCAAAGAGGGCAGAGAACGGAGGAGTCGAGTAGGCAAAGCCACGAAACGACAGCACTCCGGACGCCGCCCTCCACCAACACAGACCCACTCCCCTCGCGTAGTGGGGGGCAGAGTGGAGTGAGGAGGGGCCAGGCTGAAAGAGGACGTGAACAAATTGTTTAGGACAGATGGTTGAAATATTTGGAAGAGACAAACACACTCGCAGGTGGCCAGTTTGGATTTAGAGGAGGAATGTCATGTATAGCGAATTTATTAAGCTTTTACTCGAGAGTGATCGATGTGACACAGAAAAGAGAGGGGGTGGGTCGATTGCATATACTTGGACCTAAAGAAGGCATTTGACAAGGTACCTCACAAGAGGCTGCTCTGGAAGCTAGAACATGTAGGAGGATTGAAGGGTGGTTTGCTGAAGTGGATGGAAGACTTTTTGAGCAACAGAGAGATGAGAACTGTAATAAAAGATCAGAAGTCAGAATGGTGCAGTGTGATAAGTGGAGTTCCTCAAGGATCAATATTGGCCCCAGTGATGTTCTTGGTCTATGTAAATGATATGACAGAGGGAGTGAACAGTTATATGAGTTTATTTGCTGATGATGCTAAATTACTAAGAAAAGTAGAAATTAAAGAGGACTGTGATGATTTACAAAAGGATATAGATAAGATTTTCAGATGGAGTCAACTATGGGAAATGGAGTTTAATGCTAAAAAGTGTAAAGTGATGGAAGTGGGCAGTAGCAAAAAGAGACAGAGAGGAAAGTATTCGATGGGAAATTAATGGATAATTTCAAAACAAAGGTCAAAAAAGATCTGGGAGTATGGATTACGGATAATTTGTCACCTGAGAAGCATATAAACAAGATCACAGGAGATACATATCAGTTGCTGAGGAATATAAGAATGGCATTCAAATATCTGGATGAGGAGATGATTAAGAAATTGATAACATCTTCAACCAAGGTTGGAATATGCGGCAGTGATTTGGGCACCACATAAAAAGAAGGATATAAGGAAGATTGAGAGAATGCAAAGAGCAGCCACAAAAATGGCTCCAAGCCTGAGAGATTTACCATATGAGGAAAGAATTTCAAGACTAAAACTCCCAACTCTTGAGAAAAGAAGAGAAAGGGGAGATTTTATAGCAGTGTATAGAGCATCAATGGGTCTACAAAATTGATAGAGAAGATCTGTTTGTGTGGGACGATAGAAGTGCAAGAGGTCATGAGAAGAAATTGAAAAAACAACATGCCAGAGGGACATAAAACAATACAGCTTCCCGTATAGAAGCATAGAAGCCTGGAACAACCTTGATGCAAAAGTGATTAATGCAAGAAGTATTCAGGACTTCAAAGGCAAGCTGGATAATAGTAGATTTGGAGACGGGACAGTACGAGCATAGCTCTTTTCCTGTATGTTACAACTAGGTAAATACACCTCCGCCCCCCCAGAAACTGGGGGCGCAGAAACGATGAGTGAAAGACGCCCGCCCTGAAAATGGGATCGTGGGCCAAAACGAATGGGAAAAGACAGCTAACACATGAGAAAATCAAGCAGTTGCTCACCAAATATCCATGACCATCGACGACAACACAGCGAGGAGAAAATCCCGAGTTGTTGATCGGATGAAGCGGAAAAACAGAATGACTGGCGGTCTGTTGCCAGTGACGTCGGGGGTTGGCACGGGGGGCATTGCCAGATGTGTTTTTCTCCTTAGTATTTAGTGTGTTTCTAGTGCAGCCTGGATTAATTACGTTATCAACCGGATGTGGTATAAGGTTGCCGGATTACCCAGGGATTCCCCTGGGTGGCGATCGATCCTCTCTCTTTAGCTAGTGCACTAGCTCTGGGAGAGGACCTAAAAAGAGTGCATGGTCCAGGGAGATGTGTAGACGGAATATAATCTCAAAATTTTACATGAGGGGTAACGGTTTGTTACAAGTTGTCACCCATGCTAGGATTGAACCATGATACTTCCTGAGCAATATTAGCCTGGATGACACTTGATATTTTGATTTGGGACCTCACAGTGGGTTATTTTGTGAAAGAGGTCAATCGCGAAATATCTGATTTTCTCGAAAATACAAAAATGTCAATAAAATTACCAATAATGCAGTTACAAACTTTATTTTGGTGTCAAAATGAGCAGAATAACAAGCCATATTGTAAAAATATTGCTTTATGCTATAATAATGAGTAGATTTAATTACTTATTACAAACATAACATACATCTAGTGAAAATTTAAGTAACGCAACAGTGAACGATGGACGAAAAAGGCGCATCATTGCATATATGCAAGTTTACATGTACATGAAATTAAATGAAAGAATGTCGTGTTTAAGTCACTCAGAGTCCGTTTCAATTGCCACATTGTATGGGTTGTGACACACTCCATTATTACAGGTACATGCAGCTATGCACTTCAAGTTCTTGGCCCTACAAGAGCATCTGGAAGTTGCACAATTTTTGCACTTGCAGCAGACTATGTCTGTGAACTCGTTTGGCAGAGGATCGTCCACACTGACGTGTGGGTGTAGTCTCCTCGTAGCATCCTCGTACCATCCACTTCCAATGGGCGACTCAATTTCAGGGATTGGTACATCTGCCTGGAACCACACCCGAGCCTGGTGGTGTGCGCGTTTGATGTGTTGTTCAAGACATTTTCAACTTGGCGGAAGCTTTTCTTGGTCTTTGGTGCCCTTTTGAAACATGCGGTATCGCACATCGTTGATGTTAGTTTCGTCCGAAGCTGGTGAGTAAATGCGGCAGAAGAACTCTTCCACACTCCGTATGGTGGATTCTGACAGCGAGCCACGTCCGAGGTCATCAAGCAATGCCCCGTGTTGCTGGAATACCTTCCATGTCGTCTTTTTCCCGTGTCCACTTGGTTGACTGACTGTGTCACATCCTGTAATGGCATGGTACACCAGGATGTTACGGTGCATGGTCGGTGTCAACTGTATGTCATAAATAGTGGGTTTACCATGGTGGGTAAATTATTGGAATCTATTATTGCAAAAAACATTAGAGAGCACTTAGATAAACATAGTTTGATCAATGATTCACAACATGGATTCACCAAGGGTAGGTCAAGTCTCACCAATTTATTGAGTTTTTATAGGAAAGTTTATGAGACGGCAGATAATGATAAGGATTATGATATAATATATCTGGACTTTAGTAAGGCATTTGACAAAGTATCACACGAGCGACTCTTAAATAAGGTTAGGGCTCATGAGATGGGAAGGTTCTTCATTGGATCAGAGCTTGGCTAAGTAATAGGCAACAAAGGGTTACAATTAATGGTTCTAAATCTGAATGGGGACTGGTGACAAGTGGAGTTCCACAAGGGTCTGTTTTGGGTCCATTACTATTTTTGATTTACATCAACGACTTGGATAGTGGGATTAGCAGTGAAAGTTTGCTGATGATACTAGGTTAGGTAGGATTATTAAATCACAGTCTGATGTAAACATATTGCAGGGAGACTTAGATAAACTTAACGAGTGGGCAGTCAGATGGCAGATGGAATTTAATATTGATAAATGCAGCGTTATGAATGTTGGTAGAAAAAACCCTGGTAATAGATACACCATAAGCAATGTATCGCTGAAAAGATCAGAAGGTGAAAAAGATCTTGGAGTGAGGGTGAGCCCAGACCTCCGACCTAGGAAACAATGTATTGAGGCCAGAAATAGAGCTAATAGAGTATTAGGATTCATTACCAGAAGTGTTAAAAGTAGAAGTGCGGAAGTTATTCTAAAGCTTTATCTGGCTCTAGTCAGGCCTCACCTAGACTATGCGGTTCAGTTTTGGTCTCCATATTATAGGATGGAAAGAGTGTTGCTAGAAACAGTGCAGAGAAGGATGACCAAAATGATACAAAGGATGCGTAACTTTAGTTATGAGAGGAGATTGAAGTTATTAAAATTACACTCACTCGAGAGATGCAGAGTAAGGGGCGATCTGATAAAAGTTTTTAAGTGGATAAAGGGATTTAATAAAGGAGAGGTAGGAAAAGTTCTTACGGCTTTTAACCAGGGTAGAACAAGAAGTAACGGATTCAAGCTGGAAAAGCGTAGATTTAGAAAGGAAATCGGGAAAAACTGGTTCACAAATAGGGTGGTGAACGAATGGAATGGTCTCAGTAGACAGGTAGTTAGTGCGGAGTCATTAGGGAGCTTTAAAGAGGAGCTGGATAGGTTCATGGATGGGGATAAAAGGTGGATGTAGGTAGTGTTAGGTGACAGGAACTACCACGTGTAGGCCTCGCGGCCTCTTGTAGCTTCCTTATTTTCTTATGTTCTTATGTCGTGCACAGCCACATAACGCCGTTCCTGCCTTGTGCCAGTTCTCCTCCAGAGCTCTCCACTTAATTGTCCCGCGAAGTGTGTGAGCAGTACCAATACGTCGGTGTCCCTGTACGAGACTATGATCCGTTCGTATCCATCCATATAGGCCGCCTTGGCATGCAATATTATACGTGTATCGGCCTCCTCGTGAGATGATTGCAGCTGTTCAACATCAGACCCCTGTGACGATGCTACTTTGGTTTCTTCCTCAAATCCACCTGCAGTGATCAACTCACAAGTGGGTCGGCTCTTTTTTGCCTCCAACATCATTTGATTGCTGAGAAACCTGGTAAGATTTGCCTTGTTTTCTGGTAAGTCCATGAACTGCTTCCAGTGGCAGGGAGTGGAATCTCTGCTGTCGATCGGTCTCGATTCCAGGGAGTGGAATCTCTCTGCTGGCGGCGGCTTCAGTGTCACATTGCATCAGCCTTAGCCTCTTTCATATAACAGCCGTAGGTAACTAATTATACCATAACACATGTATCACGAGCCACACAAGATTATTATATGACTAATTAATGAACATAAGAGCTTAAATAGCCTCTGAAGCATGCATATAAATGTTAAACTCACCAAACTGGCCTCGATGAAAATTACTGATGCACGTGATATCGAATCATAGATGCAACAATAAACAACAGATCTAGTCGATACGTCTATCGTTTATAAAGGATTCAAAGGATTAGGAATCCATTACAGTAGTTTTTGCCATTTTTTTTAACATATCCCAATTCTATAGCATAAACCAATATTTTTACAATATGGCTTGTTATTCTGCTCATTTTGACACCAAAAATAAGTTTGTAACTGCAGTATTGGTCATTTTATTGACATTTTTGTATTTTCGAGAAATTAAGATATTTCGCGATTGATAATGTTCACAAAATAACCCACTGTGAGGTCCCAAATCAAAATATCAAGTGTCATCCAGGCTAATATTGCTCAGGAGGTGTCATGGTTCAATCCTAGTATGGGTGATAGCTTGTAACAAACCGTTACCCCTCATGTGATTTCTGGGCCCCTTTTCACATAATATTCCTAGTCCAGTGTGGTTGGGGCTTGAATCCTCGTTGCACAAAAAAATAAAAGAAACAAATTCAGTGGACTAAGTCAGGCCCCACTGCACTTACCACCTCCCCACACTACCATCGGTTTGAGAAACGAGAAGGATAGAATGCAGGGGGTAGAATACAGGACAATACAAAACACACGATAAACGAACTTAAGTTTATTTAATAACCAAAGCAGGGAAATACACGTGGCGGCAGCACAGCACTCACATCCACGCACTCAATTTTTTTTACTAAGTCAATAACCTCAATGACTATACTACACACCCTGCTGAAAAGCAAAAAAAAGGGATTGATTGTAGCTCGCTCAATGTCGCTGATGTAATATGTGGGACCTGTCTGGGTTCCTTACAGGTTCCTTCCCCACGTAGTTCAGTCGTCGTTTCCTTGGCACGCTGGGCCCGCACACACTAACACACACCTTCCCTGCTCACCAGCCTCCAGCTGGCTATCACTACCCTGCTTACAGTCCTTCCCAAAGAGCAGCAGGACGATAATACTCGCATCCTAGCTCAGAACTAATGGGGACATTGTATACAGGGGAAGCCCTTGAGATGCGTGAGCAGACCTGTTGTTCAAACTGCAGCTAAACAGAGTGAGAATAAGGGTAGCTCGATCTGCGAGAGCTCCTCCCCAAAGATGGCGACCAGCATAGTTGCCACATCTCTTAACTAATATACTTTCTCTAAATCCCCATGACTGTTACTCTCTGCATGCCTTGTTTGCACAACATGCAACTTGAGCATGCATTGATATACTAACGCACCCAGCTATTCCGCAAGAAACAAATTACCGTATTTTACGGCTTATAAGACGCTGCATCTTGGAAGACTCGCCCTGATTTTGGAAAGAAATTTATAAGAAAAAGAAGAAACTGTTGTCCGATATACATTCATTTTCACACAAGAACACACTCACTATTCATTATCTTCATTCAGCACTGCTCATCAGCCATTTTTATTTCTAGCTTGTATGTGATAGTACAGGGAGGTCCCGAACATACGAGCAGTTAGGTTCCACCTGGCATACTCGTAAAGCGAAATCTCGTATAACGAAACACATAACTAATGGTAAAATATAGGTTTGGTTCCAGGACCCCATCAATTTAAAGAAAAAAAAAAAAAAAACATGTTTTTCAAGCTAAAATAAACTATAGCAAACACAACAAACACACAGCGTCTATATTACCCACACTGTACTACCTATTCTGTAGAAAAAGCATTCTGAAAGAGAAAATAGCACACAAAATAACATAACTGCACATTAATTAAATATAAAACATGCATAACAAGCAAAAAAGACGTTGTAATGTAGGGGACGCCGCGTGATACAAGAAAAGGTAGTGTAGCGGTCCCAAGGTTGGGGCTGCACACCTGCTAATTACCCCTAAAGGTCAGGCCGCGCCATATGCTTAATTACCCTTCAGGTCACGCCTTGCTAGGGGTGACCTGACTGCGGTCCCAAGGTTGGGGCCGCACACCTGCTAATTACCAGTGGTGGGCGCCGTTAATCAAAAAAGTTAACTTCATTAACCGTTAAACCGTTATTCAAAAAATTTACTTCGATAACCGTTAATCAGTTAATTCTTTAAAAATGTAACGGAAGTTATCGATAAACCGTTAAAAAAAAAGTTTTTGCTCTAAAACCCCCTAAAAACACCTTTGAAAAGTGCCAAAACTATAAAATCAGCCTTTATGGTTTTTTTGAAGGGCTTTAGAACCAAAACTTTTTTTTGCTTTAGAGTTTAAAAAAAAAAAAAAAAAGGCAGATTTTATAGTTTTAACTTTAAAAAAAACCTAAAAAAAGGCAGATTTCATAGTTTTGGCCCTGTTTTAGGTTTTTAAAGGCTTTTAGAGACAGAAAAGGGTGAAAAAAAAACTTAAATGAAACACAATATTAGTATAAGTTTATGAAATTTTTGGGTTAGCGGACTTGAGTTAACGGAAGTTAAATGTAATGGAAGTTGATTAGTCCGATAATGATTTCCAAAGTTAACTTAAAAGTTAAATCGTTAACGAAAATGTTAACTTCGTTAATTAACGAGTAACGGATTTACGGTTCGGTGCCCACCTTTGCTAATTACCCCTAAATGTCAGGCCGCGCCATATGCTTAATTACCCTTCAGGTCACGGCTTGCTAGGGGTGACCTCACTGGGGTCAACCAAATTCCCCTTTGTCCAGCCCGGGAGTGGTAGGGCGCGCATTTTGAACTTGATAATTTTACTCACCCCAGTTTGAATGTCGTATCATTGGATTTTCGATCTCGTATATTGAAAATAGACCCTAATTTACACATCATGTATCATCGGATTCTCGTATACCGAATGCTCGTATAACGGGACCTCCCTGTATAAGTAAATCGTCATGTTGACTGGCTGAACATGTGAACGCAGGTCGGACGGCGGGAGTGAAAACCCTACCACAGCTGTGTGCCTGCCTGATGTGCCGATCAGCTGAGTCTGGCTTTGTCGTCCTGAGTGTAAACAAACACCTATCACGTCCTCCCGTGCCTCACTACGTTGCCTGCCTCCTGTGCCTCACCACATATTGTTTGAATTTTCCTGTATGCGTGTAGTATTTTTGGTGGCTGCATGTACATATGTATACAAATTTTCATCTAATGTAACAAAGTTCCTTATACACGCAATGGCTATTGGTGCCAATCTGTCGGGGCGGAAAGGCTCCCGCCAGTATCGTCACATCACAGGGTGAGGACAGATTGGTAGTTGATTTGAATGTCTTATGGTATTCTAAATACTCTTAACAGGTATGTACTGAGGTTACATCATATAAGAGGCTGAATTGAATAGCTACCTAAGCTAACCTCCTACAACATTAGTCTTGTAAGGCTTGCATGAGTGTTTTTCAGGGTATTTTTTGGGGGAAAAAAGTGCGTCTTATAAGCCGTAAAATACGGTAATCACAATTATAGACTCCCTGTGGCATTCTCTCGGTAGCCAGAAAATCAATACCGAGAAGCGATGAAGATTGCCTTGCGCAGCGGAGACAAAGTAAATTTACCACTACGTATTTTGATTAATAAACATGCCCCATGACAATGGTAAATGAAAGTTAAGGAAGTGTAAGGTGTTAGTATAGTAAACCTTTGCTTTTATGGACCTCAATATAACAAATTTCAGCTTTAACAAACTTTTTCTGCCAGTTTGATATATGCGGGGATTTACCAAAAAAATATGATAAATGCGGAGTTTGGTTTGGTGGTGGGCCGGCCGAATATGAACACACAGGTCGGACGGTAGCTGTGTAAGCAAAGCCGACTGAGCGGTGCGCGGTTGCACGCCGATCAGTCTGACTTTTTTGGCCCGAGTGTAAACACACTGTGCCTCATTACGTTGCCTGCCTCCCGTGCCTCACCACGTATTGTTTTAATTTCGCTGTATGTGTGGGAATTTATGTCACATACATATATTTAATGAGGTCTTACCTAATCAAAAACCCATCTTCTATCTCATCCCGACAATACTCCAGCTAATCAACTAACTAGGATACTTATCGGTGGATAGTGGGTTGAAATGGTTGTAGGCTTTTATCAATACTGCCTGTCCTGTGATCCGAAGTGGTCAGCGCGTGATCAGGCCGGAGTGGTGAAGGGCGGAGGTGGAGGCGTTATTGTGGTTGGCGTCAAGTGGTTCATCAAACCATCCCGGCACGGTGTTTATAGTCACTGATATGTCTAGGAAGCTATTCAGGCTTCATAAACGCGGCACTGATATTTGCTATGTCGCTGAGACAAGTCCTATTGTATTTTAACACTATGTGCAAAATGAACGTATGTACAAATCTCTTCATATATACAAATCCACGTATATATTTAATAAGAGATGTTAACTCGGGGAGGGCTGGAAGTGTACTGATTCTCCGTGGGCTCAGCGGGCAGCGGCCACCACAAATTACACGTGTCACCTTTAGGTAGGCGAAATCTAATGGGCAGCACCCAAAATGATTCACTTCAAACCGGGGTGCTAATTAAAGGTGAAAATGTTTAAATTTTCGGGAAAATTTTCAATTTTCACCCCAGCACTTAAAACTTACTCAAATTCCCCTTAAAACCCATTACCTTTATAATAATTAACATCCCTTTTAAACCCCCTATATACCCCTTTGATGAGCGGAAAAAAATTTCCCTCACAGGGGGGGGGGGAAAAAAACCACCATCTAACCAAATAGAGGGTTGTGGTGGAAAATTTTCCCCAACGGGGGGCCCCAAAAAAACTAAATTTTCCGCTTCAGGTGACATCCCCCCAGGCCACACAGCGCCGGAAATTTTTGTATAGTGTTTGGGCCTTTGGTCTTTGGCTATTTTGAATGTATAGCCCGTAGAGGTACAAGAATTGCAGACATATACTTGATGGGGGGGAGAGTTTCCCTGATTTTATATCCCCAGTATAGCCCTCCCCATTGCCCCAAATTGTTTTAGGTTTCCCTCTATCCGGAAAGTTCGGGGGGACCTGATGGAGATAGTCTACACTCAGTCTTTATATTTATTGAGAGATTTGAGGTAATATTTGACGCCTGTTACCATGAGTTCCAAAATTGACCCTTTGATATCGGCTAATATTGAGCCATTCCGCCATGTAGTAATGATTTCCTAGATTTCTTCCCCCAAAAAATTTAGTAAGATGGGGGCTTTTTGGGAAATTAGTAGGGATGGCAGGGGGTTTTGGGAAAGATCACTTTCAAATTTCGACCTGACACCTAATTATGCCCTCATGATCAAGGACGACCTAAAATTTTTGGTAAAATTTTTCCTGTGGGGGCTGGTGAGGCCAAGAGCTAATTCCTCGGAAATCCCCTGTTTTTGTTTTGTTCTACCCAAAATTTTAAAGGATCAGAGCTTCCCTTTTAATGGATTGGGAGAAAATTATTTAGTCTTAATTAGTTTGCCAGTAAGGAAACCCTTTTCTATGTCACACAGGATCTGGGATCAATTCGGTTCCCTTATTATATTACAGATTTTCTGGCTGAGTGGAAACCTGTATAGGCAAATTTCACTCTTTCACCCCAGGTGGGGCCTTTAAACCATAATCCTGTGTTCAATTTGAGGGGTAGAATTTCCTCGCGAACATTATTTTTAGATTTTCATAGTGGCGATGTATTGATTTGAACTGGGAATACTTCCTCTAATAACTCACTTATTGGTGGGGCAAAAAAGTGGTTCCAATTTTGTAAATTAAAAGGGGTTTTCATGACTAGGAATACCCCTTTGTTTGGCTGGGGTATGTGGGATTGTCCCTTATTTCCCCACCCCCAGCATGGTGAACATTTAGACGTTTTTATTTTGATGACCTTTCCCTTTGGGTAAAGCCCAAAAAAATCGGGTCCTTTATTATTGGAAAGGTCCATCATGTCTTTGAGGTATTGCTAATAGTTTTAAAACCATTTTCCCTCAGCATTCAGCTGTGTCCTTTGTCCCCTTAACGTTAAACAATACCAATGTTATTTTACTACTACAGCAGCTACCCTACTTTTATCTTCCAATTGGGGCTAGGGGTTGAAAATTTTCATAGGGTTTTAGCCTCTGTATTGGCGAGAAAACCTGATATGGCTAAATTTACTTTTTTAATTAATAGGGGGTTTTTAACAGTTCAACTATCCTGCTTAGAAGATCTTTTGCACCACGTCAAACATTGTCTTTTTCAAGACTGATTACCATTATGGCTCACATTCAAAAACCCAGTGGGAAAAGCTCGAAATATTATTAGTGACTGCCATTTTAAATACTGTGGGGTCTGAGTTTTATCATGTTAGGACAAAAAAGCGATGTTTTAAAAAGATTTTTTACATTTCCTAAAGTTCTTAAGCTATAGGGCATGCTTTTAAAACAGTTTACCACGGAGACAGGTTTGGGAAATTTCCAAGGCTCTTAACCTTTAAATCTCGGAATAAAAGAAAAAGATATTTCATGGGGGTGGGTGTTCCCCCTCCATAAACATAATTTATTATTCGTACTTTTACTAGAAGCGCCCGGATTTAGGGATTGTATCTATTTTTTAGTAGGTCAAGTGGGGTTTTCTGGTAGGTGAGAGTTTGAATCTTAATTACGGCTGTTTATTTGCGAAACAGGCCAGGATAAATCCCCTAACGGGGGATTTTTAAACTCTGAGGGGGGGCTGATATAGCTTTTCCCCTGGCGAAATAATCGTGATCTCCCGGGGGGGTTTTTGTAAAACCCTTTGAAAAACTTTGGGTTTAAAAGAAGCTATCGCGTTGAGGAATATGAGCACACCCCATAATCCCTCATATCAATTACTTTACGAGATATCTTTGACATTCATGTTCATGTTTGATAACACTATCGAATCATTTCTTTTCCCCAGTGTTTTAATTTTTAACTTCACATATGCGTAAGCCGTCTCATTTTTTCCTTTTTAGTTTTTAGCATTAGCAGACCTGATTTTTAAACTTTTTATATCTATGGGGTTAGTCCCCCGCGCCCACACGTAATTACTCGTGAAGAAAACCAATTTAGAGCAAATTTTTTTAGCCCCTTCCCCATGATTTTAATTGTTTAACTCGTAAAATAAATATTAAGGGGAATTTTTACTTTACTTTTAAAAATTTTTTTAGTTGATAATTTAAATTATTTTAAAGGGGGTGGTAGAGCCGCTCCCTGACAAGGACGCGTAGAACGATTTTTCAACCACCACCTAACTACTACAACTAACTAGTACTATGAAACCCTCTGTTATCTACTCCCTGGCAATGGTAGTTGAACAGCCAGTCTTCCTAGCCGCAAAAACCCCCGCCTCCAGCCTCAAAACCCACGAGGGGTGGGTAGGCTCAAAATACCCAAAATTAACGCCCCCTTTGAATCACATGAACACAAATTCCTCACCGGGCCCCAATTTTTTGGTGATTCTTTCACATACATTTAAATTTGAAGTCCTTACAAATCTCAAACCCATGTTCTATCTCCCGACACTTTAAAACCCAGCTAATAAAATAACAAGGACCCTTATCGGTGGATAGTAGGGTTTGCAATGCGATCGGGGTTTGTTTAAATACTGCAATGGTCTTGTGACCGATGGGGTCCCCGGGATCGGGCCCGTGATTGACAAGAGGCGGGGGGCTGGAGACTTAGGTTTCTTTATCGCGTCAGGTTGGTTTTCAACCCTGTTATCCATGACCCGGCTATTTCATGTGTTGTATTTAAACACTGCCCTAGGGGACCTATATGTAAAAAATCAAAGCACGTTTTTATGTTTCTCCAGAGGGTGGGGGAGTGTACTGTTAGAAAGCACGATTTTAACCTTTTATCCTGGGGATGGCGGAGGTACTGTCCTTGTAGACAAGCAGTTTTTAACAATTTATTTATCCTCACGGGGGTCGGGGTGTACTGTTCCCCAAAAGGGGGGGCGGTGAGCCACCGCTACCAACCCTTAGCCGTATATTATTCCTGTGGCCTAGAATCAAATGGGGGGCCCCCAAGACCGTGCTCCAAATTAAGGGCAATTATTTAAGTCAATGCTTATTAACCACTGGGAAAAATTTATTTTATCCTTCCCATACAGGGGGTCCCCGTTTCGAGCATTGAACGGAATCCGATGATCAATGTTAAATTAGGGGTTTTTTTCAATATCGAGATCGAAAATCCAATGATACACATTCAACTGGGTGATAAAATTATCAACTCAAAATGCCCAACCACCACTCCCGGGGGCAAAGGGGGGTTTGGTTGACCCCAGTGAGGGCACCCCTACAAAACCTTGATGAAGGTTTTAAACATATGGGGGCGACCTGAAAATTAGGGGGAAATTTGCAGGGTTTTCGGACCCAACCTTGGCGCAGTCGGGCACCCCTAGCAAGGCTGACCTAAGGGTAATTAAGCAAGGGGGCGGCCTGACATTTAGGGGGAATTAGAGGTGTGCGGGCCCAAAACCCTTTGGGAAACCCCTACACTACCCTTTTCTTTTATCACGTGGGGTCCCCTACATTACAACGTCTTTTTTTTCTTTTTATGCAGTTTTTTTGTTTAATTAATGTGCTAAAGTTATTTTTTGTGCTTTTTCTCTTTAGAATCTTTTTTCAAAAAGGTAGTAAGTGTGGGTAAATAGACGCGTGGTTTGTTGTGTTTGTATAGTTTATTTTTGCTTGAAAAAAATGACTTTTTTTTTTTTTTTTTTTTTTTTTCCTTATTTTTCCATTAGTTTATGTTTCGTTATACGAGATTTTTGCTTTACGATATGCCCGGGGAACCCAAAAAGCTCGTATTTCGGGGGCTCCCGTCTATCATTTTCTTAAATTCCTTAATTATTACCCTTACCTTTTGATTATTTCAAAGTCATGTCCATGTTGTATTTGCATGGTTCAGGAACATATTTGTATTTTGAAAATACATATGAAAATTTGGAAAAAATAAGTTGAGAAATACTAAAAAAAAAACCAGTGACCAAGTGAGCAAAAGGGGCGTAGTGTAAAATATTCAAACGAATTTGTTTTGTATTTTAATTGTAAAAAAGCCTTGCAGTTACGTAAATTTAATGTTTTCTTGAAAGTTTGGGTTCAAAAAACCCTTTTTAAAAATTTTTTGGGGAATCTGCATCTTGGTAGTCCTCCACGGTTTGGATTCGCCAGATTTATGGGAAAAAAAGCAAAAAAGCAGTAACTTTGTTTTTAAATCCAATAACACATTCACAAGGAAGTAAAAAATACAAAATAGCATCTTTTAATAGTTGATTTTTCCAAAAAATGTTCTCTTTGGCAATGACTTAATACTATGAAAGGCAGCATGTTCAGCCTTTGTTTATTGATTAGGAGTCATTCAGGGAATACCCCCCCATCTGCTCCCAAAGGTATTGGCATGAAAAACTGCGAGTGAGATGTTGTCAAACTTGAAAGGGACAACTCTCTTCTCTGTTGGCTTGAGAACGACTAATTTGTTAGTTAAGGAAAAAATTAATAAAGTGACAATTACTATGAAAATCAACCGTGTCCACAGTAACCCTGATATACAAAAAAAAAAAAAAAAAGTACATAAGGAGCAGCTGCTACAGTTTCTAATGTTTATCCATAGATGGCCGCTACTGTCTCCAATACCTTTCCATAAAATCATTCTTGCCTCCAATCTTATCCTAGCAAACATTTTTTTCTAATATATCATCCCACCTTTCGAGTGATCTCAATCTTATATATCAGCCAATCTAATTCACTTTTTTTGATATCCCTACACTAACTTTTCTTTGTAGCTACATGTCCAAAACAGCTAACAGAAACAGAACCTTGTTTCATTCACTCTTTCAGGCATACATCTTTCTGTAAGTCTCAGAATTGGCAACAGTTAAACACAAAACTACAGAGCATCTCGTTCACAAAAATTTCACTCCTTTTTCTGCTACTGCTGATTTCCACAATCCCTCTAACTAAGGCTGCTTCAGTCATATCTCTCACTTGAAAGCTTCTGTAATGCCATTATTCTGCCATTTTTGTTGGCTGACATAAAGCTACCGTAAAAGGCGGCGTATAAGTCAACTCATTAAGCCTGAAAAAATTTCTCCAAAACTAGGGGTCGACTTATACGGCGTGTGGATAAAATGCGAACCTTTACCACCGAGTGGAAAACAAGTGGATCAGGGCAGGGACCCACGAAGCACTTACCACCTGCTTGGAGGTGGTAACTCCTACGTAGGTGGTAACTCGAATCCACAGCGCGGGTAGGTGGTAGATTTGGTGGTAAACCTACACGCTGGCCTACGAATGCTCGAGACTGGTATTACAAGAGGTAGTAAGTTTCCAGGCTCGCTTATTACTGCTGGGTATGCTATGAAATAAAAAATTTCTAGGTGAATGTAGACATAATCCCATTTGAATGACTATTATTCATATATATGAGTAAAGAGATGAAATACAAGCAAGGGGTCTCATCCACGTCTGGCAGCGCGGCCGCGGCAGCAGCAGCAGCATCATGAAGCAGAGGTGGATATCATTATCAACACCAAGGGAGATCTCCTTGGTAATATTTAGTAGGGGTGCGAGGACCCCTTGAGGAATCCTATGATCCCTGGTGATATTCTATGGTGCTTTCACAGGTTAGGGAGCTGACCTGTCTTCTTCAGGAAGGCACAGGTAAAGCGGTTAACGGTGTATTGTGAGACAGCGGCGGGGCAGGCTTACCGCCGCCCGCTACTCCGCCAGCGGAGATCTCCATGGTAATATTTAGTTGGGGAGCGAGGACCCTTTGAGGAATCCTATGATCACTGGTGATATCCTATGGTGCTATCACAGGCATAGGAGCTGACCTGTCTTCTTCAGAAAGGCACAGGTGAGGCGGATGACGGCGGGTTTTGAGAGAGGCGGCGGGGCAGGCTGGCGGCTGGCCGCCGCCCGCTCCCACGCCAACATACACAATAGGTTGGGAAGGGTTAAAAGTCTTATTACTCGATATTATACATCTTAGTGATTATGGTGAGCTGTTATATACACGTGTCATTATCTAAATCAGTGTAGCACCGTGTGTCACTTTAAATAAGGGTGAATTCAAGATGTTATGATGAGGTTACTGGCGGGGCAGTGAGTGACTGAACCATTATTGACAGGTCTACCCCATAACACAAATATTCACTATTTTAACCCACATACACACCTTCTACCACTAAACTACTAGCAACACAGGCTCCTTCCTTATATATCTTACTATCTGATACATTAAAACTCCTTAAAACGCAAGCATTCCAAATACAAGTACAAAATGTGCCACTTCCAGAGCAGTCCGAGGTCGCTCTCCAACTGCCTGGCTGCTCGCCGAGCGCCTCCCGACCTATACAGCAAGTATAGGCCTAACCATAGACCACTGTAAATCTGGACTGCGCACGGATTATCGGCCTGTTGCACAAGGGCCCCAAAGTCGGAGCGCCTGTTTTCAACTTCACTGTTCACTCGGTAACCAGGAAGGATATCGAAGCGAATTTTCGTAAGTTTTCAGTTTTACAGAAAAGTCGCTGATAGTGACGTAGTTTACATAGGAGTGAAAGAAGAAACTATAGGAGATGAGTGGAGATGATAGGAGTATATAGGAAGTAAAGAAGAGGCTGTTATGGAGATGTTGAGGTTAGTGGAGATGAGTGTAGGGGGTTGAAAGGGTGTGCAATGATGTTATGATGAGGTTGAGGAGGGTTGTGGAGTGGGTTTATGGGGGTTTAGTGGCCGAGGTTGAATTTCGTGGCTGCGAAACTGGGCGCGTAATTTTAGGTTATGTAACAGTGATGGTGAATGTTACGTGTGTGGTGTGGTGTGTGTGTGTGTGTGTGCGTGAGGTGATTAAAACCATATGAGGTGAAGTTTATGATGCGTCTCAGATTTCACTCACCTCACAACCCACTCACAAGTCACAACACCTAATAACCTACTCATTAATAACTCATAACACCTCTTAACCCAGTCACAACAAATCATAACTACTCATAACCCAGTCACAACACATCATAACCCACTCACAACAAATCATAACTACTCAGAACCCACTCACAACACATCAGAACCACTCAAAAAATCTATAACCCACTCATAACCCCTCACAACAACTTATAACCCACTAACAACACCTCATAATTATTAATAATTTCTTATAACTCTCTAACAACACCTCATAACCCACTCACAACACCCTCACAACCCACTAACAACACCTCATAATTATTAATAATATCTTATAACTCTCTAACAACACCTCATAACAACTCACAACCCACTCATAACACCTGCCACCTTAACTATCACTCCCTACCACATGCACAACCACACTCCACCACAACCCATTACAACTCCCACTTCCACACCACTCCTAACACCAGCCTTCTATCCCCCCACCATTGGGGCCCCTATGCAGCCTGGCGATTTCAAAACACTGGCACGTAAACAGTTCAGAGAATTAGTGGTCTATGGCCTAACCCATAATCTTGAGCTAATAATCTTAAGGTCGACTTATACGCCTGGTCGACTTGTACGCTGCAATTTATGGTAAGTAAATGTCCTCAGTATTGTAAAAACTTAATCCAGTTGTAATCTAATATACTATAGGAGTAGCCGTGTGTCTGTCTGTCTGTCTGTTTTGGGTAGCCGAAACTGTAAATTCAATTTTGATGAGAGTAGGCTAAAAAAATTGCAAATAAATCTTAGAGGGTAAGCGGCTTGGTCCAATGTCGACTGAATAATTTTGAAGGGGGGTTTTGGGCTAAAAACACTTTTCAAAGATTAGACTACATGAATACACTCTGCGGGAGCATCTTGCCGCATTTCACTAATTCCGTAGACTCATGGCCCTACCGTTTGTGTGCGTGTGTGTATTTACCTAGTTGTAACATACAGGAAAAGAGCTATGCTCGTACTGTCCCGTCTCCAAATCTACTATTATCCAGCTTGCCTTTGAAGTCCTGAATACTTCTTGCATTAATCACTTTTGCATCAAGGTTGTTCCAGGCTTCTATGCTTCTATACGGGAAGCTTCTTTTATGTCCCTCTTGCATGTTGTCCTTTTCAATTTCTTCTCATGACCTCTTGCACTTTTATCGTCCCACACAAACAGATCTTCTCTATCAATTTTTTCCAGACCCATTGATGCTCTATACAGTAAAACCCTTATAACTCGGAATTTGATATAACTCGGCAAGGCAGATTTTTTTTTTTTTTTTAAATCTATGCCTATAGCGCGTGTAGGCAGTGAGCATCAGGGGTGGGATGGTAGGCCCTGGAGGCTCACTCGAGGGCTGTGATGGTTGGCCCTCGCCCGTGGTGGTGCAGGCAGGATTCTTATAGTGACGCCTGTGATTAGACTTATGCCGCCCCCCTGTGTCCTCCCATGCACTCACAGTCGAAGGTAGAGTTAATGAACAGGGCATGTGGGTGTTCTTAGGCCACTCTACGGTGCAGAAAGATTTCAAGTGGATTTATGGGTCTCAATCGGGATCGAACTCGGGTCTTCGAGAACGCCACTCGGTGACGCTAACCACTCTGCTACCGCCTCCCCTAAACTGCATCTCTTGGTTTTCACTCGGCATATCATGCCCTCACAACCTCTTGTGTGAACATGTAAACAGAAAGTCAGCACAAAATAATGTATCTCGGCATATTGATGTTATTAGTGCATCTCTTCGCTTACACTCGGCATATCCTCAGTCGCATAAAGTCGTGTTTTTGTCCTTTTGACCCTTTCCTGCAGGTTCAGGCGCTTCAATTTCATTCCCTTCCTGCTGGAGACACCCTTGCGTGATGGAGCTGACATCTTGAAATACAGTACTGTATGATGTAATCCCAAAACACGTAAAATAGGTGGCAAAGTAAAGCAAAGGTCGGGAACCAGCGTGTAGGCTGTCAGTTGCTGAGCCGTGTTTATGTCGTCCATGCACAGTCTTGGATACGAATTCCGTTTTTTGTCAAAATTGAAAAAGGACTGGTTTCTGCTTCAAAAACACAACAAGCTTTGTAGGAGCCGAAATAATAACTAATGCAAAACATTGCAAACAATATCACAAAGTAGTATAACACACATTTCAGAAAGTGTTATTGGATTGGGATTCGTAATCCAAGACGGTGCTTGGACGACAAAAACACGGCTCAGCCTACGCGCTGGTACCCGACCTTTGCTTTACACTACCCTCCCGAGTTTCGCGCTTGCTTTCTTCCGGAGGCATAGCGCGAAACTCGCGGATCGTGAAACTCTGGTATTATAAACCCGGTAAAAATGCTTATTTAGTCCGGTTTTTTTTTTTGGGGTATGTGTGTGCCTACAGCGCCGTTAGGCAGTGACCTCCAGGGGTGGGATGGTAGGCCCTGGAGGTTAACTTGAGGGCTGTGTACCTACCGTATTTTACAGCTTATGACTCACTTTTTCCCCAAAAACATATCCTGAAAATGCCCCAAGCCCCTGTCCACCCAGCAGTGAATGGGTACTGGGTGTTAGCCTAGGGTTTGTGACCCGCTTCCCGGGGTGGTAGCTTTGGCCAACACTACGTAGAGAAGAGTAAGGAGGAGAGGAGCTTGAGATTGAGCTTGAGTTAGGAGTCACCCAGCGGATGCTGTTTTGGTCTGAGTGAGTAAGCCTGACACATATCTTGTCAGCTGATGGTTGTGTGACAGTGTTATACGACAATAACAGTGTCACAATGCTTTCCTCTCTTCTCTCCTGTCTCCTCCAGTACCTCCAGAAACCACAGTACCACACACGTCATGGTTAATCACTTATAAAGGAGTATTTTGTGGTAAATAGTAAAGTAAGGTGCTACTTATTTCGAGGTGTTACCTATCTTATGCGACACCGGCTGTTCCTGTAGAGAAAAACACAAACAAATGGAAAAAAACAAAGCAAAACTACATACAGCTATACTAAGCCTATTATTATACTATACTAAGCAGGAAGGAAGGAAGATGTGTCCCGTACGTCTCTTATGGGAGGCGGTAGCAGAGTGGGTAGCGTCAAGATATATGTCAAGCTCGAGCACGAGCTTGACAGACGACCTACAAAGTGATACTAAGCAGAAAAGGTCACAAGAAGAAGAAGTCTCCGAGTGGCGTTCTCGGTGATCCGAGTTCGATCCTTGATGAGGGCTGTAAAATCCACTTTAAATCTTTCTCTGCACTGTTGAGCTGCCTAATAACACCCACGTGCTGCCCATTAGCTCTACCTTCGATTATGAGTGCATCGGAGGGTACAGGGGGCGGCATGAGCCTCTAATCAAAGGCGTCACTATAGAAATTCTGTCTGCGCCACCACGGGCGAGGGCCAACCATCACAGCCCTCAAATTAATCTCCAGGGCCTACCATCCCACTCCTGGAGGTCACTGCCTAACGGCGCTGTAGTTACACACACACACAAAAAACCGAACCTCGGGGATATAATGCGCGAAAGTCGGGATGATAAGAATTTAGGACTCGGCGCGAAACTCGAGGATCGCGAAACTCGCATAGCGTGAAACTCGGGAGGGTAGTGTACTTTGCCACCTATTTTACGTGTTTTGGGATTACATCATACAGTACTGTATATCAAGATGTCAGCTCCATCACGCAAGGGTGTCTCCAGCAGGAAGGGAATGAAATTGAAGAGCCTGAGCCTGCAGGAAAAGGTGTAAGTGCTGGCAAGGATGGATGCAGGTGCATCCATGCATGCTGTTTGTGCTGAGTTTGATATCAAATCCAGCACATTCTACCCGTTCACTGGTAAGTGTAGTTTTTATGCTTTTACAGTACAGGGAGGTCCCGTTATACGAGCATTCGGTATACGAGAATCCGATGATACGAGATGTGTAAATTAGGCTCTATTTTCAATATACGATATCGAAAATCCAATGCTACGACATTCAAACTGGGGTGAGTAAAATTACCAAGTTATTTACTAAAGTAAATTACAAGTTATTTACTAAAGTAAATTAAAAGTTATTTACTAAAGTAAATTAAAAGTTATTTACTAAAATTATAAAGTCATTTACTGACTACGTATATGATTTTACCTAAGGTTGTACGATAATAATCAATTTGAAAAAATTATAATTCTGGTGGCTCGGTACGACAATGTGGCCTACAAAAATTCACATCCTGGACGATTTACAATGATTCAGATGCACAGAGACGAGTTTGTGGGCAGTGGAAGAGGTCTGCGCACCCTTCCCTTGTCCCTTACCTACCCTAAGCCCCCTTCACACATTCCATAATGGAACCACGAACGCGCCAACAATGCAATGCACAGTGCCATCATGGTCCTGGTTATGTGTCCATCCTGACCGATCGTGACGCTCGTGACGCGCTCGGCCGAGGCCATGAAAATTTAGTGCGTGCACTAAAAAATCGGGAAGCTCCCCGATGTTTGTACCCAATGCAGCGCTATCTTAAGTCTATCGTGACGCTATCGTTATCTATGTAGCAGCTTCGTGACACTACCGTGATCGTCTTATGTCTATCGTGACGATAAGAATCGTTACGCGCGCTTTCATTCCTACCTTCCCCCCTTTTTTGCACCCCCTTCCGCCTCCCCCCCCTTTCTCATTCACCTCCATCTACCCCTGACTCCCTACCCCCTAGTCCATCACAACGTGGTGACACCACCCTTCCCCTACTCCCTAAGCACGTGTAGATGCCACCCACCCCCTTGTAACCACTCATATCCCCCCACCAACACCACAACGCCTTCTCCTCCCTCCCCCCCGTTTCCCCACCAACACCCCCTTCTTTATTACAACCCCCCTCCCCCGTTTCCCCTCCTTCTCCATCACCAACAGGTATACCAACCCCTGTTTCTCCCACCTTCAACTCTACCCCCCCTTCCTTCTCCATCACCATGGCAACCCCCACCCACGTCACACGTGTGAGGCTTGTTGCTCGCTCTTGACGCTATCGTGATACGTTCATGGTACCGTCATGGCAGTCGTGGTTATCGTAGCTCTATCGTGACGACAAAATGACCGTTGATTTTCCATTCGTGACGTAGTCTTACAGCTGTCATGACTCCATCGTGACCATCTTACGACCATCATGATACATACGTACAGGCAGCATGACATTGTTGTGAGGCTATCGTGGTCTGCGTTTATCGTGGTAAAATTACACGATAGCGTCAATAATCAAATTGGTGGCGCTATCGTGGTTCGATTATGGAATGTGTGAAGGGAGCTTTACCCTCTCGAGTCTATTGAATCACGCGGCAGCACCGAGGATCTTTCCTCTTCCCCAAGTGATCAAGGGGAGGAGGAAGAACTCTAACCCAGTCACCCCTGTTTTCTCTCGAGCCTCGGAGAGAGAAAACAGGGACTCTCAGCTGGCTACTTGCCAGCTTCCTGTCTCCCCACACAACATTACCACTTGTGAGTGTTATGCATGTTTTATGTTTAATTAATGTGCAGTTATGTTATTTTGTATGCTATTTTCTCTTTCAGAATGCTTTTTCTACAGAATAGGTAGTACAGTGTGGGTAATATAGACGCTGTGGGTTTGAGTTTGCTATAGTTTATTTTAGCTTGAAAAACATGACTTTTTTTTTCTTCCTTTTCTTTAATTGATGGGGTCCTGGAACCAAACCTATATTTTACCATTAGTTATGTGTTTCGTTATACGAGATTTCGCTTTACGAGTATGCCAGGTGGAACCTAATTGCTTGTATCTTCAGGACCTCCCTGTACTGTTTTTACAATTTTTTTAATTTTTTTTTTTTACCCATATCAGAGGACATTGCATAACTCTGCACATTGAATAACTCGGCAAGGGCCAGAGCCCCTTTCGTGCCGAGTTATAAGGTTTTTACTGTACACTGCTATAAAATCTCCCCTTTCTCTTCTTTTCTCAAGAGTTGGGAGTTTTAGTCTTGAAAGTCTTTCCTCATATGGTAAATCTCTCAGGCTTGGAGCCATTTTTGTGGCTGCTCTTTGTATTCTCTCAATCTTCCTTATATCTTTCTTTTTATGTGAGTGTGTGTGTGTTTTTTACCTAGTTGTTTTTACCTAGTTGTAACATACAGGAACAGAGCTATGCTCGTACTGTCCCGTCTCCAAATCTACTATTATCCAGCTTGCCTTTGAAGTCCTGAATACTTCTTGCATTAATCACTTTTGCATCAAGGTTGCATTCCAGGTTGCATTCCAGGCTTCTATGCTTCTATACGGGAAGCTGTATTTTTTTTTGTCCCTCTTGCATGTTGTCATTTCTTCTCATGACCTCTTGCACTTCTATCGTCCCACACAAACAGATCTTCTCTATCATTTTTTTCCAGACCCATTGATGCTCTATACACTGCTATAAAATCTCCTCTTTCTCTTCTTTTCTCAAGAGTTGGGAGTTTTAGTCTTGAAAGTCTTTCCTCATATGGTAAATCTCTCAGGCTTGGAGCCATTTTTGTGGCTGCTCTTTGTATTCTCTCAATCTTCCTTATATCCTTCTTTTTATGTGGTGGCCAAATCACTGCCGCATATTCCAACCTTGGTCGAATCAAAGATGTTATCAATTTCTTAATCATCTCTTCATCCAGATATTTGAATGCCATTCTTATATTCCTCAGCAACTGATATGTATCTCCTGTGATCTTGTTTATATGCTTCTCAGGTGACAAATTATCGGTAATCCACATTCCCAGATCTTTTTCGACCTTTGTTTTGATTATCCATTCATTTCCCATCGAATACTTTCCTCTGTCTCTTTTTGCTACTGCCCATTTCCATCACTTTACACTTTTTAGCATTAAACTCCATTTCCCATAGTTGACTCCATCTGAAAATCTTATCTAGATCCTTTTGTAAATCCTCACAGTCCTCTTTACTTTCTACTTTTCTTAGTAATTTAGCATCATCAACGAATAAACTCATATAACTGTTCACTCCCTCTGTCATATAATTTACATAGACCAAGAACATCACTGGGGCCAATACTGATCCTTGAGGAACTCCACTTATCACACTGCACCATTCTGACTTCTGATCTTTTATTACTGTTCTCATCTCTCTGTTGCTCAAAAAGTCTTCCATCCACTTCAGCAAACCACCCTTCAATCCTCCTACATGTTCTAGCTTCCAGAGCAGCCTCTTGTGAGGTACCTTGTCAAATGCCTTCTTTAGGTCCAAGTATATGCAATCGACCTACCCCTCTCTTTCCAATAAATTCGTTGTACATGACATTCCTCCTCTAAATCCAAACTGGCCACCTGCGAGTGTGTTTGTCTCTTCCAAATATTTCAACCATCTGTCCTTCACAATTTTTTCACACATTTTTGCCACTACACTTGTTAATGATACTGGCCTGTAATTTAATGGTTCTTCTTTGTCTCCTCCTTTGTGAATTGGCACAATATTTGCTCTTTTCCAATCAAGCGGGACTCTGCTCTCCTTGAGTGAACTCTCAATTACACCATGTAACTTTCCAGCTAGTTGGTTACTGCACTCTTTCATTATCCAATTCGACACTCCATCTGGACCCGGGGCTTTTCTCACATCTTGACTTTCCATTAGCCTTTTTACTTCTATTACGTCTACTTTTATGTCTTCCATTATATTTTCTTTTTAAATTCACTTTCTCGTGTAAATACAGTCTGTAAGCACTTATTCATCACCTCAGCCTGTTGTAATGCATCTTCGTACACTATGCCTTCTACTTTCAGCTTATCTATCCCTTCCTTGTTTTTCATTTTTCCATTTATATATCTATAGAAAAGTTTCGGTTCGTTCTTACATTTTTCTATTATATTTCTCTCATAGTTACTTTCTTCTTCTCTTCGGATTCTTACATATTCATTTCTAGTTGTTTTGTACTTCTCCCAAAGGTTGATACCTCCTTTTTTCCTCCAACTATTCCATGCTAGTCTTGCTAATTCACATTTTCTGTTAAACCATTCATTCTTTTTCTTTTCTCTGATAACCATCCTTGGAACATAATTATTTATTCCTTCTGTGTAAATTCGGATGAACTCATCCCATTTTTTCTGGGTACTCCTTGTTGCATGGAAACTACTCAAGTCTGTCTCTCCGAAGAATGTTCTTAATCCGTCAAAGTCTGCTTTTCCATAATTGTATCTTCCTATCTTGTGTTCTTCTCTTCTCCCCTCTTTTTTGCTATCATTTACTTCAAATTCAATAGGTACATGGTCACTCTTTCCAAGTGGGCACTGATAATTTACTTTACCAATTACTTCCAGTTCTTTCGTCAATAGTAGATCTAGTCTTGATGGTTCTTCGCTACCTCTGTTGTATTCTCTTTAATCCACTGAGTCATGATGTTATTCATTACCAAATCCAACAATATACCACCCCATGAGTCTTCTCCTCCTTCAGTATACCATTCTTCCCAGCAAACTTCTTTACAGTTAAAATCTCCCATCAAAATTATGTTCTCACAATTTTCCATCGTATTCTTTAAACATTTGCTTGTGTCTCTTATCATGTCTCCATATTCCTCTCTTCCCCAGGAATTTGTCTTAGGTGGAACGTATACGAGTACTAAGTCTCTTATTTTTCCTTTTTTCATCCCCAACTCTACCTTCAACACCTCTGCCATACCTTCTCCTTTTTCCACATTTCCTACTACAACATCCTTCCTTGTTAACATCATTACACCACCTCCCTTTTTCTGATTTCTGTTTCTCCTCCATACATTATACAGGGATATATATAAGTTTTTATGCTATCTCAATTTTGGTAAAAAAATATATATATACAGGGAGGTCCCGAAGATACGAGCAGTTAGGTTCCACCTGGCATACTCTAAAGCGAAATCTCGTATAACGAAACACATAACTAATGGTAAAATATAGGTTTGGTTCTAGGACCATCAATTTAAAAAAGAAAAGAAAAAAAACGTGTTTTTCAAGCTAAAATAAACTATAGCAAACACAACAAACACACAGCGTCTATATTACCCACACTGTACTACCTATTCTGTAGAAAAAGCATTCTGAAAGAGAAAATAGCACACAAAACATAACTGCACATTAATTAAACATAAAACATGCATAACAAGCAAAAAAGACGTTGTACTGTAGGAGACTCTACGTGATACAAAAGAGGGTAGTGTAGAGGTCCTTAGATTGGGGCAGCACACCTGGCTAATTACACCTAAAGCCGGCCACACACACACCGGCGCAGCCTGTCCGGCCGACAAAAAGTGGCGGGGCATCGTTCGCCGGACGAGACCCACACACACACACCGGCCGCCTCATGAAAATATACAGTACACGTCGGACCACCGTGGTGACAACATGAATCCGCTGTCCGAAAATGACTTGTTGGTGATGGCTGCATGTGCAGCCATATATAATACCTATATATAATACGTCATACTATATATATACTATACATACTATATAATACACCTGCCCCACACTTCACGACTGAGAGTGCTGTGAAGTGTGGGGCAGGTGTATCCGGCTTCTTTCCTGTGAATACAGGAGTGAGGCAAGGGTGCGTCCTTGCCCCATCACTTTTCAACGCTTGTATGGACTGGGTATTGGACAAGGTTGTAGATCAAAGTGATTGTGGAGCATCCGTTGGCAACACCAAGATCACTGATCTTGTTTTTGCCGATGATGCAGTAATCTTTGCTGAGTCGCTGGAGGTCCTGGTGATGGCTCTCGAGGCGCTGCACGAGGAGGCAAAGCCTTTGGGACTTAAGGTCTCCTGGCTCAAGACCAAGGTCCAGGTGTTTGGAGACTTACTAGATGAAGCAGTACAGTCTGTTCATGCATGTGGTGAGGACATTGAGATCTTGGAAAGTTTTACATACCTTGGTAGCGCAGTCCATAATGACGGCGGGTCACGTCAAGAAGTCTTACGGCGGATTGGCATAGCCCACGGTGTTATGGACTCGCTCAGCGGGAGTATTTGGCGTTGTCGGTACCTGTGCAGGAGGACGAAGATCCGGATCTTCAAATCGCTTGTGATCCCTGTCTTACTCTATGGTTGTGATACATGGACACTAAATAGTGACTTGAAGAGACAAATCAATGCCTTTGGTAATAAGTGTCTTCGCAGAATCATGGGGTATCGCTGGGATGATTACGTGTCAAATCAGCGATTGCACCGTGAGACTGAATCGAGGCCTATTACCTGCACAGTCCGTCAGCGCCAACTTCGGCTATATGGGCATGTGGCACGCTACCCTGAAACCGATCCTTCCCATCGGGTTGTATCTGTAAGAGACAATCCGGCGTGGAGGAGGCCAAGGGGGCGCCCACAAGGCTCGTGGCTGGGGCAAGTTGATGTTTCCTGTCGAGAGCTGATTGGTATGGGAAAGGAGCCTGCATGGGAACTCGCGCGTGGTGACCCCCGGGAGTGGCGTCGTAGGGTGGGCGAGGCGACGCACCCCCCGGCGTATGCCCCCAATGATTGATTGATTGATACTATATATAATACGTCATATATAATACCTATACAGGAGAACCTCGTTTATCCGGCACCCTCGGGGGGGAGCGCATGCCGGATAACTCCTTTTGCCGTTGTTTTGAGAGTTACTCTTATGGAATCGCCCAAAATCCCAATAAATACTGTGGTTTCTGGAGGTTGTTGTTGTTGTTGTTTTAGGGCTGCGAGGATCCCTTGGGGAACACTATGAGCCCTGGTGATGTCCTATGATGCTATCACAGGCACGGTAGTTGACCTGTCTTCCTCAGGAAGGCACAAGTGAGGCGGATGACGGCGTGTTGCCGAGAGGGGGGAACGCCAGCCGCCGCCAGCAGGGTGGGCAGGTCAAAGGTAGTGACGTTCAGGGCGAGGAGTTGAGACTGTAGCACTACACGGTGTGAGTGGAAGTGCGGACACTGCAGCAGAAAGTGTTCAATAGTCTCCGGAAAATTCATGCACCAAGGGCAGTGGGGTCAGGGACAGACGGAGGCGATGCAGGTGAGCTGTGAGTGTCGTGTGCCCCAGGCGGAGGCGGGTGAGAGTGACATCCAGGATGCGGGACTTTTTCCGTATCCACGGCTGGGGGGAAGAGTCACTGCGGTATTGGCCCATGGAGGTGATGCGGAGGGCATCGCTGAGTGTGTTATTCCAGGTGGAGCGGCAGACCCGGGGGATCAGGCGTTTGGCTGCGGAGAGCGGCAGAGGGAAGGGTGTCGTGTTTACATCTGTTAAGGCCATCCTGGCAGCAGAATCAGCCACCTCATTGCCTGGGATACCAGCGTGGGAGGGAACGCACTGGAAGGCGATCTCCCACCCCTCGTTGGTAAAGTGAAGGGCCCTCTGGATGGTGTGGACGAGGGACGTAGAGGATCGTGGATGACGGGAGAGGAGGAGGTAGAGTGAGGAGAGAGAGTCTGTGTAGACCACAGCCTTGCCCAACTAAATTTCTGCCGATTTTCAGTTTTTGAAATAATTATACTTAATTAATGCCTGGGTCGATTAGTGCCGTTGTTTTAAATGCCGGTTAAATGAGGTTCTCCTGTATTATCATAAATACAATTATTACTGGTACAATTAGTCATTATCTGGCCAAGTGAGGGGCGGGCCGCGCCGGAAGGCACCCACACACACGCAGGCGGCAGGCCGCGCCGGACGGAATTTTCAAGCACCGACTGATTTTCATCCGGCCGCTGCGACAGGCCCGGCCGGATGAAAAACATCCCCACACACACACCGGCCGCCTCTAGCCACGCCCCTTTTTGTCGGCCAGACAGGCCGCGCCGGTGTGTGTGTGGCCGGCTTAAGGATGAGGCCGCGCCATATGCTTAATTACCCTTCAGGTCATTGATTGCGGTCCCAAGGTTGGAGCCGCACACCTGGCTAATTACCCCTAAGGATCAGGCCGTGCCATATGCTTAATTACCCTTCAGGTCACTGACTGCGGTCCCAAGGTTGGAGCCGTACACCTGGCTAATTACCACTAAATGTCAGGCCGCGCCATATGCTTAATTACCCTTCAGGTCACGGCTTGCTAGGGGTGACCTGACTGGGGTCAACCAAATCCCCCTTTGTCCAGACTGGGAGTGGTAGGGCGAGTATTTTGAACTTGATAATTTTACTCACCCCAGTTTGAATGTCGTAGAATTGGATTTTCGATCTTGTATATTGAAAATAGACCCTAATTTACACATCTCGTATCATCGGATTCTCGTATACCGAATGCTCGTATAACGGGACCTCCCTGTATTGACCCTCCCCAACTGGCACATCCTCCGAATCACTCGGCTTCGTTTCTACTAAACCCAATGTGTCTGGTTTCTTGGCTCTCAGGTAATCGTTTACTTCTGTTAATGTTGACACTAGCCCATTTATATTTGTGTACGATACCTGCCATCCTTTTTCATTTTCCTTTGAACTGTCTTCTCTTACTCTTTCTCTTTTAGATACCACTTCTTCAGTTTTTGGTCTAAAACTCTCTAATAGAATTTCAGTTTTTCCTCTTCTGTTCTCAATTAGTTTTTTTCTTTGGCTTCTTTCAACAGTACATTCAAACTGGCCCTTTCTTCCTCATTCATATCTTTTCTTATCCATATTTTCTTATATTCTTCTGTCTTTGCCAGTTTCCATGCCTTCGACAATATATTTAGTGCTGTATTTTGTGACCTAAACTTAACTTTTAAGGGGCGGGCCCCTCCTTCCTCATATTTCCCTAACCTATGTATCTCTTCTTCTATCACCGTATTTTCTTCTACTACACACAAACCTCGATTTCCCGGACCTTCATTTCCCGGATGGATTTGCCGGACAAAATCCGAGGGCCGTGGATATGTCAGAGTCCCGGACAATTTTTTATATTTTTTTTATTTTTTACGTTGAAATGCCTGGTCCTGTTCGTAAATTGACAAAGTTGTCTGGCGGTCCGAGCGTCTCCTGTCACCCCTGGTCAGTGTCCGCGCCCCCCGCCAGGTGGCAGCATGCTCAGCGGTCGTATTGTTTACATTTGGGCACACGACACTCACGGTTCACCTGCATGGCCTCCGTCAGTCCCCTGACTACCACTGCCCCTGGTGCAGGAACGTCTCTTGAGACTATTGAACACTTTCTGCTGCCTCCCGCCAGGTGGCAGCATGCTCAGCGGTCGTATTGTTTACATTTGGGCACACGACACTCACGGTTCACCTGCACAACCTCCGTTAGTCCCCTGAACCCCACTGCCCCTGGTGCAGGAACGTCTCTTGAGACTATTGAACAATTTCTGCTGCCTCCCGCCAGGTGGCAGCATGCTCAGCGGTCGTATTGTTTACATTTGGGCACACAACACTAACTGTTCACCTGCACCGCCTCCGTTAGTCCCCTGACCCCCACTGCCCCTGGTGCAGGAACGTCTCTTGAGACTATTGAACACTTTCTGCTGCCTCCCGCCAGGTGTCAGCATGCTCAGCGGACGTAAAAGTCCGCGGCGGGGTAGTTGATATTGGCGGTTGCCGGACAGTAAATACTAGAATAGGATAAATGTCCGGGGGTGGGTAATGAACTAAATTGGCTCACCCCTCATTTTTGTTATTCTCTTACTGTCTTCTTTATAGGGACTGGCAACTAAGCGTGCTTTGTGTTACCCATTTTTTTTGTGCCCTTGGCCAGTTCTTTGTGATGGGAAAAAACAACAACAACAACAACGCATCGGACTGTTGTGATTCCCGGACTGTTGCGGTTCCCGGACCAGTGCTCCCCCCTATTAGTCCGGAAAAATGAGGTTTGTGTGTACTTTAAATATTTCTTTTGCCCTTCTTTTCTTCCTCTTCTCTTAAGTTTTTCTTGGGCAGCACTTTTTCCTTCAAACCAAAAATGATGAAATTTCTTTTTGTCCACCGTATCTCTTACTAAATTTTCCTTTTGCTTTATCACTTTGATTACTTCTTTGGTCAGATTTTTCTTTTCATTTTCTTGATCTTCAATTATTTGGCGTAAGCTTTCTTGGTCTTTTTCTTTTTCTATCTTCCATGTCTTTCATCTTTCATTTCCTCTTGTGTCATTTTCCATTTCTTATGTACTGCATTAATTTCTGCATGCAATTTCAATACCTTTTCGTCGTCTTGTTTACCAATTAATTCGTCCACTCTATTTTTTTAAATAGTATTATCTTTTTCCAGTACGAACACTTTCTTTTCCATCTTCTCTAGTCTATCCATCATTTCGTGTACTACTACATTTTCTAGCATTAAGACTCTTCTCTGGTTCGTTTTCAGCTCTAATGTGCCTTTTTCTTTGGTATTGAAGCCATCGAAATTGGTCGCGGCGGGGTCTTCCATCTTTGTTTACTTCAAATATTTTTCACTTTTTAGGCTAATCATTTGGAGACGAGACTATTTCACTGCATAGCTCTCACCTGTAAGTACTCAAGGTCTTTTTGGGTCCTCTGCGTCCTTGTTGGTCACACAACTGTGTGTGTGTGAGTGCGTGCGTGCGTGCGTGCGTGCGTCGTGCGTGCGTGCGTGCGTGTGTGTGTGTATTTACCTAGTTGTATTTACCTAGTTGTAACATACAGGAAAAGAGCTATGCTCATACTGTCCCATCTCCAAATCTACTATTATCCAGTTTGCCTTTGAAGTCCTGAATACTTCTTGCATTAATCACTTTTGCATCAAGGTTGTTCCAGGCTTCTATGCTTCTATACGGGAAGCTGTATTTCTTTATATCCCTCTTGCATGTTGTCCTTTTCAATTTCTTCTCATGACCTCTTGTACTTCTGTCGTCCCACACAAACTGATCTTCTCTATCAATTTTTTCCAGACCCATTGATGCTCTATACACTGCTATAAAATCTCCCCTTTCTCTTCTTTTCTCAAGTGTGTGTGTGTGTGTGTGTGTGCATGTATTTACCTACAGCCAAATTCCCAACATCCGACCTCCAAACATCCGACTTGTCCAAACAATCAACTTTTTTCTTCTGTCCCAAGTCGGATAAATTATTAAACAATTCCAGACAACCGACCCTCGGTCAGACGTTTGAATTCGGCGGCGGGCGGGAGGCAGGTAGTTCGTGTTTTTCTCACTACCCGCTCACAGCGCTGGTAGCGGATTGGCGTTGGCGGGTGTTTTCAGAGTTTATTTACACTTGCTGTTGGCTGCTTCACCACCACATTGTGTCTTGTTTTGGCCATTTATTTTACTTTCTACAGTGAATAATGTCGTCTACAAGTGCTAAACGTAAGCGTGTTGTGTTGAACATTGAACAGAAAGTGAATATTATAAGGAAAGTAGAACAAGGTGTTCCTAGACAAGATATAAGTTGGGAATTTAACATCGGCAAGACGACTGTGGTGGACATTTTAAAGTCCAAAGATAACTTGTTTAAGTTTTTTGCTGATACAGAAACTAACAAGTTTTTAACAAAACGGAAAACTCTGAGCATGCCTAAGTTGGCTTTGCTGGACGAAGCAGTGTGGGAATGGTATAAAATGAAGCGTAATGATGGTAAAGGGAAGCCAGTGCATGGCTATATGATAATTGAACAAAGCAAGGAGATGTACAAGAAAATGAAGATAAAGGAACCGTGTACTTTCTCAGATGGATGGCTTCGCAATTTCAAGGTTCGTCACGGCATCAGGAAGCTTAGTATAGCTGGTGAAAAACTCTCAGCTGACTCGGTTGGTGCTGAGGAGTTCATCGATAATTCGATATTAAATTATGTACATCCGAACATCCGACTATTCCAATTATCCGACCTACCTTCGGTCCCCCCAAGGTCGGATAATTAATACTTAGCTGTAGTTGTAACATACAGGAAAAGAGCTATGCTCGTACTGTCCCGTCTCCAAATCTACTATTATCCAGTTTGCCTTTGAAATCCTGAATACTTCTTGCATTAATCAATTTTGCATCAAGGTTGTTCCAGGCTTCTATGCTTCTATACGGGAAGCTGTGTTTTTTTATGTGTGTGCGTGCATGCGTGCGTGCGTGTGTGTGTCTGTGTACTTGCAGGACAGGCGTGGGGCTGGGTTGAGGCAGGCATGGGGCTGGGGTGAGACAGGCATGAAGCTGGGGTGAGACAGGCATGAAGCTGGGGTGAGACAGGCAAGGGGCTGGGGTGAGACAGGTGTGGAGCTGGGGTGAGGCATGCGTGGGGCTGGGGTGAGGCATGCATGGGACTGGGGTGAGGCAGGCGTGGGGCTGGGGTGAGACGGGCGTGGGGCTGGGGTGAGACGGGCATGGGGCTGGGGTGAGGCAGGCGTGGGACTGGAGTGAGACAGGCGTGAGGCTAGGGTGAGGCAGGCTACGGTGGTGGTAGGTGGTCTACCCCGAGGAATTTTGACCAGTGACCAACGACAGCAACAACACGATTGGAATTTGCACTCACATTGTTGTCTAATATATACTACTACTACAAACATCAATACATGAGTCCGAAGGGCCCACAAGCACTTGTCTAATATACTATAGGAGTAGCCGTGTGTCTGTCTGTTTTGGGTAGCCGAAACTGTAAATTCAATTTTGATGAGAGTAGGCTAAACAAATCGCAAATAAATCGTAGGTGGTAAGGGGCTTGGTCCCATGTCGATTGAATAATTTTGAAGGGAGGTTTTGGACTAAAAACATTTAACCCTTTCACGTACAAATGACGTCTTTGAGCGTCATCCAAAAATAATATTTTAAAATATTTATTAAAAATCTTAAAAAGCGCGCGGTTGACGTGAGATTCACTTGACCGTTGGAGCGAATTACAATATATTATATTAAAATATATTTTGTATAATATAATATTGTATATTATTTTATACAATATAACGTATTTATTAAAAAAAAAACGTTAACGCTATTTTTTACTTCGTTGTATGGCTTTATTTTTGAGCGAATTACAATATATTATATTTCACTGGAAAAGAAATTTATTCAGCTATGTCATGGAATGTAGAAAAATCTTCTATGATGATAAGTTGATTTTTGGTATATTATTTTTTGCCGCAGGGTGTTATTTTTTTTCTTTTTTCACTTCTAACTCGAGGTTTTGTAAGTTATTTTCACGCTAGCGTATTTTTTTTAACATTGTATGATATAGGAAATGATCTTAGCTTAAAAACGAAACATAATTGAACTCGATACCTTTGATAGTTTAGTTTCTAGACGTGGTGGAAGTACAGTAAAACCCTTATAACTCGGCACTGTATAACTCGGAATTTGATATAACTCGGCATGGCAAAGACTAATGTTTTTTTTTTTTTTTTTTTTTACACACACACACACACACACCCACACCCACACACACACACCCACCCACCCACCCACCCACCCACCCACACCCACACCCACACCCACACCCACACCCACACACACACCTATGCCCATAGCACATGTAGGCAGTGAGCTCCAGGGGTGGAATGATAGGCCCTGGAGGCTCACTCGAGGGCTGTGATGGTTGGCCCTCGCCCGTGGTGGCGCAGGCAGGATTGTTATAGTGACGCCTGTGATTAGAGGCTCATGCCGCCCCGTGTCCTCCCATGCACTCACAGTCGAAGGTAGAGTTAATGGACAGGGCATGTGGGTGTTCTTAGGCCACTCGACGGTGCAAAAAGATTTCAAGTGGATTTATGGGTCCCCACTCGGGATCGAACTCGGGTCTTCGAGAACGCCACCCGGTGACGCTAACCACTCTGCTACCGCCTCACCTAAACTGCATCTCATGGTTTTCACTCGGCATATCATGCCCTCACAACCTCTTCTGTGAACATGTAAACAGAAAGTTGGCAAAAAATAATGTATCTCGGCATATTGATGTTATAACTGCATCTCTTCGCTTACACTCTGCATATCGTCAGTCGCATAAAGTCGTATTTTTGTCCTTTTGATCTTTTCCTGCAAGCTCAGGCTCTTCAATTTCATTCCCTTCCTGCTGGAGACACCCTTGCGTGATGGAGCTGACATCTTGAAATACAGTACTGTATCATGTAATCCCAAAACACGTAAAATAGGTGGCAAAGTAAAGCAAAGGTCGGGAACCAACGTGTAGGCTGTCAGCTGCTGAGCCGTGTTTATGTCGTCAAAGCACCGTCTTGGATAGGAATTCCGTTTTTTGTCGAAATTGAAAAAGGATTGGTTTCTGCTTCAAAACACAACAAGCTTGGTAGGAGCCGAAATAATAATCAATGCAAAACATTGCAAACAATATCACAGAGTAGTATAACACACATTTCAGCAAGTGTTATTGGATTGGGTTTCGTAATCCAAGACGGTGCTTGGACGACAAAAACACGGCTCAGCCTACGCACTGGTTCCCGATCTTTGCTTAATTTGCCACCTATTTTACGTGTTTTGGGATTACATCATACAGTACTGTATATCAAGATGTCAGCTCCATCACGCAAGGGTGTCTCCAGCAGGAAGGGAATGAAATTGAAGAGCCTGAGCCTGCAGGAAAAGGTGAAAGTGCTGGCAAGGATGGATGCAGGTGCGTCCATGTGTGCTATTTGTGCTGAGTTTGATATCAAATCCAGCACATTCTACCTGTTCATTGGTAAGTGTAGTTTTTATGCTTTTACAGTACTGTATTTCCTTTTTTTTTTTTTTTTTTTTTTTTTTTTTTTTTTTTTTTTTAAATTATATAACCCATATCAGAGGAGGACATTGAATAACTCGGCACATTGAATAACTCGGCAAGGGCCAGAGCCCCTATCGTGCCGAGTTATAAGGGTTTTACTGTACAACTTTTTTCCCGCGCGTGACATTTCGGGTGACAATGGGTTTACGCGGGACAACAAAAAGTGAATGACAATGGTGACGTGAAAGGGTTAAGAGTATTAGATTGCAGGAAGTAACTCTGCGGTAACGCCTTGCCGCATTTCAATAACTCCGTAGACTCATGGACTTACCGTTTGAGTGTGTGCGTGTGTGTGTGTGGTGTGTGTGCATGCATGCTGTGTGTGTGTGTGTGCATGTGCGTGTGCATGCGTGCGTGCGTGTGTGTGTATTTATTTACCTAGTTGATAAATAAATACACACACACACACACACGCACATGCACAGTGTGTGAGTGTGTGTGCTTGCAGGACAGGCGTGGGGCTAGGGTGAGACAGGCATGGGGCTGGGGTGAGGCAGGCTATGGTGGTGGTAGGTGGTCTACCCCGAGGCACTTTGACCAGTGACCAACGACAGCAACAACACGATTGTAGTTTGCATTCACATTGTTGTCTAATATATACTACTACTACAAACATCAATACATGGGTCCAAAGGGCCCACACATATGTACTTGTAATCATTGAGAAATATGCAAAAGTTAAGATTTAGAAATAGTTTTGAGTGTTTCTGTGAACAATCTGCTTTGCGTTTTGGTATATAAAATACACTTGGCCTATGTGTGCTAGTGCAAATTTTTTGCATTGTGCAGTTTTGGCTTTGTTGACTCATGAGTCCTATTTACAGCATAGTACTTGTAATATCAGAAGGAATTTATTCTTCAAATTGAAAAGTTGGGGGCATCTGAGAAGTTACGGCAGAGGGCAAAGCAGATGGTAATATAATGCAGTATAACAAAAACAACATTTTCATGGAACTTACTTCGCATCAAAAATTATTTTGTACACATTAATAGAAACTATCAAAACAGTTTAGTAAAGCTTAAGGTATACAAAATTGGCAATTTATAATAAATAGGAATTCGTTGCCAACTGTAAAGGCTTGACCACCAAGCTCTAAAGCTAAATATTTCAGATCTTGCCTCCAAATTTGAATATGTCAAGCTATAAGTTGCTAAAATGTAGGGTTTACTGTGTGGCTATTAGCATGACGTTAATCAATTAGCTCATAGTACTCAAACTATATAAGTCTGTAGATGTGTATGTATGATGAAAGCCAACTAAAGTGACCAGTATGAGACTGCTGACACTGCAAACCAATAAATTACTACCTTCAGGGATAGACATAGTCAATCAGTTGTAAGTAATCAGTACAAGTGCAATAAACTTGATCTAAAAAAATAAAATAATAATAATAATGTGTGAAATCAACTAATTTTTGGAACAAGCTTTGCAAATAGACATACCGTATTTTACGGCTTATAAGACACTGCATCTTGGAAGACGCATCCTGATTTTGGCAAGACATTTCTAAGAAAAGAAAAATAACCACCAAAACTGTTGTCCGATATACAGGGAGGTCCCGTTATACGAGCATTCGGTATACGAGAATCCGATGATATGAGATGTGTAAATTAGGGTCTATTTTCAATATACGAGATCGAAAATCCAATGATACAACATTCAAACTGAGGTGAGTAAAATTATCAAGTTCAAAATGGGCGCCCTACCACTCCTGGGCTGGACAAAGGGGGATTTGGTTGACCCCAGTGAGGTCACCCCTAGCAAGCCGTGACCTGAAGGGTAATTAAGCATATGGCGCGGCCTGACCTTTAGGGGTAAATAGCTGGTGTGCGGCCCCAACCTTGGGACCGCAGTCAGGTCACCCCTAGCAAGGCGTGACCTGAAGGGTAATTAAGCATATGGCGCAGCCTGACCTTTAGGGGTAATTAGCAGGTGTGCGGCCCCAACCTTGGGACCACTACACTACCTTGTCTTGTATCACTCAGCGTCCCCTACATTACAACGTCTTTTTTGCTTGTTATGCATGTTTAATGTTTAATTAATGTACAGTTATGTTATTTTGTGTGCTATTTTCTCTTTCAGAATGTTTTTTCTACAAAATAGGTAGTACAGTGTGGATAATATAGACGCTGTGTGTTTGTTGTGTTTGCTATAGTTATTTTAGCTTGAAAAACATGTCCTTTTTTATTTTTTATTTTTTATTTATTTATTTATTATAAATTTAAAGGGTCCTGGAACCAAACCTATATTTTACCATTAGTTATGTGTTTCGTTATAAGAGATTTCGCTTTACGAGTATGCCAGGTGGAACCTAACTGCTCGTATCTTCGGGACCTCCCTGTACAGTCATTTTCACACAAGAACACACTTACTATTCGTTATCTTCATTCAGCACTGCTCATCAGCCATTTTTATTTGCTAGCTTGTATTCGATAGTATAAGTAAATCATCATGTTGGCTGGCTGAACATGTACACGCAGGTCGGACGGTGGGAGTGAAAACAAAGCCGACCGCGGCGGTGCGCAGCTGCGTGCTTGCCTGGCGTGCCGATCAGCTGAGTCTGGCTTTGTCATCCTGAGTGTAAACATCTCTCACGTCCTCCCGTGCCTCACTACGTTGCCTGCCTCCTGTGCCTCACCACGTATTGTTTGAATTTTCCTGTATACGTGTAGTATTTGTGATGGCTGCATGTATATAAGTATACAAACTTTCATCTAATGTAACCAAGTTCCTTATACACAGAATGGCTGTTGGCGCCAATCTGCCGGGGCGGAATGGCTCCCGCCAGTACCGCAGTAAACATCACAGAGTGAAGACAGACTAGTTGATTTGAATGTCTGATGGCATTCAAAATACTTGTAACAGGTAAGTTTGAGGTTGCATCATATAAGAGGCTGAATTGTATAGCTACTTAAGCTAACCCTCTACAACATTAGTCTTGGAAGACGCATGAGTGTTTTTCAGGGTATTTCTTAGGGAAAAAAGTGCGTCTTATAAGCCGTAAAATACAGTACTGCTTTCATGTTGGATGTGATAATACTGTTACGAAGGCAGGCAGTGCCTTCATCAGGGTGACGTCATTCGCGCCGAGGATTCCTATTGGCCGCGGCACGGTGGCCACTGGACGGCGATTGGCTGGCTTGTGGGCGCCGTGACAAAAGAAGAAGCAAGAGGGGTGCTGCGCGTCACCCCGGGGCAGTCAGAAGTGACACGTGGGGAGGGGAAGACGCACGTGCGGGCTGCCGGTAGTGGCAGTCGCTGACGAAGGGGAACTGCGGTGCCCGGTGTAGTTTGTAGACTTGCCTGGCTCGTAGGGAGGCCCGTGGGGATTTCCTGGGAGAAGAATTGCCCCTGTGGACTGCGGCGCCTGGACGAGGCGGCTGGCTGGACTGTTTGTGCCGGTGATGGCACTGTGGTAAGGCGACGTGACGTCTCCCGTGGTGGGTTGTGGAGCCTGACGAGGCGGTCGCTGTGTGTTGCCCCTGTGGACTGCGGCACCTGGATGAGGCGGCCGGCTGGACTGTTTGTGCCGGTGATGGCACTGTGGTAAGGTGACGTGACGTCTCCCGTGGTGCGTTGTGGCGCCTGACGAGGCGGCCACTGTGGTGTGCCTGTGGGTGGCACTGTGTTGTGGTTATATAGCGTCTCCCTACGACGGCCGCATAGGTCGGGGGTTGTGGCGTGTGTTGTAGTGTCTAGGAGTTGTAGATTTGTAGTGAGTGACCTTGGAACCTGTAACCTGTACTGTGTGTTACTTCAATATAACACCGGGAAAGGACACCTTGTGTTTGCCTAAACCCTTCCCCCTTGAGTGTGAACAGCCAGAGAAGGGGAACACAGCCTGGTAAGTCCTCAATTCCTAGCACGAGCCCTGTTTACGTGCTACGCGTCCCCCCCCTGTCTTAAGCACCTGCCTGCTTCCCTGCATCTCAAGAGAGCAGCCCGGAGCAGGTGTAGAGGAGCCTAGCTGAGGACAGCAAAAAGGGGGGCGTTCGTTTCAATACCCTCATCTCTGGGGCCCAGTGGTCTGTCATCCTGATTGCCCTTGTTCATCAGATCAATCAATGCCGTATGCAGGCACAGTTTAGTCACCTGCTAGTCTGAACAAAACTTAACACAGCATGGTGAGCCTAAGCTGATGGGACAAATCTTGGGCCTAAGGTTGAGCCAGCCTCAAATGGAAGTCATAGCTACGTCAAACTTTCCAGAATTTATGTCAAGATGAGACTATCATAGGTATAATACAGGACATGTCTGACATTGTGTGTCTCCATGAACATGAATACGGTGGTGGTCATGTTGAAATGTTTTTGGTAACTTTACCTCATGGCACTGTTGTTATATTTACCAAAGTTGGCAGTTCAAATTGATATATTGAATGCTGTGGCACGCTTTGGTGCATTCCCAAAGATAGAACTAGGATGGACAAGCTTGTGCAACAAAAATACAGCTTTTGTGAACGTTCACAACAGGCTTGCGAATTCGCAAGCCTTGTGAACGTTCACAATTTCTTAGGACATATTTACTAAGCTTGCGAACAGCTGTGAACGTTCGCAAAGTGTTCGCAAGCTGCGAGTGCTCCAGACCAGTCGCAAGGCCTTGCGAACACTGTTGTTTTTAAACTTGTAAACTTGTGGAGATTTCTTTATTCTGAGTATTTTAAAACACATTTCCCATGGCGCAATTGAATAATAATGGCGTTACATGTACTACCGAAAATCTATCATTATTTCAGTCAGAAATGGTTAAGTTAGGTTAAATTAGATTAGGTTAGGTTAGAGGTGGGGTTTGATTTAGTAACAATTGATATCAAGAAAAGAAAAAAGTTATAAATACTATGGCAATGCGAAATGGAGCAAGGTTTGCGGGGTGGGCCGGGAGGGGCAGGTTGGGCACCCCCTACACATTTAAACTAAAATATATTTCCGACAAAAACAAATGTCAGATTTATTCACTACACGACTAGTGTTATTAATGGGTAGTTAGAGATACGGGTTCATACATATAGCCTAGCTAGCTGCGGCTATAGATACGGGTTCATACATATAGCTGCCGCAGCTAGAGATACGGGTCCATACCTATAGCCGCTGCGGCTATAGATACGGGTTCATACATATAGCCTAGCTAGCTGCGGCTAGAGATACGGGTCCATACCTATAGCCGCTGCGGCTATAGATACGGGTTCATACATATAGCCTAGCTAGCTGCGGCTAGAGATACGGGTCCATACCTATAGCCGCTGCGGCTAGATACGGGTTCATACATATAGCCTAGCTAGCTGCGGCTAGAGATACAGGTTCATACATATAGCCGCCGCGGCTAGAGATACGGGTCCATACCTATAGCCGCTGCGGCTATTATGCGCTGCTGTATTCAAACAACTACTGCACATTATACGAGACAAAAATAACAGAAAAAGTAAGCTGTAAGGCCTGTGGAGCCCGCCAACTCCTGTGGAATATTTACCAACAAAATTATTAATTAATTCCTTTATATTGATTCTTATTGCTGCAATAATACATTTCTTATAAGCAAAAAAAATATACGGTTTTTGGTCACAATATATCCTTTGTATTTGTAATTTGTAGTGAAAGAGTTATTGGGGTGGCGTTACTTTCACTGTTTGTTTTGATCGCAAGGAGCGGAGGATTCCTAGCTGGGAGCTGCTCACAAGACGTTCGTAAATAGTTCGCAAGGATAGCTCGCAACATTGAACAGCCCTCTATTCTGCAAACAGAAATTTGCGAACGTTCGTAGACTTGTGATAAATATCGGCCCTGGTGTCCACGGAGACGGATATAATTGATAACTTGGTCTGTTCATGCCCATTTGGTGCTGAAGTTTACAATTTTAGGAAGAATTTGATGAACCAAGAGACAAAAGTTAAAAGAAAGAGAAGATACAACTATGGGAAACAAAACTTTATAGGATTACTGAAATTTTGGCTTAAATGTAACTGGAGGCCAACTAACTCATTCAGGCTGAGTGTGCAGGAAATATGGGACACCCATGCCAACTGATCCTACTTTATAAAATGTATACATAAACTTTCAGATCTTACTCAGATTTTGAGGCCATTAATGCTAAACAAACTGGATCTCTTTCCTCTATGGGAATTTCTTTAAGGGGAGCGTCACACGAATATTTCCGAAAAACATCAAAATATTCGAAAAAATGATCATGCGTAGTTGAACACTTGAGCAAGCTTGTGACAAAGTATTATAAAGAAAGAAGAAAAATTGAAAGAGTTATGGCTCATTTTCTCCCCCCCCCCTCCCCCCTGAAAAATATCCGTACAATTTTTTTTATGATATTCACTGGCATAGGCAAACTGGCACCTGTCAGTCCCTCTCTGTGAGACAGAGGGTCGTCTCAAGGCCTCAGTAATGAGGGAGTAGACGGGTGTCGCTGCTCGTCTCTCGGCCTTCCACCATTCCTGCTCCCTCCAGACTATTTACCATTTATTCAGTGCAGGATTGATCTACCTCATGCTCTCTACCTCCTCCACCACCATGCCGAGGACATCAAGGCATAAAGTGGCTCAGAGAGAGAGATAATGCTGGCTCTAGTTCACCAAACTTTCCATGCGCGTCTAACAGCTAGCACCCTTTTGTGACTAGTACCTTTTGCAAACGGGGGGAGCAGATACCAGCTATGTCATATAGCACTTCAAGAGTGATCGAGAGCATGGCTGCGAGAGTAAACAAACAAACCAGCATCTGCTCAGATTCACTGTGCCTCAAGGTTTAAAGGGCGCGCAGCTTTTTAAACTGTGCGCCTTTAAAACTTTCTACTGAAAAATGTGCCTTTTTTCCAGTTTTCCTTTAATAACTTCGCCACTATTGTACCAAATTTAATAAACAATATATCATTGGAAAGAGGAATAAAAATGTGATTTTTTCATCTTTCGTTTTTTTTTCTTCAATTTGGGTAAAAATTTGCAAATACAGGGAAGTCCCGAAGATACGAGCTGTTAGGTTCCACCTGGCATACTCGTAAAGCGAAATCTCGTATAGCGAAATACATAACTAATGGTAAAATATAGGTTTGGTTCCAGGACCCCATCAAAGACATGTTTTTCAAGCTAAAATAAATTGTAGCGGTCCCAAGGTTGGGGCTGCACACCTGGCTAATTACCCCTAAAGGTCAGGCTACACACCTGGCTAATTACCCTTCAGGTCACGCCTTGCTTGGGGTGACCTGACTGGGGTCAACCAAAATCCCCCTTTGTCCAGCCCGGGAGTCCTGTATTCAGTCAGTTACCTACCAACCACTACAGTGAGAGGAACACCACTCCTCTCCCTGTGTTCCTCTCACTGTCGTGGTAGGTAGGTAACTGACTGAATACAGGACTCCCGGGCTGGACAAAGGGGGATTTTGGTTGACCCCAGTCAGGTCACCCCAATCAAGGCGTGGCCAGGTGTGCGGCCTGACCTTTAGGGTTAATTAGCCAGGTGTGCGGCCCCAACCTTGGGACTGCTACAAAACTATACCAAACACAACAAACACAATGTTTGAATGTCATAGCATTGGATTTTCGATCTCGTATATTGAAAATAGACCCTAATTTACTCAGTTCGTATCATTGATTTCTCGTATACCGAATGCTCGTATAACGGGACTTCCCTGTAATAGCAAATACATTTACATGATAAAAAAAAAAAAAATTCTCAACACTTAAGAAGAATGAAATTCAAAATTCTTAAAAGATGAATCGTTTGGATATGCTGTAATGCATATTTGGTAATTTTTTCATCAGTGCAAGTCATTGGATAAGAATGTTATTAAGAGTGGAATTTCTTTAAAAAAAGTTTTTATTTTGTTTCTCAGAAAGCTATATCGAGCTATGGATCTGAAAATCAGCTAGGATTATTTCAGCATTGGCATACTTTTGACATAAAAAAAATCACGACAATCCACCGGTAATTAAGAAATGGTGTGGCGCTCCCCTTAATGGAGATAGGTATCCCCAAGTTCCTTTTCATGCACACACCAATTGTTAGCTGCAATCCTCTTTTGACTCACGCACAATCTAAATAAACTTTATCTGCCTGCTAACTCACCTTTAGTATTGCAATCATACACACCCTTAATATTTACATGGTCTGTGTTGCATGATAAAAGGATACAGCCCTTGATGTGACTGTCTGACATGCTGTGGTCCCACTTGATGTTGAACAGCTTCGAGTAGAGGGAGTATTCAGCTCTGTATTTCAAATAGAAAAGGAAAAAAAAGAGTAAATGTGACGCCACACAATTTTCATCAATTTCAATCAGCCAATTTCCCCAGTAATTTCCATTTTAGTTCCAATTCACTTTATAACTGATCCCAAGTCTATACATAGCTTAAGGTGGAAAGTTATTATCACATCTGTATGCAAGTCTTTCAATCACTGCCTGTGCAATTTCAATTGGGGAGGCGGTAGCAGTGTGGTTAGCGTCTCAGAGTTGCGTTCTCGGTGACCCGAGTTTGATCCCCGATGAGAACCAAAATCCACTTAAAATCATTCTGCACAGTCGAGTGGCCTAATAACACCCACATGCTGCCCATTAACTCTACCTTCGATTGCGAGTGCACTGGAGGACACACAGGGGGGCGGCATGAGCCTCTAATCACAGGCGTCACTATAATAATCCTGGCTGTGCCACCATGGGCGAGGGCCAACCATCACAGTCTTCAAGCCCTAAGTGAACATCTAGGTCCTACCATCCGAGCCCTAAAGGTCACTACAGGCGCTATAGGCACAAATGTAAAGAAAGAAAAATAAGCTCTAACATTTCAAACTTATTTATACACTGCCATGATAAAACACTAGACCAATGAGTACTTTTTTACCCACTGATCATTGGTAGCAGATTGTCTGAATATGGGATTGTAGTCATTGCTTTGCTCACCTTATTCTGGACATGGAGGCCGAGGTTTCCTGGTGGGAGGAGTTGGTTTGGTTCTGCAGGTCCTTCAGCACCTCCTTCTTATGAGTGATGGTGCTGGTGACATCCACTAGCTCTTTCTCAAGATCCTCCTGTAACAATTGGGAGAATAAGGAACCATTATTGTCAACATCAAACCCATTTATTTTCATATGCATGGCCATTGGCCAGGAGGGTGTAAAATACTTAATAATACACCAGAAGTACTACAGCCTTCTCGGCCCCTTGCCGAGGGCAAAGGGGCCGAAGCTTACTCCAGGGCAAATTTGGAGAAGTGGCAGTGCTTGAGGTCACTTTTGACAGTTAACTGGATTGTGTAATCCCGTACAGGAGGGTGACCTACCCTGTCCCGGGTTCATCTGAGTTTTAGTTGTTGTTGTATTTGTTCTCTTCCTTCTTCTCATTGTTACTATTATTATTATTATTGTAATTATTATTATTATTATTATATTTGTATTATCATTATTATTACTATTATTCGTAATATTGTTGTTCTTAATATTATTATATTCG
>JACEEZ010012580.1:62500-147500 GCA_016584305.1 Chionoecetes opilio | reverse complement strand
CCAACAACTGAACTGAACACTGTCATCATCAGCAACAACCCATAACAGCTGAGGCCGCGACACACGTGTAGCCGCTGCCAGGGTTACATCACAACACTATTCATCCCCGCCACCACCACCACCATGGATAGGCCTATGGCTGAGCCCAGAAGGAGGAGGAAGTGGACGCTGAACCCCCGTGGATCGCCGTGGGCCAACGGTGAGGGTTGTGTTAGGGTGTGTTGTGTTGGGGTGGCTGGCGCAAAGCCGGCCCTCTCGCACCACAGCCAGATTGTCCACACCAGCTTGCTCCAGTGCTCCTCTCTGTGTTTTAGGGTGATTGGGTTGGCACTGCTTAAATGTTCACTGTTGTGTCTGGTCTGGTGGTGACTTGAGGAAGTTGAGGTGTGCACGCAGCGCTCAGCCCACCAGTGTGTGGCTACCGTAGTCCGTAGATAACACTAGTCGCCAGTCACTCGCCACTGCACTAATGTCGCCAGGCGCCATATATTGCGAATTTTACCATCACTACAGACTTTTATGTGCCACTGAAGAGGCATGCACAGTAGTTTTTATGAAAAATACTTTTCGTATTTAAAATTATATTTAATTACCTGTATTTATTATTATTTATCCCAAGAGTTGAAAACCCGCGAGTAATCAAATCCGCAAGCCTGAAACCCGCGAGCATGAAGGGTTTATTGTACTGTATTTCAAGATGTCAGCTCCATCACGCAAGGGTGTCTCCAGAAGGAAGGGAATGAAATTGAAGAGCCTGAGCCTGCAGGAAAAGATCAAAAGGACAAAAATACGACTTTATGCGACTAACGATATGCCGAGTGTAAGTGAAGAGATGCAGTTATAACATCAATATGCCGAGATACATTATTTTTTGCCGACTTTCTGTTTACATGTTCATAGAAGAGGTTGTGAGGGCATGATATGCCGAGTGAAAACCATGAGATGCAGTTTAGGTGAGGTGGTAGCAGAGTGGTTCGATCCCGAGTGAGACCCATAAATCCACTTGAAATCTTTCTGCACCGTCGAGTGGTCTAAGAACACCCACATGCCCTGTCCATTAACTCTACCTTCGACTGCGAGTGCATGGGAGGACACGGGGCGGCATGAGCCTCTAATCACAGGCGTCCCTATAACAATCCTGCCTGCGCCACCACGGGCGAGGGTCAACCATCACAGCCCTCGAGTGAGCCTCCAGGGCCTACCATTCCACCCCTGGGGCTCACTGCCTACACGCGCTCAAAAATAAAATCTTTGTCTTTGCCATGCCGAGTTATATCAAATTCCGAGTTATACAGTGCCGAGTTATAAGGCTTTTACTGTACTAATGGGAATGTTCAATTATCCTATCCCAGTACTTATCATTTACTTAAATTACCTTAATTAATACCCATTACCATTATAATTATATATATACATCCCTACGCACCCTTTATGATGAGCGGACAATACCTCCCTCACAAAGGGGGGGGGGAAACAAAACCACCACTCGACCAATTATTGAGAGGGTGGTTGGTGGATAATTTCCACAACTGGGAGCCGGCGAAAACTGAAGTTCCGCTTCAAGTGACATCACCCCAGGCCACACAGCGCCGGAACATTTGTATAGTGGTTTCGGCACTTTGGTCTTTCTAATTTCAATTTAATAGTCCTGATAGAGGTACAAGTGAATATGCAGACATATACTTTGTGGAAATTATCCACTAAAACCGCTCTCTAATCGGGAGAATGGTATGGTGGGATACGCCTCCCCTGTCAAAAAGGGCGACTAGTAATTTATTTATATTATACTTTGTGGAAATTATCCACTAAAACCGCTCTCTAATCGGGAGAATGGTATGGTGGGATACGCCTCCCCTGTCAAAAAGGGAGACTAGTATTTCCACCTATGTATATATTATTATAGAATTGGGTATAAATTAAGATACATTAAATATAGTAATATAATTCTGGTGGTATTCCCTAGTACCACAATTAATCATAGGATTAACATAATATAAGAATTGTGAGGAAAATATTGAAACCTCCCATGTGTAGGAGTAAACATTATTGGAACTTCCAAGTGTATACACAGCGCTTCCATACGGGAATTCAGAAAATGTACTCTATGGCAGCCTACTGACTTCCGAGAGAGATATCTTACATATGGCAGCTTGTTTAAGGCACGGGAAGTCCATCAAGACCGTTGAGGAATGTTCAGATGCCACTTGTCAATTATAGACGAAGTATTTAAAAAAGTATCGCCTTCCTTCCCGCGAGTAATTTGAACAGACGCGCATTGGTATAACTATCACTATTTTCATAATGGGTGGCAAGAAAGACCTAATAAAGGAGCAAATTAAAGTTATTGTATCTCTACACAAGGCATAGAGGCCAGTGGAAGAAATATCAAGGATTGTGGATGTTACGAGGAGATGTGTGCATAAGTAGGAGGAAAGTTTCACGGTAGGTTGCACCGTCACGACAGCCGCGACACCAGAACATTATAAGTGGCCAGGGCGAGGATGTAAAAGTCATATCGCAATATTTTTCTTGCTCTTATTTGAGGATGGGCATCCACTTGACGTTTCATGACATTTAGGGTGCTTGCTGATGTTTTACATCCTCGCCCTGGCCACTTATACTGTTACGGTGTCGCGGCTGCCGCGACCCCGCCAACCCACCGTGAAACTCTCCACCCACTTATGCACACATCTCCTCGTAACATCCACAATCCTTGATATTTCTTCCACTGGCCTCTATGCCTTGTGTAGAGATACAATAACTTTAATTTGCTCCTTTGTTAGGTCTTTCTTGCCACCCAATATGAAAATAATGATAGTTATACCAATGCGCGTCTGTTCAAATTACTCGCAGGAAGGATGACGATACTTTTTAAAATGCTTCGTCTATAATTGACAAGTGGCATCTGAACATTCCTCAACGGTCTTGATGGACTTCCCGTGCCTTAAACAAGCTGCCATATGTAAGATATCTCTCTCGGAAGTCAGTAGGCTGCCATAGAGTACATTTTCTGAATTCCCGTATGGAAGCGCTGTGTTATGATGTCGCGAACAATACTTTGGCGCGCTGTGTAGCTCCAGCTGACTTGATAAGGTTTCTTGGTCAAGACAGCATTCACGCATTAGACCCTACACGATTAAGGTGTAGTACTCTCTTGATTGTACACTAAGGTGTAGTCACGCTCATCATATTACTATAAGTGAGCCAGCATAACCGATCAATCGGTTAAACCAAGGACGAAGTGGTAAAAACACCACAACAGTACAGTGCCGCGCCAGGTAACTGTGGAAAGTTCCCTCGGCCTACCACCATCGCCGCCATTACGTGCACCTACAACAATTACCAGCGCCCTACCGCGACTACTACCACTCCCTCAAATAATAACCAAGCCTTCAAATCATCAACCCATCTACCACTGCTGAGTATACCTTAGTTAGCATCTAAATAGGGTATCATTGCAGTCTAGGTAGTTCTTGGGTCAATAGCAAGGTGAGTTCACATCAATTATTACTATAATTTCAACAGTTTGGTGCCCCGAGTGGGGATTATCTTTGGGAATGTACAAGGTGGCCATTGTGGGGCACAGTTTATGCCCTCAGCGACTGGCGGTGGAAGGTGTGGAAGTTAGGCTTTTCCGGGCACCCGGCGGTCGTGCGGATCTATTTGTCACAGACGCACGTCTAAATGAAGTACTTTAGTGGCCTCATGACCTCACAGTTCTCTTTCTGGGGGGTAATGATATATAGCCACCAATTTCCCCCGGCCCCTTTGGTAAACAACCTTGACTTGGCCACCTCGACTTGCCCGCCGAGTCACAGACAGCCAAGGCACACAGGCCGCATTGGTAAGCTACCATCCGCCAACAACAATGTTTTCGAGGTTAGTTAAATTAAATAAAGTGGTGGATGGTTATAGGCATGGCTTCGCGCCTTGGTAGGCCGAGTCAACTGCACATCCACCCTTAGATTAAAATCATTAAATTAGGGAACCCTAACTCGTAAACTTGTATCCAACCTTTTTTTTTTTTTTTTTTTTTTTTTTCATTTCATCTAATCATCAATTAAAATCATGGCGGAAGGGGCTAAAGCATTAGCGGCTGAATTAGGACGGCTTACACGAATATATAAAAAGTGTGAGGAAGCAGCTGAGACTATCCCTATTGATTATAATAGTTTAAAGACAGGTCTGCTAATGCTAAAAACTAAATGGGATAATTATGAAGAGGCTTACTTTCAATCATTAGAAGCTGGGGATACAGAATTAATTAATTACGAGTCCAAGTATGATCAAGAATGTAAAAAATACATGGAAACGGTATTCAAATATGAGAACTTAGTGCGTGATCAGAAACCCACAGCCAAAGCCTCTTTACCCCAACTTAAATTACCAGATTTGTCATTGCCCCATTTTGAAGGGGAAAATTGGTATTCTTGCTTGGATAAATTCAAATTGATTGATGATAGGACTGATTAAACAGAGGTGCATAAATTAACCTATTTGTTAGGTCAGTTGAGAGGTTCTGCATATCTGCTGGTAAAGGAATTAACAGTAGAAGATGCCAATTATAATGTGGCACTCAAGATTCTTAGAGATAATTATGATGATAAAGATCAGATAATAAAGAATCTTTTCTGCAAGTTCATGGATCTACTGAGCCCTTCCCACAATCACAGAAAATCGGAAGAGTTCAGAATAACTTTAAATTGCACATTAAGAGCCATTGAAGCTCATAAACCCTTGACAGAGTCAGACTGGATGGTCAGTATCATGATATGGAGAAAACTACCAATAAGGATGCGAGACCACTTAAATCAGAGGTACAATAGTACTTACTTCACGGTCAAGCAAATAGAGGAAGGATTATTACAAGAGTGCAAACATTTGCAAGGTATTGAGCAGGAACCCCCCAACAGGGAGATTGAGATAACTAGACCTAAAGGTAATCAGCGATATCAGCCACCTTTAGAGTTTAAAGAGCCCTCATTGGTGGGTAATTATCCCGCTCCTACTAAAGTTACGATGGGAAGAAAACCGGTAGATAAGTTTCAAACTAAACCAGCCGGTAAACCACCACTAAGACCTACTCAAAGAACAGGTGCCATTCCTATATATAGGGTTATTACCAGTGAAGTCAGAAAAAAATGTGCTTTCTGCGAGGAAGAACATCCACCCTCCACTTGCAATATATACCCAGATTATTCCACTAGGCTCAAAAGGTTAATGGACCTGGGAAACTGCCTAACCTGCCTTAGTGGTAAACATGCAATACAAGCCTGTCCCATTAGTCTGGGTACTTGTAAGAAGTGTAGAAAATCCATTCATCACAAAGCCTTATGTCCTAATGGTGATGTGAGAACAGACCCTACGGTCATTAAAATGGCAGTAACTAATAGGAGTAGTTCATCCGCTGTCCCTACGACAGAATTGAAGGTGAGCCACAATGGTAATTCAGCCATTGTGAAAACAATTTTTGACAGTGGTGCACAAAGATCATTTATTAGTGGAGAGATAGTTGATCTATTACAACTACCTATAATTAGCAAGGTGAACTTAGCCATTTCGGGCTTTTGGCCAACAAAGAAGCTCAAAGTTTTGACATTGTTCGACCACTAGTCCAATTAGGAAATTATAAATGTAGGGTAGCTGCTGTAGTTAATAACATCGGTATAAATTTAACTGTAAAAGGACTAAAATCTACAGCTGAAATGTTGAAACAGAAAGGTGTTAGACTAGTTAGAAATACCTTTGAGGATGTTGATGGCCCATACCAATTAATAAAAGGCGCTGATTATTTTGGGCGATACCTAAGTAAGGTCATCAAAAAACATAAAATTTCTATGTTCACCAGTGCTGGTGGTGAGGTAATAATGGGACCTATCCAACAAATCACTCACTAGCCTGAACAAGAGGAATGCATTCCTAGTCATGCACAATCCCTCTTGGTTGCTAGAATTGGAACTTCATTAGTACCCACTCAAATCAACGAGTTATTGGAAGAAGGGATCACTTTGAATACTTTTTTGGTCAGATTTTTATTTTTATTTTCTTGATCTTCAATTATTTGTCGTAAGTTCTCTTGGTCTTTTTCTATCTTCCATGTCTTTCTTTCATCTTTCATTTTTTCTTGTGTAATTTTCCATTTCTTATGTACTGCATTCATTTCTGCGTGCAGTTTCACTACCTTTTTATCGTCTTGTTTACCGTTTAATTCGTCCACTCTATTTTTCAAAATAGTATTATCTTTTTCCAGAACGAACACTTTCTTTTCCATCTTCTCTAGTTTATCCATTAATTCGTGAACTACATTTCCTAGCATTATGACTCTTCTCTGGTTCATTTTCAGCCCTAATGTGCCTTTTTCTTTGGTATTGAAGCCATCGAAATTGGTCCCGGCGGAATCCTCCGCCAACATTTCCTCCATCCTTGTTTACTTTTTTTCACTTCCAATATTTTTCACTTTTTAGGTAAATCATTAGGAAACGGGACTATCTAACTACATAGCTCTAACCTATAAGTACTTAAGGTCTTTCAGGGTCCTCTGCGTCCTTGTTGGTCACTGCAGTCATACAGCATATCCAGTTGTATAGGAGCCTCCTAGAGCGCGCGTCTGTATACACACAGCTGACGCAGTGTGTGTGTGTGTGAGTGTGTGTGTTTTTTACCTAGTTGTTTACCTAGTTGTAACATACAGGAAAAGAGCTATGCTCGTACTGTCCCGTCTCCAAATCTACTATTATCCAGCTTGCCTTTGAAGTCCTGAATACTTCTTGCATTAATCACTTTTGCATCAAGGTTGTTCCAGGCTTCTATGCTTCTATACGGGAAGCTGTATTTTTTTTTGTCCCTCTTGCATGTTGTCCTTTTCAATTTCTTCTCATGACCTCTTGCACTTCTATCGTCCCACACAAACAGATCTTCTCTATCAATTTTTTCCAGACCCATTGATGCTCTATACACTGCTATAAAATCTCCCCTTTCTCTTCTTTTCTCAAGAGTTGGGAGTTTCAGTCCTGAAAGTCTTTCCTCATATGGTAAATCTCTCAGGCTTGGAGCCATTTTTGTGGCTGCTCTTAGTATTCTCTCAATCTTCCTTATATCCTTCTTTTTATGTGGTGACCAAATCACTGCCGCATATTCCAACTATGATCGAATCAATGATGTTATCAATTTCTTAATCATCTCTTCATCCAGATATTTGAATGCCATTCTTATATTCCTCAGCAACTGATATGTATCTCCTGTGATCTTGTTTATATGCTTCTCAGGTGACAAATTATCCGTAATCCATACTCCCAGATCTTTTTCGACTTCTGTTTTGATTATATCCATTCATTTCCCATCGAATACTTTCCTCTCTGTCTCTTTTTGCTACTGCCCATTTCCATCACTTTACACTTTTTAGCATTAAACTCCATTTCCTTTGTGTGTGTGTGTGTGTGTGTGTGTGTGTGTGTGTGTGTGTGTGTGTGTGTGTGTGTGTGTGTGTGTGTGTGTGTGTGTGTGTGTGTGTGTGTGCCTCTCTCTCTCTCTCTCATAATAATAATAATAGTAATAATAATATAATAATAATAATAATAATAATAATAATAATAATAATAATAATAATAATAATAATAATATATTAATAATAATAATAATTGGAAGAACTATAATACGAATATGAAAAAAAGACAAGAATGCTAATAGGATGAGAAAATTAAATACAACAAGTACAGGTTGAAGTTCCCAAACTCGGCATCCCAAGACTCGGCAACACCCAAAACTCGGCTATGGTTCCGGATTTTCCAAAACACGGCAGAACACCCAAAACCCGGCGCGTAGTTGCCGGGTCGGCCGCTAGATGCCACCACACTAGGCCGCTTAGTTTCTCCCACCGATTTGTTTGTTGTTATTGTTCAGTGGTGTTGTGACTGTAGAGTTGTGTACACTGTTATTTTGTGTACTTCTACAGGTCTGTTATTGGTATTATGGCTCCCAAACGTCCAGGAACACCTACTGGTGGAAGTGAAAAGAAAAGGAAGAACAATGTGTTTACTATTTCTGAGAAAATTTACTTTTTTCCCCCTTAATATATCTACGTTCTAAAAGTTGGAAAATTCCATTACTCGGCTCGGCGCTGGTCCCGAGGTTGCCGAGTTTGGGAACTTCAACCTGTACTACAGGTTACTGTCAGGGCCGAGGTGGTTATCAATTAATATTACCAATCTTGAGAAATGTGGGGAAAAAAGTCAAGGAGTATGATTACCACGAATATATTTACACAACAAATAAAATGAATAACTGGCTAGCCGCCAAGTAACAGGAACCAAACAACATACTGCAACGATAATAATATGAGAGCAGCGGTAATGTCACCCTAAGAACTCCCTGTACTGCAGCCTGGAGAGAGGAGAATTGCAGCAGCAATCTTCAGCTCTGTAGTCACCACTTCAGGCAGCGGGGAGTGTTGAATGGTAGTCAGGACAGTGAAGGGTTGTCTAGAAGAGCGCCCACATCTCCGGAAGGCCTTCAAGGGATGAGAACAGCAGCAGGTGAAGGAGGTGTTGTCAGCGTGGAGCTATTGCTGTCTGCTTAACCCTGGGCGGCGAAGCTCAGTCATCATAATGGCTCGACTACCCCCTTACCCCGGGATACGGGGCTGGGAGTGCTGCTTCAAATGCTTACAAGTCGCCGCCGCGTGCCATTGTTGCCTGAAGCCCCGGAGCAAAGCTTGAGAGCTTTTTCATTTGATTCTTTGGGCAGTTGTTCACAGTGGACCCTCCAACTGTGCAGCTTCACACCACTGGATTACGGGCAGTGGATGCCGATCCTCCCAATGACGAAACCGCACTCTCTCTTGACGAAGTCAGAGAGGCTGTAGCAAAATTGAGGGGTGAAAAGGCAGCTAGTGTTTGTAATATCAGTGCGGAGCTCCGAAAGCTGGGGGCGAAGCCATGATCCGCAGGTTGCATCCTGTCCTGACTGCCGTGTGGCAATCAGGTACCAAAAGGGGGCTGGTCGTCCCTATCTGGAAAGGGAAAGGGGACCGTCAGGACTGCAACAACTACCGCGGTATTACACTGCTCAATGTGCCAGGCAAGGTGCTTGCCCATCTATTACTGACACGGATCTGCAGTCATCTGCTGAAGCATCAGAGACCTCAGCAGTCTGGGTTCACGCTTGTTAAGTCAACAACGGACCGTATCCTAGCGCTCCATGTCCTGATGGAATGCCGACGTGAGTTTTGACAGGGGATGCTTGCAGCCTATGTTGATCTCAAGAAGGCATTTGACTCAGTGCATTGTGAGTCATTCTGAGATCTTCTGCGACTTCACGGGATTCCTGCAAGGACTATAGGTCTGATGACTGGCCAGTACTCTGGGACTGCGAGTGCTGTGAAGTGTGGGGGAGGTGTATCCAGCTTTTTTCATGTGAATACAGAAGTGAAGCAAGGGTGTGTCCTTGCCCCATCACTTTTCAACACTTGTATAGACTAGGTATTGGGCAAAGTTGTAGATCAAAGTGATTGTGGAGCATCCTTCGGCAATACCAAGATCGCTAATCTTGTTTTTGCCGATGATGCAGTAATCTTTTCTGAGTCGCTGGAGGTCCTGGTGATGGCTCTCGAGGTGCTGCAAGAAGAGGCAAAGCCTTGGGGACTTGAGGTCCCCTGGTTAAAGACCAAGGTCCAGGTGATGGGAGGCTTACTAGATGAAACAGTACAGTCGGTTGATGCGTGCAGCGAGTACATTGAGATCTTGGAAAGTTTTACATACCTTGGTAGTGCAGTCCAGAATGACGGCGGGTCACGTCAAGAAGTCTTACAGCGGATTGGCATAGCCCACGGTGTTATGAACTCGCTCAGCACTTACAAAGCGATGCAGGAAAAAGGATTTGGAGGTACACACAACCCTCGTTTTCCCGGACCTCCATTTCCCGGATATCGGATTTGCCGGTCAAAATCCGAGGTCTGGGGATATGTCAGAGTCCCGGACAAATGCCTGGTCCAGTCTGTAAATCGACAAAGTTGTCCGGCGGTCCGAGCGTCTCCTGTCACCCCTGGTCAGTGTCCGTGCCTCCCGCCAGGTGGCAGCATGCTCAGCGGTCGTATTGTTTACATTTGGGCACAAGACACTCACGGTTCACCTGCACCGCCTCCATCAGTCCCCTGACCCCCACTGCCCCTGGTGCAGGAACGTCTCTGAGACTATTGAACACTTTTTGCTGCAGTGTCCGCGCTTCCACTCCCACCGTGTAGTGCTACGCTCTCAACTCCTCACCCTGAACGTTGCCACCTTTGACCTGCCCACCCTTCTTCTTCTTCTTGTGACCTTTTCTGCTTAGTATCACTTTGTAGGTCGTCTGTCAAGCTCGAGCTTGAACTTGACACATATCTTCCCTCTTTGCCCCTCTGCAGCCCTTTCTTTCCCTGCCACCTGTGGGGAGAGAAGGGGCACAACAAGGCAGTATATACATAGACATAAGTCCCTCCTATATGTCTTCTACATTCCCTCGCAATATTTTTTCACAAGCCTGCTTTAAAAACACCTTAGTTATTTCTACTATTTTCATTCTCTCTTCATTACTCCCATTACTCCCTGCTGGCGGCGGCTGGCCTCCCGCCAGGTGGCAGCATGCTCAGCGGTCGTATTGTTTACATTTGGGCACCAGACACTCGGTTCACCTGCACCGCCTCCATCAGTCCCCTGACCCCCACTGCCCCTGGTGCAGGAATGTCTCTGAGACTATTTAACACTTTCTGCTGCAGTGTCCGCACTTCCACTCCCAGCGTGTACGCTCTCAACTCCTCACCCTGAACGTCACCACCTGTGACCTGCCCACCCTGCTGGCGGCGGCTGGCATCCACCCCTCCCGGCAGGCAACACGCTGTCATCCGCCTCACCTGTGCCTTCCTAAGAAAGACAGGTCAACTACAGCGCCTGTGATAGCATCATAGGACATCACCAGGGCTCAGTGCTCCCCAAGGGATCCTCGCAGGCCTAAAAACAACAACAAAGTGACGTAAAAGTCCGCGGCTGGGTAGTTGATATTGGCGGTTGCCGGACAGTAAATACTTGAGTAGGATAAACGTCCGGGGGTGGGTAATGGCCCCGGACTGTTGCGATTCCTGGACGTTTGCGGTTCCCGAACCAGTGCTCCCCCCTATTAGTCCGGGAAAACGAGGTTTGTGTGTACATGTACGTACTTCGTCTATGAATACTCACTAATAATTGCGGTCAAGGTTGACTGTTGGGAAAGCAGCCCTATTAGCATATCCCACTCACCCTGGATGGTGCGCGTAGTCAAATTCTTATTCTCTACACAGAGATTACTTCATATAAAAGGAAAAAAGAACCATCAAATATTAGCTTACCTTCTGCTTCTCCGCCTTAGTCATGTTAGATTTCAAGGCCTTCATTTGTGGCTCCGAAGACTGTGAGTTTAGCTCCTTGAAGTAGTTGGCCTCACTCTCTGCCGCACTCACAAGCTCTTCCAGGGAGAAAAAAACATGGAAGACTTATTCTTATGTTCAATAAAATTTTGGTATAAATACATTAACACAAAAGTCTCAACCGCTTCTTAAAGAATAGAAGGGGAAAACAATAGATAAGGTTTAAGTTATTCTATTTTTTGTACCACCTTGCATTATTTAATACACTATTATTATTTCAATATTTTATCTTAATGTACCTGGCTGTTTTTATTTCAGTAATTCTCTCATCCCTGCCTTAATTTTTTTTTCTTGTTAATAATGCACAGATTACTGAAGACATTAAGTAAGTCTATTCACATCGGCATGGAACAAATACTGCACAACACTCACAAAAACAGAAAGCCAGTGTTTGACATCAAGTGAAGGCATCTACAGCACCTCTATTCTAGGCAACTACAACCAATATAACGAGGTTTCTCCAGTTTGCTGATTTTTTATAATTAAAATGGTGCTGAAATATCTAGCAACAAAAGGCACCATTAATATAACAAAATGTAGGTGAAATTTCTGCTGAAGAAATAAAAGCATCATATATGCCTCGATAGCAGCTTTGAGGTAACACTGACAGGCAATCACTCCTCCTCTGCAAGACCAGAGCAGAGTGGGACCATTCACCTCCTAGACTCTCTGGTTTAACCCTATTACATAATCATCTTTACATGCCATGGATGAAGAGCAAGCAAGGTACGTTTAGAAAAAGCTTGCAATTTACCAAAATGTACGGAGAATCTAACCTCTAAGGTTCTCCTTAAGATCCTCTTGTTTCTTCTTCACAGCCGCTGTGCAGGAGTGCAGGTTTGTGATACTTTTCTGAAACTCTTCCGGTACTTTCTTTGACTCGTCCCATCTATCCGAGAAGCTGATGACTGCTTTGTTCATTTCAACAATTTGTTGCTGTACATCTTTTTGTCCAGACATCTTGAAGGTCTGCAATAAAAATATTTAGTAAAGATGTGTCTAAAAAGTCTAACAGCTTTCACATCATGTCAACCAAAACCAATTCAACCAAATGAATTTTTCTAATTATGTATCTATGCTGACGTCCCTTTTGAAAATCATCAGACCAGGGGACGGGAGGTGGAGGGGAATCCAGGTGAGGCTTGCCACTAGGCTGACCCAGAGGTAAAACAAGAGGATAGGTTTAGTTTGAAATACTAACAATTACATAATCTATAGGTGAAAACATCCGATTTGAAAATTACAAAGCATAGGTGGGTACAGGGAGCACAGGAGGCGCCCCCTCCGGAGGTAAAGTAAGGTAAGGAGGTAAAGGTAGAACACGGGCTTGGATTTAATTTTAAGTAATTTCCTTATTTACATAGTAATTGTTTGTAAATTGTGGGGCAGGGCAGGGCAGCTGGATCTCCGCGCAAGTCATAGCATTACCAGAGCACAAGTCGACCTCCTCTGCCAAGTTCTTCAATCGCACGTAGAAATCGGAGAACGACTCGCCGTCCGCCTATTTGCAACACAGGAGTTCACGGCGGCATAGCACTTCTTTGCGTTGGCTCTTGAAGTGAGACTGTAGAGCGTCCAGGACCTCTGTCACAGTCAAGGAAGTGTCAGGTGCAATCCCTAGGGTATGCTCTAGGATCCTTTGCATGTCAAGTGACACAGACATCCGTAATTGGATGAGTTGCTTCTGTTGGGGTAGTTTCTGTAAGTCCAGCATGGTGGAGAAATCTTGCCAAAGTCGACGCCATTGTCAGAACACTTGAAAAGAAGCATCAGAGAGTAATATCGGGGGGCTGTGAGCCACGTGCTTGCTTGCAGAAGGCGCGAAAATAGGAGTAGCAGCCACAGGAGAAGTAGCGACGGGTGGAGCAGTAGAGGTTGTCGCAGGAGCCGTGACAGAAGGTGACGTGTAGGGCCGCGCATCAGCTTCGGGGGAGGTTGGAGGGGGGCAGGAATGTGCCGCACGCCAGCTGCAGACTGTGCAGGAGACAAGAGCTTCACCAGGTCTTCGAAACGCACATCTTCCTCCTTCCTGGGGGCCTCGTTGTCACGTCATCGTCTCTCCTCTTCACGCTGACACCTCTCCTCGTCTCCCTGTTTACGACGATTATCATCTGATATACGGGACTCTTACAGATAGCGGAGAAGGCTTGAAATGGCATCGCCGGGAGGATCAGCGCTCGGCTGAGTTGGGGACGGCTGCGATGATGGCGGGGAAGTGTCGAGGGCATCCCTCGCCTCCCTCCCTCCCTCATAGCGTCCCCGCCATGGTGGAGACGCTATTTCCTCCTCTTCATATTCCGACCCACTGGTCGAAGGAGAAACCATGGGGAATGACATTGAAAGGAAACGAGACACTAAGAAATACCCACCGTGCGTGGAATATTTCAACACCGGAAAAATGTGGGTTGTGTGTAACCTAGTTGTAACATACAGGAAAAGAGCTATGCTCGTACTGTTCCGTCTCCAAATCTACTATTATCCAGCTTGCCTTTGAAGTCCTGAATACTTCTTGCATTAATCACTTTTGCATCAAGGTTATTCCAGGCTTCTATGCTTCTATACGGGAAGCTGTATTTTTTAATGTCCCTTTTGCATGTTGTCCTTTTCAATTTCTTCTCATGACCTCTTTTACTTCTATCGTCCCACACAAACAGATCTTCTCTATCAATTTTTTCAGACCCATTGATGCTCTATACATTGCTATAAAATCTCCCCTTGTGTATTTACCTAGTTGTTTTTACCTAGTTGTAACACAGGAAAAGAGCTACACGGCCACCTCGATTTACGAATGGGTTACGTTCCTGAAAAACTGTTTGTAAATCAAAAATTCGTAAATTGAATGTATTTTTCCCATTTAACCCCATTATTTAATTTGAGATACGTTCCTCTTTGGACCGAAACTCCCTACCGTAGATAACACTAAAGTCGCCAGGACAACTTTTTTTCTTCAATTTACAGACGTGTGGTGGCGTTAATACTTCCCTTATTACATCCATGTTATCTACGGTACACAGTCTGGTTTCTGTTTATCTTATTGGATTCTAGGAAACATTCTCTCTATGAACTTCCGTCGCAAATCATTACTTTTGGAGATAATGACATGTTGTTCATAGGGAGGCGAGAGACAAGTGTTTACGAGCGCCTCACTCTTCTTCCTCTTGTGACCTGCATCGCCTCTGTTCTTCCCTTACCATGGACACCTTTTTAATGCACTCAAAGGGGTAGCACTTTTAGCACTTGACATAATCTTCTCCTTGTCCTTCTTAATAGTTACGACAGTCGACGGGGAAAGGCTAACCCAATTAGCCATGTCCTTCACTCGCACGCCTTAGTCAAATTTCTTGACAATCGCTATCTTAAACTCTAGTGTTATGGCTTTTCTGGCTTTCTTGGGCTTAGGACCACCCACACTAGCACTGGCACCATGCTTGGGAGGCATTATTCACTGAAATAATCACTTACATGTCTGATTATACACAATAATGTTCATAAACACAGCACGACCGGTTGGAGAATATGTAAACAAACAATCTTGAGCGTCCCCACGTGTGGATGAGCTGAGCCAATGGTTCTGTTTACTGAACTTTCTACAATATTTAAGTGTTATAAATATTCTTACTATTTATGTATTATTATTATTTTTTTTTTTTTTAATGAATTTACGAACTTTTGTTCGTAACTTCGAATTATTCGTGTGTAAACCGAATTTTGGGACAAAATAATTTTGTTCGTATCTTCTAAAATTCGTATATAGTGTTCGTAAATCGCGGTATGAGTGTATGCTCGTACTGTCCCGTCTCCAAATCTACTATTATCCAGTTTGCCTTTGAAGTCCTGAATACTTCTTGCATTAATCACTTTTGCATCAAGGTTGTTCCAAGCTTCTATGCTTCTATACGGGAAGCTGTATTTTTTTATATCCCTCTTGCATGTTGTCCTTTTCCATTTCTTCTCATGACCTCTTGTACTTCTGTCGTCCCACACAAACAGATCTTCTTTTATCAATTTTTTCCTGACCCATTGATGCTCTATATGTACACTGCTATAAAATCTCCCCTTTCTCTTCTTTTCTCAAGAGTTGGGAGTTTTAGTCTTGAAAGTCTTTCCTCGTATTGTAAATCTCTCAGGCTTGGAGCCATTTTTGTGGCTGCTCTTTGTATTCTCTCAATCTTCCTTACATCCTTCTTTTTATGTGGTGACCAAATCACTGCCGCATATTCCAATCTTGGTCAAATCAAAGATGTTATCAATTTCTTAATCATCTCTTCATCCAGATATTTGAATGCCATACTTATATTCCTCAGCAACTGATATGTATCTCCTGTGATCTTGTTTATATGCTTCTCTGGTGACAAATTGTCTGCAACCCATACTCCCAGATCTTTTTCGACCTTTGTTTTGATTATCCATTCATTTCCCATCGAATACTTTCCTCTCCGTCTCTTTTTGTCTCTTTTTGCTACTGCCCACTTCCATCACTTTACACTTTTTAGCATTAAACTCCATTTCCCATAGTTGACTCGATTGAAAATCTTATCTAGATCCTTTTGTAAGTCCTCACAGTCCTCTTTACTTTCTACTTTTCTTAGTAATTTAGCATCATCAGCGAATAAACTCATATAACTGTGTGTGTGTGTGTGTGTGCGCATGTGTGTGTGTGGGTGGCGTGAAGCGGGAAGGTTGGTGCCGGGCTGCTTGCTCTCTGTTCACGAGACAGGCATGTGGGGATGGGGATGACACATACACACAAGACCCCGGTACAAAGAACGGCCAAACTGTACACACCTCACAAAGCACTACACTTTTACACTACAGCGATGCACAATCTACGCACTGTATGTATATCCACGGGCACAAGAGTCACTGAAGACGAATTAATCCAAGGAGAAGAGCGAGTGTCGTGGTGAAGTTGCCTCGTGGTGCAGCGGGCGGCGTGGTGCTGTGGGGAATGGCGGTTAACCGGTCGAGTCACCACCCGGCTTTTCTCTCTATCTTTCAACACTAGAAAGTCACTGCGCCATCGTGATGCTCTTTGCAGGTGATGAATAGGAGTGGGTAAGTAGGGGTCTGTAGAGAAGAGAGCAGAACTTATGTAGGTTGCTTTATTCTAGGGTGACAGAGAGATAAGGACCACTGACGAGGAGTCAGCGTTAGCGGCCCAAGCGCGGGGTGGTGACTGAGTTACATGTTTGCCTGGAGGGCAGTGTACAACGTTGCCGCATCAGGCTGCGGTGTTGCTACATAACGTATATGTGTACGGTTTACTTAAAAGGCATGATTAATGTGTATGTCTATTCTGAATGTAATCACACATCCACAAGAGTAACATCAAACAGACAGAAACATCAAACTTGAGTTACCGTATTTGCCGGCGCATAAGACGCAGCTTTTTTCCAAGAAAGGGAATGCAAATTTCACCCTGCGTCTAATGCGGCCATATTACTAATGAGAGGTTGGGCAGAAAATGCAGAATCGCCGGTGGTGTATTACAAAGGAGGGTCTCGAGTGATATGTGTTGAGCAGTAGACCACTGAAAACAAATTTGTAATTGTGTTACTAATAATTTCAACAGTAATGCATAATACCAAGAATAAGTTGGAGTTTAAGAGAAAACAAGAGGTGGGGCATTAAGGTCGCGGTTTCTGCTGCCAAGATGGCCGTCAGATCCCCCTTCCCGCAGTCCTGCTGCCGCTCTCCACTGTAAATGGATGAGAGACAGGGTAGGCCGTTATACCACCTTGATCCATCAATCCTCACCCCTGTATGTCTATGGATAAGGAAATTGTAAACTGTAACTGGAAAGAGTGCTAGTAAAAAGGCCGCAACGGTACCTGTAGACGGGACGGTGCCTTCCTTCACATCACACCAAGGCCAAGACCCATCACGGCGCCACAACTTCATCCTCCTCAAGGCCGAATCACACCATACCATCATGCCTTCACCTGTATCTTCCTGAGGAAGACGAATCAACCCTCGCGACTGTGATAGAATCACAGGTGTAAACCATGGAGAATATCTTCCATTCCGACATTGGTGCCTTTCAACAATAACAAAAAGGTGAAGATGGTGACCTTACAGTGTTACCTTAAAATATCTGGGTAAATTTTTGTTATTGGGCAACCACCGATTTTGAGGCCGAAACTTTGTTTCTCTGAATAGTTTTGGGATGTTTTGAATTAATCTGGCTCTCGTTTTTGTCGGAAATCAATGTTTGTTTACATATTTTGCATGTGGGAAGGGGGGTGCCCGCCCTGCCCCTCCAGGCCCGCCACGCAAACACTGCTAGACTTCACACTGCCATAGTATTGATCATTTCCGTTTTATCTCTATATCTTCTGTTACTAAACCAAACCCCTCCTCTAACCTAACCTAACCTAATCTGATTTAACTTAACTTAACTTTCTGGCTGATATAGCGGTAGATTTTCGTTAGAACATGTAATGCGATTATTAATCAATTGCACCACTGGAAATGGGGCTCTAAATACTCAGAATGAAGAAAGCTACACGATAATGTAGGTAAGAGTCCTAGAACTTTCGAAAGCCCACTACCGAAACAATACCATTATCTTTACTGCAAATTTTCCACAAAGTCTAAACACATAGCAGAAAAGCAACAACGACATAGTACTTACAACATTAAATCTAAGCTAAATGTCATAGGTAGAAAATATTAGAATATCAATTCGTGGAGCATCCTGCAATAAATGATGACTGATTTTGGTTACCCTACACTCATTCTCTTTACATTTTAACTACAGCTAAGTATTAATTATCCGACCTTGGGGGGACCGAAGGTAGGTCGGATGATTGGAATAGTCGGATGTTCGGATGTACATCCGAGTCAGCTGAGAGTTTTTCACCAGCTATACTAAGCTTCCTGATGCCGTGACGAACCTTGAAATTGCGAAGCCATCCATCTGAGAAAGTACACGGTTCCTGTATCTTCATTTTCTTGTACATCTCCTTGCTTTGTTCAATTATCATATAGCCATGCACTGGCTTCCCTTTACCATCATTACGCTTCATTTTATACCATTCCCACACTGCTTCGTCCAGCAAAGCCAACTTAGGCGTGCTCAGAGTTTTCCGTTTTGTTAAAAACTTGTTAGTTTCTGTACCAGCATAAAACTTAAACAAGTTATCTTTGGACTTTAAAATGTCCACCACAGTCGTCTTGCCGATGTTAAATTCCCAACATATATCTTGCCTAGGAACACCTTGTCCTACTTTCCTTATAATATTCACTTTCTGTTCAATGTTCAACACAACACGCTTACGTTTAGCACTTGTAGACGACATTATTCACTGTAGAAAGTAAAATAAATGGCCAAAACAAGACACAATGTGGTGGTGAAACACAACGGTGGTGAAAACACCCGCCAACGCCACGCCGCTAGCAGCGCTGCGAGCGGGTAGTGAGAAAAACACGAACTACCTGTCTCCCGCCCGCCGCCGTATTCAAAGGTCTGACCGAGGGTCGGTTGTCTGGAATTGTTTAATTATAATTTATCCGACTTGGGACATAGTAGAAAAAAGTTGGTTGTTTGGACAAGTCGGATGTTTGGAGGTCGGATGTTGGGAATTTGGCTGTAGTATAATTTTTCATTCCCATTCACTGCACTGTGAATATTGTTTTTGGGTACATCAAAATCATTTGTTTTCCCTTACAAAACCGTTTTTTAATAACTTTTAATAAATTTACGAAAAATAAATTTGTCCTCAAAACACTAATAATTTTTTTTCTCTAAATATTTATGTAAAATCCGGGTGCGTCTTATGCGGAGGTGCGTCTTATGCGCCGGCAAATACGGTATATATATCAAGCAAGTAAGTTATGAGGCACAGACGTTTTTTCCTGTGTAAAATTAATTATGGTCAATTTTTCTCGGATATAGTTACCGTATTTTACGGCTTATAAGACGACTTTTTCCGCTAAAAAATATCCTGAATAATACTCATGCGTCTTCCAAGACGAATGTTATAGGTTAGCTTAGGTAGCTATTCAATTCATACTCTTATATGATGTAACCTCAGTACTTACCTGTTAAGAGTATTTGGAATACCATAAGAAATTCAAATCAACTGATCTGTCCTCACCCAGTGATGTTTACTATGGTACTGGCGGGAGCCTTTCCGCCTCGGCAGATTGGCGACAACATAAGAACATAAGAAAATAAGGAAGCTACAAGAGACCGCGAAACCTACACGTAGTAGTTCCTGTTACTTAACACCACCTACATCCACCTCTATTCCCCATCCATGAATTTATCCAGATTCTTTTTAAAGATCCCTATCAACTCTGCACTGACCACCTGACGACTGAGTCCATTCCAACAGCACCAACTATCGTCTGCTAGTGTTGATGTATCATTTACCACCAGGCTGTCTCACGTATCACAAGCTCTTTTCAGTCCTGGAAATTATCACATACAAGCTAGAAGTTGTACGATACGCCAAAGAACACGGGAACAGAAGCAGCAGAAAGACACTTCGGACCACTGCCTACCGACAAAATCTGTAGATTTTTCTACTTCCTATCGGTAGAAAATCTGGGGGGTTTTTCTTAGAAATTTCCTTCCATAATCAGGGGACCGTCTTCCAAGATGCAGCATCTTATAAGCCGTAAAATATGGTATATCACTGTAAAATTATATTCAAGATATGTAATAAAAAGAAGATATTAGGATCATGAGTACATTTTTTTCTCCAATGAATAACTCTATTTGAAAAATGATCCCATTTAAAACACAAAAAAATTGGATAATGCCCAGAAATTAGAAACCCCAGTTCTTGATAATTGAGGCTCATTACTGATAAAGGTTAATACAGGGAGGTCCCGAAGATACGAGCAGTTAGGTTCCACCTGGCATACTCGTAAAGCGAAATCTCGTATAACGAAACACTTAACTAATGGTAAAATATAGGTTTGGTTCCAGGACCCCATCAATTAAAAGAAAACAAAGAAGAAAAAAAACAAGAAAACAAAAAAAAAAAAATATTTTTCAAGCTAAAATAAATTATAGCAAACACAACAAACTCTCAAATATAGGGCTTTATATACCACACCACCACACAAAACACAGTGAATTAAGAGTGTGATAGCACAGCAGGACAGAGCACAAATAAGTCACAATAAGCACATTAAGTAAACCAGCAAATCACTAAAATTGACTCACAAGGCACAATACATACAAGCAACAAAGACGTTGTATGTACTCTTGGGGACGCCGCGTGATACACTAGACTCGAGAGGGTACGGCAGGTAAGTCCCGTCTCGTCCATAGCCCCGAGCCGTTAGTGTGACGAAGTTTGAGAGGGGTGGGTTGCCCCCCCCCCTCCTTAGTTACAATAGGATAAACCAGAGGACATAGGGTATTCAAAGGGAAGGGTTGATTGATTGATTCAGAGGGAAAGATTGAGGAAGAGGGGCTTAGAATTCGCGGCGAGGGAAATAGTAAACAAGACCATGTATTGTCTTCGATAGAGGACTGTTCGTTGAGGTGCCAAGCACTTAAATTACTTCTTGGTTAAATGTTCGTTGTAAGAGAGACATATACACCCAAAATAGGTACTCAGTGAATGCTTACATACGAGTAGATATTTCCTGAAGCCTCATTCTGCTTGAACTTGCGTTTTTTCATGAAAAGACGATTTTTAAAGATTGAGTTTTCAAGTATTCAATTGTTTTGCCAATATTTTCACCAAGTGCAGACAAATAAAATGATAAACTACATTTTTTATTAAGAACTGTTTCAGTTGTTGTATTGAAGGGTAATTCTGATATGTCCCAAAAAAGCACAGAGAATTTACGGTAAATGATAGATCATACAGCCCGAGAGACAGGCTTGAGCGTGAGCTTATTAGAAAACTCCCCATTATCATATTTTTGTCCAAGCGAGCGAAGCGAGCTTTTAGCATTTATTCTAAAATTCAAAATATATTGTGCCTGGAGACATTAGTGCAGTGGAAATAAAATGTGTTCGTAACCTTCACAACAACAGTGTCTTTTAGCGTCGCCGAGAGGCAGGCCGCTTGTGTTAGGCCTCATATAACCACTATAACTCATGTTTCTAATGCCGTTATAGGTGTTATTTAGGGTTAGTGTGGTGTTATATACGTGGTAGGGTGTGTGTGAGGTGTTAAATATGCCATTTCAGCCGTGGGTACAGAGAGGAGGAAGAATAACAATTATGAAATACCACCACCACCACCATCAGATTGATTATCGTACAAACTTAGGTAAAATCATATAGTCAGTAAATGACTTTATAATTTTAGTAAATAACTTGTAATTTACTAAGTAAAAAACTTGGTAATTTTACTCACCCCAGTTTGAATGTCGTAGCATTGGATTTTCGATCTCGTATATTGAAAATAGACCCTAATTTACACATCTCGTATCATCGGATTCTCGTATATCGAATGCTCGTATAACGGGACCTCCCTGTATGTATAAGTCCTCCAAACTTATCTAAACGAAATTACAACACTGTATAGTATGCTTATGGTACTTGAAGCACACTTCACATTTGCAAAGGTTCCAGTGTGCGATCAGCCCTGGTAAACCACTACGGACTTCTTCAGAATTACCCTGATAAACCATGGTAAAATTCTAGTCCTTTCCCACCTTTATTACTGGTTTTTTTCTCCACTTTTACAGATCCCTTCAGATATCTCTAAAACTTCTTTATAAAGTGGGGGACAGATGCCCCCTCCCCTGTACCCCCAACAAACTTGAGAGACTGGTAGAAATGCAAGGTTTTTGGGTGGGGGAGACAAACTTCACAGATTTACAGCATCAAATATATCTAAACATACTAATCTGCATACTTGTGCAGAGCGCATAACTGAGGTCATAGTCTCTGGCATGGAGGCGTACATTCCACACACTTTCCCTAATCCTAAAGCCCGTCAACCTTAGTTTAACTCTGCTTGTTCTCATGCTGTCCGAGATAGAGAGGCGGCTCACAGACGGTACCGTAACCATCCATCTCCTGAAACTCATGCCCATTATATTTCTGCCCGTAATCATGCCAAATCTTTACTTCAACTTACCAAAAACTCCTTCATTCATAGAAAATGTCAAAATCTTTCTGAATCAAATTCCTCTCGTGACTTCTGGTATCTAGCTAATAACATCTCTTAACAATTTTTCTTCTTCATCTTTCCCTCCTATGTCTCACCCAGATGGCTCCACAGCTGTCTCATCTATTTCTAAAGCTGAACTCTTCGCTCAAACCTTTGCTGAAAATTCCACTCTGGTTGATGAAGGGCTTGTTCCTCCTTCTCCTCCACCCTCTGACTATATTATGCCTGTTATGAAGATCCTTCGTAATGATGTTTTCTTTGCTCTTTCTGGCCTAGATCCTCGGAAGGCTTACGGTCCTGACGGAGTCCCTCCTATTGTTCTAAAAAACTGCGCTTGCACTCTGCCTGGTCAAACTTTTCCGTCTTTGTCTATCTACTTCCACCTTTCCTTCTTGCTGGAAGTTTGCTCACATCCTACCTGTTCCTAAGAAGAGTGACCGATCTAATCCTTCAAACTACCGTCCAATTAATAGGCGAGACACTGATGGTGTGATTTACACGGAGTGTAAAAGTTTGCCCGTTGTGTTTTCCTGATTGTTTGACCAATGAACAACTGATTTGGAAGGGTGGCAGAAAAAATTGAGCATTAGGGGGGGCGGTGGGGGGCCGCGTCCCCGGTAGAGGTCCGAGAATCCAACGCGCCACATACTTAATGTATCGTAGCAACCAGAAGACTCACACACATAATTAAACTATCATTTGATATGTTTGAAGGCTTGAGGAATCTGATTATACCACTGTATTTCCAATCTGAAGTGTATAATAAGCAGTAGAGCTATTTTCCTATAGAAATATCTCCCCAGAATTATGATTATATTTTAAACGCCAGTTACGACCATATATATAGATATACGTACAGTCAAACCTTGATATAACGGACCTCGATGTAACGGACTCCATTTGCGTGATTTTTTTTAATTTTTTTTATATATATCAGACCGCTTATCGCCACTCGAATTGTCAATTCAACATAATTGTATTATTTTCTCATTTTACTTTGGAATGCTTGTGTTTTAAGGAGTTTTGATGTATCACATATTAAGATATATAAGGAAGGAGCCTGTGTTGCTATAGTCTATTCACTTAAGCTGGATTCTTGGGAGCTGCTCGCTGCCTAGACAAGTTTGTAAGGACGTCGCTGATTGGCTGATAGACTCGGGCTGGGTGGCGATGGTGGTGGTACTTGCCTCGCCGCAACCCAAAACCCTTGCCTTGCCTTAGAAAAATATTCATATTTCTTGGCTTTACTCATCTCTTACACAAGATAGGCCTATTTTGTTTGCATCAGTGAATCAGGCAGTGATTGTTCAACAACAACACGCCATTCATAACTCAATAGGGTAAAAAATAAAGTCATGACTGACTATCACAAGAGTAGGCGGACTTTTAGGTTTTCAGTGCATTGAAATGTTGTACTCCTACCCGATATTACCAAACTACCAGATGATATTTATGAAAGCTGAGCCTACCATCGTGTTCATAATACATTGCTGCATATCATGAGCATAAAAAAATTACACTAAGACTACACTAATATTAAGATAATTGAAGGAAAGTAAAAGTGTGTATAAACATTTTTTCTTGCTTAGTTTGCTTCAACTCGCTGTAACTCCATAAATTTTGGTCGCATTCAATTTTCAAGAACTGTTTCAAAATCCTTATACTTTTCCGCTTCCTGTGGTATATAGCACGTACCAATAAGGAAAAGAGTAGGTGGTCAAAATGGCTAAGAAAGTTAAACTACTACTGCAAACTGGCACAGTGACGGGTGAGCATTGCTCCTATACAGGAGACTTTTTCTCGGGAGAGCTATCAGAGGCTCCACCCGTCACGGCACCAGTTTGAAACAGTTTAACTTTCTTAGCCATTTTGACCACCTACTCTTTTCCTCATTGGTACGTGCTACATACCACAGGTAGCGGAAAAGTATAAGGATTTTGAAACAGTTCTTGAAAATTGAATGCGACCAAAACTTATAGTTACAGCGAGTTGAAGCAAAGTAAGCAAGAAAAAATGTTTATACACTTTTACTTTCCTTCAATTATCTTAATATTAGTGTAGTCTTAGTGTAATTTTTTTATGCTCATGATATGCAGCAATGTATTATGAACACGATGATAGGCTCAGCTTTTATAAATATCATCTGGTAGCTTGGTAATATCGGGTAGGAGTACAACATTTCAATGCACTGAAAACCTAAAAGTCCGCCTACTCTTGTGATAGTCAGTCATGACTTTATTTTTTACCCTATTGAGTTATGAATGGCGTGTTGTTGTTGAACAATCACTGCCTGATTCACTGATGCAAACAAAATAGGCCTATCTTGTGTAAGAGGTGAGTAAAGCCAAGAAATATAAATATTTTTCTGAGGCAACGCAAGGGTTTTGGGTTGAGGCGAGGCAAGTACCACCACCATCGCCACCCAGCCCGAGTCTATCAGACAATCAGCGACGTCCTTACAAACTCGGCTAGGCATCGAGCAGCTCCCAGCCCAGGAATCCAGCTTAAGTGAATAGACTATAGTGATTTAGTGGTAGGTGTGTATTGTTTAAAATAGTGACTATTAGTGTTATGGCGTGGCCGCTGCTACGTCTCCCTGTCACCTCAACACCCTAAATCACCCTTATCTAAGGTGATACACAGTGCTACACTGACCTAAATAGTGACACGTGTATAGAACTGCATTTCACAACCATATAATATATATAATAATGAGCATTAGTCATGATAATAAGCAATACCTTTGGAAGCCACGGTTGAATCTGGCTCGTAGTTTGTTTACCTTTCACTAGAGCTTGAGCTTGACTAGCCAGACGGTGAGAGAAAGCATCAACATTTTAGGGATAACCCATCACTTTACGGGAGACTTTTTCTTCCTTTTTATCTATTTTGGGGTGATTATAATGTCTCATGATGCTGCTGCTGCTGCCGCGGCCGCGCTGCCAGGCGTGGATGAGCGCCTTGAAAGTATTTTCATATCTTTACTCATATGTATGAATAATAGCAATTCAAATGTGATTATATGTCTACATTCAACTAGAATAATGAAATTTCATGGCATACCAAGCAGTAATGAGCGAGCCTGGATACTTACTACCTCTCCTAATACCAGTCCCGAACAGTCGTGGGCGAGTGTGCCAAATCCCTGATGTAGCGCTAGTCACTGTTTACCTCCCAACATAGCTACACGGTCTGGTTGTGTTTGTGATTATTTATCATTTATTTCACAATATATATGTATATTTTTTTTCCCACCCTTGGGAAAATACCCTCGCTATAACGGACAATCGACTTTAACGGACCACTCCTCCCCCCTTTAGTCCGTTACATCGAGGTTTGACTATGTAAAAATAAATAAGAACAAAATTTTAATGTAAAGTAGCATTTTATCAGCTATCAAATGACACCTGAATGATAACTCTAAGTGTATTTATAGCTGAGTAAGAGTAAATTAAGCACGAGTCATTTCTGACTACCAGGGGGTGAGGTGTCACGCACTGATGGGAACAATGCTCGACTGTAGGTTACATAAAATATTGAGTTACAGCCAAAGTCCCAACATCCGACCTCCAAACATCCGACTTGTCCAAACAACCGACTTTTTTCACCACCACATTGTGTCTTGTTTTGGCCATTTATTTTACTTAGTTTTTTTTAGTTTTTAGAAAACATTGATTTGTGGCTTCATTTATGCATGAATTTTACTTTCGCGTATACCACTGGATCGGCCTTCAAGAGCTGCATCTTTTATGTTATATACCATTTTTTCCTTACGTTTATGGTTACTGTGATATCCGAACATCCGACTATTCCAATTATTCGACCTACCTTCGGTCCCCCCAAGGTCGGATAATTAATACTTAGCTGTAGTTAGGTTTTTTTCTTTCTTCGAACTCTAAACTTAGGCTATATTGACTATTGTTACACATACATACTGTACGTATGTACATTAATGCACACATAAATTATTCAAGCATATTTACATACATATTCTTAAAAAAAAAGTACAGGGAGGTCCCGTTATACGAGCATTCGGTATACGAGAATCCGATGATACGAGATGTGTAAATTAGGGTCTATTTTCAATATACGAGATCGAAAATCCAATGATACGACATTCAAACTGGGGTGAGTAAAATTATCAAGTTCAAAATGCGCGCCCTACCACTCCCGGGCTGGACAAAGGGGGATTTGGTTGACCCCAGTGAGGTCACCCCTAGCAAGCCGTGACCTGAAGGGTAATGGACCCGTTTACTCTACTTGAGGTAAGGATTGATTTGACATCTTCAAGCCTCATATAGTTGGGCAGTGATGTTGATTTTTCTATGTGAACAGTATTTTTGATGATACAGCCAGTTTAAGTACAGGAAAATGTATACGCTCTAAAACGACTGGCGCCATGTTGTGATGTCACTAGCGAAGACAACAGAGCAAAACAGCTGTGAAGCGGCTGCTACTATATGTACTACCTACTAATACACCAACTTGCATTACCCCTACTACCGCAAGATGACCAGTAAGTAATCCTCCTTCAAGTGATGTAGTAGGTATTCACTGTGTTTGTGAATATGTAAGTTGTAGTTTACAGGAGAACCTCGTTTATCCGGCACCCACGGGGGGGAGCGCATGCCGGATAACTCATTTTGCCGTTGTTTTGAGAGTTACTCTTATGGAATCGCCCAAAATCTTTTTTTTTTTTTTTTTTTTTGCCAGTCCCTATAAAGAAGACAGTAAGAGAATAAAATAAAAAAGAGGGGTGAGCCAATTTAGTTCGGGAGGTGTCTTGTTACTCTTCTTTTGAAAAGATGTAAGTCATAGGAAAGTGGAAAAATAGAAACAGGAAGAGAGTTCCAGAGTTTATCAGTGGGAAAAAAAAAAAAAAAAAAAAAAAAAAAAAAAAAAAAAAAAAAAAAAAAAAAAAAAAAAAAAAAAAAAAAAAAGCCTGGGTCGATTAGTGCCGTTGTTTTGAGGCTGCCGTTGTTTTAAATGCCGGTTAAACGAGGTTCTCCTGTATAAGGAAAAAGTGGATAGACAGAGATAAGTGGCCCGTGACACCTGACAAGTGATGACTTCTGGGATCGGCATTCCTTATAGGGAGCTTAAATGAACCTGCAATGACATGTAAAGCTAGACAGATAGACGAACTCATAGAGGAACAGGTAGAAATGTATGGCTTTCTTTCCCCACATAAGCAAAACATACACCCTTCGTCACTCTACTCACCACTACAACCTTTACTAACCATACATTTCTACCTGTTCCTCTATGAGTTCGTCTATCTGTCTAGCTGTACATGTCATTGCAGGTTCATTTAAGCTCCCTATAAGGAATGCCGATCCCAGAAGTCATCACTTGTCTGGTGTCACGGGCCACTTATCTGTCTATCCACTTTTTCCTTATAAACTACAACTTACATATTCACAAACACAGTGAATACCTACTACATCACTTGAAGGAGGATTACTGGTCATCTTGCAGTAGTAGGGGTAATGCAAGTTAGTAAGGTTAGTTAGGTTAGTAAAATAAAACTATAATTTTACAAGGTTAGGTTAGTAATTATTTTTTTATGGGGGTCTCGCTATGAGGTTATTAGTGAGATAAGGTTAGGTCAGGTTATAGTGAGGTTAGATTAGTAATATTAAACATATTATATTTTTGAGGGGTCCAGGGGGGTCGTTAAGGAGGGGAGGGGGGTGAAGGGGGCATCTCCCCCCCACTTTATAATTACAGTTTAGAGGTATCTGAAGGGATCTGTGAAGGTCTGGAGGAAAAAACACTCTAATAAGGGCAGGAAAGGACTCTAGAATTTTACCTAACTCACTGCGTGTTGTATACTTAACATGAAAAACCCACCCTGTCTCATCCCTACCTCAAAAGCCTTGCATACTGCATACTACTCCCGCAACTTATCACAGCTCAGCTAAAGCCCCACAGCTACATATCATTTGCAAGTTACTTATCCATGCACAAGTACATACATACATCAAAATGGTCTTCACAGCAATAGTATGAATTTTCCTTCATCGAGAAATCACGCCTTGCAGACATCCACCACTGTTTCCTCTTTTTCTTGTCTTTAGGCATAGTTATGAACACATTCTCTGGAGTTTTAATTGTGGTGTTTTTGCACATTACCACAAAACAAGCATAATATGTTCTTTTTGTCTGGGACATGTTGAATGCATAGATAGGTATTGCAGTCTGCTGAGCCAAAACAAGCCGATCAGCTGATCAGGCGAGATCTGGGTTTGCGCTTACTATGTCACAACCAATCACAGCGCGTTCCGCCGTGTTGTGATATTTTGGCCCCAAAAAAGCCATATATTTCATTTATGGTGCATTTCTCAGCAAAAAGAATATGAGTACAGTGATATGTATGTAGCCTATATTGCACCCAAAGCTTCATAATACTCCGTGTTTTAGGTGTGAGTAAACGGGTCCATTAAGCATATGGCGCGGCCAAACATTTAGGGGTAATTAGCAGGCGTGCGGCCCCAACCTTGGGACCGCTACCTTCTCTTGTATCATGCGGCGACCCCTACAGTACGTATTTTTTGCTTGTTATGCATGTTTTATGTTTAATTAATGTGGTTGTTATTTTGTGCTATTTTCTCTTTCAGAATGCTTTTTCTACAGAATAGGTAGTACAGTGTGGGTAATATAGACGCTGTGTGTTTGTTGTGTTTGCTATAGTTTATTTTAGCTTGAAAAACTTTTTTTTTTTTTTTTTTTTTAATTGATGGGGTCCTGGAACCAAACCTATATTTTACCATTAGTTATGTGTTTAGTTATACGAGATTTCGCTTTACGAGTATGCCAGGTGGAACCTAACTACTCGTATCTTCGGGACCTCCTGTACTCATTTTTGGTTATTGTAAACCTAAAATTAACAAAGTGTAATCAGGAGGAAGCTGATCGATGCATGTATTGTCATTCACATTTTGCACGCCTTGACATGTGGAGCTTTAATTAAATGTACTAGTGAAAACATCCGACTCTGATGTCATCGTTATTTTGGTTAATCACTTTCCTCGGTTCAGTCAGGTTAGTAATGGATGTTCTGTCACGGTGAGGTTTGGCATTGGCAAAGCACAGAAACTCATCAACGTCAGAGAACTACACGATAGCTTAGGACCTAACAAAAGTAAAGTTCTCCCCCTGTTCATGGCTCTCACTGGATGTAATACTACATCATCTCTTAAAGGACACTCAAAAGGACAGTGTTTTAAAGCCTGGAAAAAGTGTCCTGCAGCTGTAACAGATGCAATGGTCGATCTTATGAATCAACCCTTTATCCATTTGGAACTAGATGATTGGAGATTCAAAGCCCTGGAAACATTCTTCATACAGATATATGGTGGAGGGGAAACGTCAGTTAATGTCATGAGAAAGAAACTGTTTTGCAAAACTCAGAACGTGGAATGCATACCACCCACTCAGGATGCACTATACCAGCATTGTCTAAGAGCAGTATATCAGGCAAGGATATGGGTGTCGGCCCATGACTGTGATTTCATGACATGACATGACATGACATGATTTCAAGTAGCTACCTGATCCATGTCTAAATGGCTGAAAAAAGGAAGGTGACAAACTTCTGCCAGTTTGGATCACAATACCTGCAGTCTTAGAAACATGCCAAGAGCTCGTAAAATGTGGATGCAAATAGTTCTATTCGTGCGCATGTTCCTGTAAAAAGCAAGAGCTCCAGTGCACAAGACTGTAGATGTCAGTGTCAGGGAGTAGCAATTCAAATAGCGTTAGTCAAGACAATTTTGCGTTTATTAACTAGGACAGATTTTTCCCCAACTGTATGTTATTTTTCACTCACAGACTCTGAAAAGAACTTTTTATAAATGCAAGTTAGGGATGTTGTGCATATGTAACTGATAATGTATATACGGTACCTGTGCTAGATAATTAATAATATTGTTTACTGAGCCAAAAATTAAAGTGTAAATACAATCTGCTATTACTGTACAGATATCAAAGATATATTTGAAATGGGCATTCATTTCTGATGTTTGCATCATATGCGAATGAGTGATACTTTATATAGCCACAGTATCTTATCCGAGGATTTGAGCTGCAAAATGTGCATTTTTGAGACACTACTTTTTCCATATCATCCCATATATATTTTCATTGCCGAACGTGAAAGTAATTTTAAGATTTACAATAACCAAAAACTTGTAAATTTTATGAAGAATATCTATGTACATATACTTGAATAATTTATGTGTGCATTAATGTACATGCGTACAGTATGTATGTGTAACAATAGTCAATTTAGTCTAAGTTTAGAGTTTGAAGAATAAAAAATAATACCTAACTAACTCAATATTTAATGTAACCTATACAGTCGAACATTGTGCCCATCCTCCCCATTTGGGGAGGCGGTAGCAGAGTGGTTAGCGTCACCGAGTGGCGTTCTCGAAGACCCGAGTCCGATCCCGAGACCCATAAATCCACTTAAAATATTTCTGCACCATCGAGTGGCCTAAGAACACCCACATTCCCTGCCCATTAACTCTACTTTCGATTGCGAGTGCATCGGAGGACACAGGGGGGAGGCATGAGCCTCTTAATCACAGGCGTCACTATAAAAATCCTGCCTGTGCCACTACGGGCGAGGGCCAACCATCACAGCCCTCAAATGAGCCTCCAGGGCCTACCATCCGATCCCTGGATGTCACCGACTACAGACGCTATAGGCATAATGTAAAAAAGAAAAGAAGAAAAAAAAGCACGTGACACCTCACCACCTGGTAGTCAGAAATGACTCGTGCTTAATTTACTCTTACTCTGCTATAAATACACTTAGTTATCATCAGGTGTCATTTGATAGCTGATAAAATGCTACTTTACATTTGATCTTAGTTATTTTTACATATATCTATATATATGGTCGTAACTGGCGTTTAAAATATAATCATCATAATTCTGGGGAGATATTTCTATAGGAAAATAGCTCTACCGCTTATTGTACACTTCAGATTGGAAATAGTGGTATAATCAGATTCCTCAAGCCTTCAAACATATCAAATGATAGTTTAATTATGTGTGTGAGTCTTCTGGTTGCTACGATACATTAAGTATGTGGCGGTTTGGATTCTCGGACCTCTACCGGGGACGCGGCCCCCCACCGCCCCCCCTAATGCTCAATTTCTTCTGCCACCCTTCCAAATCAGTTGTTCATGGTTCAAACAATTAGGAAAACACAACGGGCAAACTTTTACACTCCGTGTAAATCACACTGAATTTTTACTCTATATATTCTCACCTACTATATAGCTTTGACTTCCTGCCTTTCTAAAGTTTTGTAAGAAGATTCTTAAGCATCTATCTGCTCACAATCTTCTATCTGATCGTCAGTACGGTTTCCGTAAAGGGCGATCTACTGGCAATCTTCTAGCTTTCCTAACTGAATCTTGGTCATCCTCCTTTAGGGGTTTCGGTGAAGCTTTTGCTGTTGCCCTTGACATATCAAAAGCTTTTGATAGAGTCTGGCACAAATCTTTCATTTCCAAACTACCCTCATTCGGTTTCTATCCTTCTCTCTGTACCTTCATCTTAAGTTTCCTTTCAAACCGTTCTATTGCAGCTACTGTAGACGGACATTGTTCTTCTCCTAAATCTATCAATAGTGGTGTTCCCCAGGGTTCTGTCCTATCACCCACTCTCTTTCTATTATTCATAAATGATCTTCTAAGTCTAACTCAAAGCCCTATCCACTCCTACGCTGATGATTCTACCCTGCATTTTTCAACGTCATTTATTAGACGTCCAACTCAACAGGAACTAAGTGATTCACGGAGAGATGCCACCGAGCGCCTAACTTCTGATCTTTCTATAATTTCTGATTGGGGCAAAGCAAACATTGTTTTGTTCAATGCCTCAAAAACCCAATTTCTTCACCTATCTACTCGACAAAACCTACCAGATAACTATCCCCTCTTCTACAATGACACTCAACTGTCTCCTTCTTCTGTAATGAACATTCTTGGACTATCCTTTACTAAAAATCTGAACTGGAAATCTCACATCTCATCTCTTGCTAAAACAGCTTCTAAGAAGTTAGGTGTCCTGTGGCGTCTGCGTCCTTTTTTTTCTCCCTCCCAGTTGCTTGCTCTCTACAGGGGCCTTATCCGCCCATGTATGGAGCAGTGCTATAGCCTGCTGCACAATGATGTTATGAGCTTCTTCATGAGTGGTTGCCATGTCAGCTCTTTCTACAATTGTACCACTGCAACTTACTTCTACAGGTGTTTTGTCCTGACCTGTTATCATAAGTTTGTGCTTTGTTGTATTCTTCTGAATGAAATCTGTGTCATTCAGAAGGTTGTCGCAAATAATATTGATCAATTGCTTCTTGTTTTCTGTTATTGTAAGGGCAAGCTTCTGAGAAGGCAGAGGCGCTGTGGGACTTAACTTAAATATGCGGCAGCCTTCATTCCCTCTACAGGTCCTTGTAGAACATTTTGTACTGAAATCCTCATATTTGTCAAAGATCAAAAACACATCTTCAGTTTTCAGCCTCTGTTCTATGTGACTTTTGAATTTATCTACATAATCAAGTACCACAGGCTGTTTAGTTGGACTTGATGCTGGCCAATGAAGAATCCACAGGAGGGCACAACCATCAATGACTGCATACTGACTTCTGAGTCAACTGTCTGTTTGATACATCTATCCTTGTCTGGGTTTTCAAGACACACTTTGATTTAGAGACTCGTATTTTTCCTGATTCAGTAAAGAGAGCTGTGGGGACTGGTGAGAGCTCATATGACAGAACCTCTTTAATATCTATATCTCTGGAACTAGCTTGTAGTCCCATCACTCGGGAATAAATCAGGTTTGTATCATAAACCTTATGTTCCCCCATCTTGATTGACTTCTTTGTGACATTCATAGTTTCAACTTCCTTCTTAATTGTATCATAGAAGCCATCAGGTAATTTTCTTTCAAACTCATTCATTTGTCTGGTGCCAATATCTAGTACTTTATCAGCATTTACTGATGGTGGAGCAATTCGTCCAGTAACCACATTGATAACTGTACCTTCGGGGTGTTGTTCTGGGGCTAAAGGGTGTATACTCATATAAAGTTTTCTTCGAAGGCCTATTCTGTCAGCGTTATCTGCATTAATTCTAGCTTTCGCCTCTTCTTTGTGGGTTGTCTTTGAGCTCTGTAACCTGTCAGAATCTCTCATGCTGGAGACATCCTGTACTATCTGGCCACAAGAATGCAGACTAAGAGCCCAGATTTTCAGTGTTTCAGGTTTTGTTGTGATGCCTAATATGCCAGTCTTCCCATGGCCATATCGCATAAAAGTTCTCTCAATATACATATCACTCCAGATTCCATTCCACAGTCCCATCTTGTGTCTCATCCATCACATGGGATCCTTTCATGAAGTGTTCCAAGACATTTTGTGGGAGGGCCTCCATCCTTCACAGATAATAAAGGCCATATCGAGCATAATTAACGTGCCCAGATGCATAGAAGTAGGGCATCATGAGCTGAACTGCTTGTAGGTGAAGGGGCCAATCACCCTCTCTTTCAGCCCTCACATAGAGTATCATGACCATTACTGGTTTTATGAAAGCATCTACCCACATCTTTCTAGTGCGACTTTTAATTGCCAAGCCTTGCAATTATGTCATGAGATCCTCATGGCTCTGTATGTGACTTTTGCCAGTAATATCTCGTAGCAACTCTGTTGTTAGAATTATCATAACTCTCACATTCATTGGGAACTTCTTACCAGAAAGCATTTTAGCTACACCACCAAAAACAGACTCAAGAATAGCTTCTAATCCAGACTCAGCCATCAATGTTTCGACTGCACCTACAAAACTCATCAGTAGATGCATTCCACCTAATCTGGGTATCAAATCTGGAAAAATATTTGGGTAAGCCCACTGAACCTCTACCACAATCCTGTACAGCTGTTGGTCTGCAGTAAACAGGGTGAAGGCTTGGCCAGTTTCTCTGGTTAATTCATGTGCTTTCATCATGGCAGTCATGATAGTGTCAGGATCTGCTGGTGGTATATCAATCAATGGTAGATACACCGCTTTAGTTTTTGGTTGAGGGGACTGACCTTGCTCACGACACAGACGGGTATTGTAACCATTGAACTCTGGACTATTATCAAACTTTACTTTATCTGCAAGGAAAGCAAAATCTGTCTCATTGGCTCTTTGCTGTGAAACCACTTTATGTGCTAAGAGTCTTAGAGAAGGTATTTCTCTTTTCACAAATTCAGCAGGCAAATTTGGTTTCTTGGGACCATTCATTATACCTGACAATTTCAAGTTCATAATCTATTTCTCGTGGCATCTCTGCCTTTTTCAGGCGTTGTATACTCTGCTCTTGTTGCTGTGCATTAACATCAGATTGAGTCATGAGGACAGCCAAGGAATTGGTTGATAACACTGGTTTACAACAAAATTATTGTCTAAGTTTTTTTTAGCCGATTTAGGACAATTTTGATGTACTGAATCCAAAAATCACATTGATTTTGCTCAATCAGGTCTACTTTTGTATCTATCGCCACATGATGTTTTTTTACGTTTTTGTTTACATGTACGGGTATTTTCTATATACACACAAACCTCGATTTCCCGGACTAATAGGGGGGAGCACTGGTCCGGGAACCGCAAAAGTCCGGGAATCACAAGTAAAAAAAACAAAAAAAAACAACAACAACAACGATGCCATTACCCACCCCCGGACGTTTATCCTACTCTAGTATTTACTGTCCGGCAACTGACAATATCAACTACCCCGCCGCGGACTTTTACGTCCTCTGAGCAATGAGCATGCAGCCACCTGGCGGGAGGCAGCAGAAAGTGTTCAATAGTCTCAAGAGACGTTCCTGCACCAGGGGCAGTGGGGGTCAGGGGACTAACGGAGGCTGTGCAGGTGAACCGTGAGCGTCGTGTGCCCAAATGTAAACAATACAACCGCTGAGCATGCTGCCACCTGGCGGGAGGCAACAGAAAGTGTTCAAGTCTCAGAAATGTTCTTGCACCAGGGGCAGTGGGAGTCAGGTGACTGACGAAGGCTGTGCAGGTGAACCGTGAATGTTGTATGCCCAAATGTAAACAATACGACCGCTGAGCATGCTGCCACCTGGCGGGAGGTGCGGACACTGACCAGGGGTGACAGGAGATGCTCGGACCGCCGGACAACTTGGTCAATTTACGAACAGGACCAGGCATTTCAACGTAAAAAAAAAAAAATAATAATAATAAAAAAATAAAAAAAAATAAAAAAATTTGTCCGAGACTGACATATCCCCGGACCTCGGATTGTGTCCGGCAAATCCGATATCCGGGAAATCGAGGTTTGTGTGTATATGAAATAGTCCTCCGTATACAACACCGTACTTGCAGTAGATAATTCCACCAATTCAGATAGTTCCGAGGGTGTGGTCCTAAACAATGTCACCAATTAGGAATTCTTCGGAATCAAGATCCCTGGATTTTACAGTCCTCTGTTGTTCTTCCTCTTCTTCTCTTCAACTTTTACTTCTTTACTTGAACACTTTTTATTAAACCCGCTGCAGTACTGCATCCCCCTTTGGGATACCTTGTGTGGTGTTGAGTGATATCTGCTATCGTCTTTCCGATAGGCAGACTCCCTTTTCTTGATTCATCGTGCCTAGGATACTGCAGTAGCATAGAGGCTGCTACAGATCCTCGGTATACCCCCTACCCAAGCACTGATTAATTTCTTCCTACTGCTTGAATTATGATGCAAAATTCTTTCTTATTTCTTTAAATAAACGAATTCTGAAGTGTTTACATGTGCCAATTCTTGACTAACTGGTATTTTTCTTTTGCAGGTGAATGAATGGATTCGGCCAGAAGATCTTGCAAAAATAAGCCCGATGTATTCTGCTACATCTGCGGCGAATACACCGTTGTTCCTAACAGGAATCCAGTCACAAGTTTCATAAAGCGTGCTTACCATACTTATTTTGGTATGAAACTTGGTGACCAGGATAAAGCTTGGGCGCCACACATGGTATGCATGACATGCACCGAGTATCTGTGTCGTTGGACCAAGGGCAAGAAGAGTTGTCTGAAGTTTAGAATTCCCATGGTTTGGAGGGAGCCGACAAGCCATGGCACTGACTGCTACTTCTGCGCTATTGATTTGACTGGGATCAACAGAAAGAACCGGAGCAGCCTCAAGTATCCTAATCTTGAATCAGCACGTCGTCCTGTAGCTCATTGTGATGAAATTCCAGTACCTGTCTTTGGAGAACTTCCTGACATTAGTGACGAAGATTTCTCCAGTGTTGAAGAAAATGAAGAAGAAGTGGTTCTTGACGATGATGCTCCACATCCTTTTTTCCAAAAGGAGCTTAATGATCTAGTTCGCGATCTCAGCTTGTCAAAGTCCTCTGCCGAACTGTTGGCATCCAGATTAAAGGAAAAAAACCTCCTCTCTGACAGTGCTTGCATCACCTTCTACCGCAACAGACATCAAGAGTACAGTCAAACCTCGTTATAACGGACTAAAGGTGGGGAGGAGGAGTCCGTTATAGCCGATCGTCCGTTATAGCGAGGGTATTTTCCCAAGGGGGGAGAAATATATGAAAAAACCGGAAAAATAGTGAAAGAAATGAGAAATAATTACAAACACAACCAGACTGTGTAGCTATGTTGGGAGGTAAACAGTGACTGGCACTACATGCTGAATTTGGTCCGCTCCTACACGTGAAATAAATGAAAAATAATCACAAACACAACCAGAACGTGTAGCTAGTCAAGCTCAAGCTCTAGTGAAAGGTAAACAAATTACTACGAGCCAGATTCAGCCGTGGCTTCCAAAGGTATTGCTTATTATCATGACTAATGCTAATTACTATATATATTATATGGTTGTGAACTGCAGTTCTATACACGTGTCACTATTTAGGTCAGTGTAGCACTGCGTGTCGCCTTAGATAAGGGTGATTTAGGGTGTTGAGGTGACAGGGAGACGTAGCAGAGGCCACGCCATAACACTAATAGTCACTATTTTAAGCAATACACACCTTCTACCACTAAATCACTAGCAACACAGGCTCCTTCCTTATAATATTATATCTTAATATGTGATACATCAAAACTCCTTAAAACCCAAGCATTCCAAAATAAAATGAGAAAATAATACAATAATGTTGAGTTGACAATTCGAGCGGCGATAAGCGGTCTGATATGCAAAAAAAAAAAAAAAAAAAAAAAAAAAAAAAAAAAAAAAAAAAAAAAAAAAAAAAAAAAAAAAAAAAAAAGTCACGCAAATGGAGTCCGTTATATCCGATGTCCGTTACATCGAGGTCCGTTATATCGAGGTTTGACTGTACCTCCATTTTTTCTCTGAAGAGAAGGACTTGGTGTACTGTACAGATATTGCGCAGCTTCTGCACAAGCTTGGAGTGCCACAGTACCAACCCGAAGATTGGAGACTGTTCATTGACAGCTGCAAGCGATCGCTGAAATGTGTTCTGCTGCACAACGGCAACCAGTTTGCCTCTGTACCCCTCGCTCACTTGACTACACAGAAGGAGAAGTATGAAGCGGTGAAGTACGTGCTGGAGAAAATTCGTTATGAGCAGCATGAGTGGTTGATTTGTGTTGACCTGAAGATGGTGAACTTTTTGTTGGGACAACAGTCCAGGTTCACCAAGTACCCGTACTTTCTGTGCATGTGGAATAGTAGGGACCGAGCTCAGCATTACACGAAGGACTGGCCTGTACGGGAGGAATTGGTGCCTTGCAGAGCAAGGAACGTCATAAACAACCCTCTGGTGGACAGACAGGATACTTTTCCCACCGCTGCACATCAAGCTCGGCTTGATCAAACAGTTCACCAAAGCTATTAACAAGGATGGTGGCTGCTTCACTTACTTGTGCCATGCTTTTCCAGGATTGACCATGGAGAAGTTGAAAGCTGGCATCTTTGACGGTCCTCAACTCCGTCAGCTCATCAGAGATCCAGTTTGAAAACTCAATGAACGAAGTGGAACTGAAAGCGTGGAAGGCTTTTGTTCTGGTCGTGAAGAACTTTCTTGGCAACAACAAGGCCAGGAACTACGCAGAACTTGTCACCAATATGCTGACTGCTTTCAGAAACCTCGGATGCAACATGAGCATCAAAATGCATTACTTATTCTCACATATGGATCGGTTTCCTGAGAATCTGGGATCAATGAGTGACGAGCAAGGGGGAGAGATTCCATCAGGACATGAAAGTGATGGAGACCAGGTATCAGGGACGCTGGGATGCAGTCATGATGGCTGATTACTGTTGGACTCTGAAGAGAGACATCCCTGCCGCTGAGCATTCTAGGAGTTCGAAGAAACGCAAGTTCAAGCCCTGAATTTTGAACAATGATGACCTAACATCCAATTTACATGTACTTACCGTATTTGCCGGCGCATAAGACGCACCCCTATTTTACAAGGAGGTTTTGAGAAAAAAAATATATAGGTGTTTTTGAGGGAAAAAATATCGTAAATTTATAGTTATTAAAAAAAAAAAAATTGTAGGGGAAAACAAATGATTATGAGCATGTACCTAAATACAATATTCACAGTGCAGTGCACTGAAAAAATTATACTAGTTAAAATGTAAAGGGAATGACACTGTTAGGGTAACCAAAATCGGTCATAATATATTGCAGGATGCCCCCATGAATTGATATTCTAATATTTTGCTACCTATGACATATAGCTTAGATTTAATGTTGTAGGTATGCCTTTGTTGCTTTTCTGCTATGTGTTTAGACTTTGTGGAAAATTTGCAGTATAGATATTAGTATTATTTCGGTAGTGGGCTTTCAAAAGTCCTAGGAGTCTTACCTACATCATCCTGTAGCTTTCTTCATTCTGAATATTTTGAGCCCCATTTCTCATGGCGCAATTGAATAATAATGGCATTACACGTAGTACCGAAAATCTACCGTTATTTCAGCCAGAAAGTTAAGTTAGGTTAAATCATATTAGGTTAGGTTAGAGGAGGGGTTTGGTTTAGTAACAGAAGATATAGAGAAAAAACGAAAATTTCCAATAATATGGCAGTGTGAAGCGTAGCAATGCTTGCGGGGCGGACCTGGAGGGGCAGGTCCCCCCCCCCCCCACACACACACATCTAAACAAACATTGATTTCCGACAAAAACAAGAGCCAGATTAATTCAAAACACATCAAAATTATTCAGGAGGACTAAGTTTCGGCCTCGAAATTGGTGTTTGTCCAATAACAAAAAAAGTACGAAGATATTCAGGTAACACTGTAAGGTAACCATCTCTACCTTGTTGTCGTTGTTTTTTTGTTTTTTTACATCACAAGGAACTGGCCAAGGGCACAACAAAAATGGGTAACACAAAGCCCGCTTAGTTGCCAGTCCCTATAAAGAAGACAGTAAGAGAATAAAATAAAAACTGAGGGGTGGGCCAATTTAGTTCGGGAGGTGTCTTGTTACTCTTCTTTTGAAAAGATTTAAGTCATAGGAAAGTGGAAAAATAGAAACAGGAAGAGAGTTCCAGAGTTTACCAGTGAAAGGGATGAAAGAGTAAAGATACTGATTACCTCTTGCATTAGGAAGATGGACAGAATAGGGATTAGAATGAGTAGAAAGTCTTGTGCAGCGAGGCCGCGGGAGTGGGGGAGGCATGCAGTTAGCAAGTTCAGAAGAGCAGTGAGCATGCAGTTAGCAAGTTCAGAAGAGCAGTGAGCATGCAGTTAGCAAGTTCAGAAGAGCAGTGAGCATGAAAATAACAGTAGAAGAGAGCAAGAGAAGCAATATTGCGGCGGTGATTTAAAGATTGAAGACAGTCAGTCAGAGGAGAGGAGTTGATGAGACGAAAAGCTTTTGACTCAACCATGTTTAGGAGAGCTGTATGAGTGGATCCTCCCCAAACATGTGAGACATACTCCATACATGGGCGGATAATGCCCCTGTATAGAGCAAGCAATTGGGAGGGAGAAAAAAAAGGACGCAGACGCCACAGCACACCTAACTTCTTAGAAGCTGTTTTAGCAAGAGATGAGATGTGAGATTTCCAGTTCAGATTTTTAGTAAAGGATAGTCCTAGAATGTTCATTGTAGAAGACTAATCATGTTATTGTTGTAATTGTTGAAGGGCACCGTTGTCGGGATCGACGATATTTTATCGATCGACGACTGGTTTACACCTATGAATCTATCACAGTCGCGAGGGTTGATTAGTCTTCTTCAGGAAGGTACAGGTGAAGGCTGGTTCACACTCTGAAATCACGGCAGCGTCAGCCGTGCCTTGTATTCACACTAGTCGTGACGGTTCCGTAATTTTTGGCAGTTCTTGCTCACCCTCTAAGCAGACATGGTGTCTCAGAGGCTATGGTTGAAGAAATTTGCATTAATAGCACTTCTGTTGGATGAAGAAGAGGAGTTGAACTCTAAAAGACACTGTTTTGGGTACATAAAGCCTTGAGAGAACGACAATTATCAGCACGGCACAGTCTCATTACGTTAAAATATTCTTCCCAAGAAACCGTTACGCGACAGGACGGTGATGTATTGGAGCCTTGACGGCAGCGCACCATTTAGTGTACCACGTCTATTTGTTTGAATGTAAGAAATTCTAACGGATGTGATGAGACGGTGCCGTGTCACCATGATGGTGTGATTCGGCCTTGAGGCGGACGGTGTGGCGCAGTGATGGGTCTTGGTCTTGGTGTACCGTGTGGAAGACTTTTGTCCCGTCTACAGGCACCGTTGCGGTCTTTTTACAAGCACTCTTTCATACAGTTTTCTTATCCGTAGAGGTACAGGGGTGAGGATTGAGGGGTCGAGGTGGTACAAAGGTCTATGCTGTCTCCTATCCCACCTTGCTTACCACTGTAAGGGTGCTAACACACACACACTCACACACCTGCATTGGCTTAGGCCACACCCCTGTCTGGGACCAGGATTAGAGGTGACCTGACACTGACCTGACTTGTCCTTGCCAACACAACTGCAGCACCAGCCAGGTAATTCAGTCAGCAACAGGACACACAGACACACACGCCGCGCACCTCTTGTCCCCACGTTGTACAATGACTCACTGTCAAATAAACTACAAAGCCACGATGCCCTTTCAGGTTTTCTCCATCCTTGTGTGTATAGACAGACTCCCCAAGATACTACACCTCCCTCTCACCGCTCACACACCTTCAAATACAACTTTAACACGCTCTTTGTTTCACTATTCCATATCAACAATACTCAGTCCCAGCGAAAATTATATCACCTTTTTCTGCCTCCCTTTATCATCTCCTTCCAACTGTTGTGTCAACTTGTGTGGCCCGAGTTGAATGTGGGTTAAGGCAACATCTAATATGCGGGATGTTTGTCTTTTCCATGGGTGCGGGGAGGAGTCTGAGTGGTGAGTGACTGAGTGAGTGAGTCCTCCGTGCACCCACCCATGGTGGGTGCACGGAGGGCGTCGCCAAGTGAAGTATCCCAGGTGAAGCGGCAGACCTGAGATATCAGACGTTTTACAATGGAGAGCAGCAGCGGGGGGTGGATGATGTTTAACATCTGATACAGCCATCTTGGCAGCAACAATCGCTATCATGTTGCCCCACCTCTTGTTTTCTCTTAATTAAACTCGAACCTTTTCTTAGTATTATACATTACTGTTGATAACACACTTACAAATTTGTGCTCAGTGGACTACTGCTCAACACATATCCCTCCAGATCCCCTTAGTAATACACCACCGGCTGTTCTGCATTCTCTGCCCGACCTCTCATTCGCTAATATGGCCGCATTAGACGCAGGGTGAACTTTGCATTCCTTTTTAAGGGAAAAAACTGCGTCTCATGCGCCGGCAAATACTGTACCTTTATCAATGTCTACTATTCAATGTACACTAATCAATTTTTGTAACATTTAATTAATGTATTGTGTTAGAAAACTATTTTTTTCTCTTAAAAACCTATTTCGGATGAGAAATATTAACAAAATCAACCGAAAATGTCACAAAAATGTAATCGATTCAGTCAGATCGGATTTTTTTAAAATCGACTTAGCACAAAAACCTGTCCTGATCGAGAGAAACGGATGTCATTTTCGGATTCAGCGGTGCAAAATTGTCCTAAATCAGTTGAAAAAACTTAAGAAGACTTACAAAAAAAAAAAAATGTAACCCAGTGTAATTTACCATTCTGAGATGAAATGTCTGCATCAAAATTGTCTGCTACAATTTGTACAAGACCATCTTCTGCCCTTGAAATTGCTGTTAATTTGGTAATTTTTGCCGCACCTACAGCTACAGACTTTTTGAACCGTAGCAACTCGTCATAGGTACATGTTACTCCAAAGTCATTCATTGTCTTGACTACTTCTTTAGAATCTCGTAGAAATACAGCCAGGCTAATCTGCAATGGAGTTGGATTGTTTGTTACTACTGATGTGATAATGTTACCTATCAAAAGAGCAGGTAAGCTGTTATCTAATTTAGGTGACAAACGAGCAAGGAGATCCTGAACTGTGCTGCTTACATATTCTGAGGCAATTTCATGATTCATCTTGGTATTATAGCTATTTTTATCAAATGTAATTTCATTGACTTCTTTACATATCTTTTTCCTAACCTTGTGAATTGCAATACCAGTGTCATCATCTTCTGCATCTGGAATGATGCGTAGAACATCTGCTGCCTTACTCTGAAAGGCTAATATTGAGGCAATACCAGGGGAAGACAGAACTAAAAGGTCCTTACCAAAGTGTGCAGATAGTTCTGCTATTAGCTGTCTACGGGATAGAGCATTGCCTTCATTTTCTATGTACAAATTGAACAGATCAACTGAGTTCCAAATATGTGACATGTCTTCCTTTAAGATACTGATAACAACCTGCAAACCTTTATCCAACTCAGGCTTATCTGCCTGTGCTTCCTTTACCGCAGCAGAGGTTGATCTACTTGACATAAAGTTGGTACGACATGCAACATGGTAGCGTGCAAATCACTGATAGCTCCACTCACCCTAATCCGAACTTGTGCTGCCCAGTCATCATTCCGTTCATCACATTTTGCAAGGATTTCTGTCTTAAGAGACATTTTCTTTTCTGACCTGTTAACTTGTCTCCAGAGATATGCTGGTTTCCATCTTAATGGATGCTTGGGGTCCTTCTTACCTTGGCAATCTTCTCCACAAAGTATACAGTGCTCAAAGAAATTGAACTTCAGTTGTTCAGAACGTCTTGCTCGTTTTCTAGGTGCAGCATCTGCTTCTTCTTCATCTTCCTTTTGGCCTTTCAGGGCCCTTTGAACCTCTTTTGGATGAACGTATTTATTCACACATGAGCTATGGACCTTCAAACTCAGATCCTTGTCATTATCATATTGCAACTGCAGTTTCTGATGGATTTCATCTTTGTATATTTTACGGCATCTTATGATATTTTCTATCCTCTTAGCTTTAGCATTTATCAAGATTTCTTTCTTCTTCGAATCTGTGCTTTTAAACTTCCAAGCAAAATAGCATTCTTCCTCCATACTGGCTTTGCTTCATATACATGTACACTTCAATTGTAAATTGTAAACTGTAGCAATAACTTACACTAGTACCAATCTAACACTTAGAACATTGGTCTCTGTTAAAGGCCGAGGGTTTATCCTTTTACCACCTTTAACAGTATGCACTTTCATGTATGGGATACAACTAGGTTCACACAGTTTATGTACTACTACTCCTAGCCCGATCGTTCATCCAGTGCCATTTAAGTCCCGTGCGATCTGTACACCATCCGAATGAATTAAGCCCCTTCATTCTTGGCTCGGCTCTCCCGCGTTGGCACACCCTGTCTATTCAGGTATGGTTATCTAACTTAAATGGGGCAAATTAGGTAACATTTGGGACACTTAAGTTACATCTTAGCTGACACTGAACCCCATGCTGGGTTTCACAGCAGTGAAGTCACCAGTGTGCCCTGGTAGTGCAAGGACATTCACTCCTTTATGATAAACAATAAACAGAGAAATAAAATGCCACACAACAAATGGATGTGAGGATTACGAGGAAACAAACACGTGAGGATCAATCACCTATACATATCTGATGTGAATATAGCATGTTCAGCCATCCCTAGTTTTCAACAGTTTCTATCAAAAACTATACACACTGCACCTTCAGATAATTTCATGAGTAAATGTACAAAATAGTAAAATCTACTAGTAAATTAACAAAGTGTACGAATCATGCATACGTCAAAATTACGATTTGTACACTTCAATTTCTTATTTGTTGGGCAGCCATTTTGAAAACGGTGGCCATTTTGAATTTGAAAATACCAGAAATAGATTTTCTGGATCAAAATGCCCTAGAATTCATGTATTGGTTGACCCTCTGTGTGAATTTTCAAGGGATGTATGGTATTTTATGTATTTTGATATAATTTTGGCGGCCATTTTGTTTAATGCTAATTATCTCAAATTGCCCAAGGCTGACAGCGAGCCAACATATATATTTTTCAAACCGGATATGTTGGCAAACAAAATCCACTGGAAAAAAAACTTAAGACCCCAAAACAAGGTTATAAGAAAAATGTACTTTTGGCTGCCGGGCTATAGTCCCGTGGTAGGTCTGTTATGGCTGTTTCTTCACCCAACCCCCGTCACGCATGCAGTAGCGACCACATCAGCACAGCAACATAAACGTAACCTAATCTAGCAATTATTATATGAAAATAAGTTATATTTTTGGTTTCTGCAAGTGAATAACTACTGCACAATATACTGAGCCGAAAATATTAAGAGAAAAATTAAGCTGTAAGGTCTGTGGAGCCCGCCAAATCCTGCAAAATATTAACCCTAGTATCCACTTTCCCCTCCCAAAACCTTACGTACCCGACGGGTCCCCAGATTTGTTATGGAGGGGGGGGGGAGGGGGGGGACTGCAAAATTAGGCCTTTCCAACGATTTTCAATGTAACCATTATTCTTAACATATCAAAATACATAGGAAAAGATCACTTTTAACCTCGTACTCGATTACTGGTTGAAAGTACCAATTAACCGTTTCAACCAATGCTCCCTATTGACCATTAAGCGGGTATCACACGAGGCGTTTCGTCGGACTGTTTCGTCGAACCAAACAGGCATTTGGCTTGACCGGTTTGACAACACACTAGCACACGGTTGGGCCAACCGCTTCACCCAACAATAACAAACAAAGATGAAGCGATGACAGCGAGAGGCGCGGAGATTTGTTGTTAATGTTTTAACTTTAGGGGCATATATATACGTACGTAGTTACTGGTGATGAAAAGGGAGGAGGTGATTGTTAGAAGAGAACAGCGACAGATGAAGACGCGTTCATGTAGGCTAAATGGGTTATAGTGGACGAGAACTGCGCGGTTAGTTTAAGGTTAGGTTAAGTTTCGGTTAGGTTAATATTCCCGTCAGGGGGTCGAAGGGGACGGAGCCCCTCTCGTTAGGTTAGGTTCGGTTAGGTTACGGTAATAATTTCATCCCAGCAGGGCGTGGCAGAGCCCAAAATTGAGTGGTGGGCAGGCGGGCCGCGGCGGGTTCCGGAAAATAAAAATATCTCCATCTGAAAAAGCATCAATTTTTGGCCAGGTAAATGTAGGGTAAATTTTTACAGTAGGACCGAAATTCCCTACACAAATGGGAGTGTGGTTTCTGTTCACCTTAATAGATTCTAAGAAACATTTTCTCTATGACCTTTCATCGCAAATCACTACTTTCGGAGATATAAGACGTACTTAATAGGAAGGAGTGTATATGAGATAAGAAAATTAAACTAACCTAACCCCACCTTTAGACTCACTAATCTAACCTAATCCCACGCTTTAACCTCCTAACTTAAGCCAAATCCTCATTAAAAAGTGTCGCGGCAAGGGAAGAACAGAGGCGATGCAGGTCACAAGAGGAAGAAGAGTGAGGCGGACGTACACTTATTGTCTCGCCTCCCTATGAATAGCATGGTTTTATCTCCAAAAATAATTATTTGTGATGGAAGCTCATAGAGAATGTTTCCTAGAATCCAATAATTAAGGTATACAGAAACCACACGCCCAATTGTGTAAGGAATTCGGTCCTAGTGTGAAATAATACCATATGTAGTCAGTGTCTCAGAAAAGGACCGCGCAGTCCTCGTCCATTTTACCAGATCTTGATATTACAGGTGGCCTTTTCTTCATAGGCCAGGCCTTTGCTCCTGTAGAAAGAAAAAAAACCATACAAAAGGGAAACTGAACAAAACAAAACAAAACTACATGCAAGCATGCAGTTCTATTGTTTATTTCTCATACACCACATTCTCTCCAAACTCTTTCACTGTCTCAATTATCCGTCCCCTTGTCTTACCAGTCATCGATCACACAGTCCCAGTAGCAATAACATCCATTCTCTTCCTGTCCTTTCAACCACCTCATTCATTTCACATCCCATTTCAGTCAAAACCACACGCATCATTTCCATTCTCTCCCCGTTATACTTCTCAGATCTCATATTCTACTAGTAATCATTTTACCGCAAAATGTAAACACATCAAATCAGCTTCATATTTCTGAAAATCTATCACATATATAATATAGACTGATCTGTATTAATTTTACTGTAATGTATTATATGATGGTGTTCATTTCAATGCTTAATAATTGCTAACACTATTTATAACTTACAAAAAAAGTATAGACTTATTTTGACCCCAGAGTATGTTCGACGAAATGTGCAACATTTTTTATAATTTCACAAAACCATTTCATCGAACATGTTCGGCGAAATGACCCTCGAAGTTCGACCAAACTGTCCAACCAAATGGCAAGTTCGACGAAACAATCCGACGAAACGCACCGTGTGATAGCCGCTTCACTCTCCTGACAACTTTGGGGGCTGCACACCTCCCAGACCCCCCTGCTAGTTAACTAACCTAACCTGGGTATTGATTACGTAACCTAACCTTACTGGGGAGGTTTCGCCCCCCAAGATCCCCTTATGTTATTATTCGTTTTTGACAGCTGTTGTACCGTTGGGGTTAGAAAGGTAAATTTACGGTTTAGGTCATCCCGCGATTTCAAGGCTGAAACTTAGTTTTCCTGAATAGTTTTGATGTGCTTTGAATGAATCTGGCATTCTTTTCTTAACCCTTTCACGTCACCATTGTCATTCACTTTTTGTTGTCCCGCGTAAACCCATTGTCACCCGAAATGTCACGCGCGGGAAAAAAGTTGTACTTCCACCGCGTCTAGAAACTAAACTATCAAAGGTATCGAGTTCAATTATGTTTCGTTTTTAAGCAAAGATCATTTCCTATATCATACAATGTTCAAAAAATACGCTAACGTGAAAATAACTTACAAAACCTCGAGTTAGAAGTGAAAAAAAAAAAAAAATAACACCTTGCGGCAAAAAATAATATGCCAAATATCAACTTATCATCATAGAAGATGTTTCTACATTCCATGACATAGCTGAATAAATTTCCTTTCCAATGAAGTATAATATATCGTAATTCGCTAAAAAATAAAGCCATACAACGAAGTGAAAGATAGCGTAGTTTTTTTTTTTAATAATTTTAATTTAAATATTTTGTATAATATAATATTATACAATATTATATTATACAAAATATATTTTAATATTATATATTGTAATTCGCTCCAACGGTCAAGTGAATCTCACGTCAACCGCGCGCTTTTTAAGATTTTTAATAAATATTTTAAAATATTATTTTTGGATGACGCTCAAAGAAGTCATCTGTACGCATGGCCTACACGTACCGGATGACGCTCAAAGACGTCATCTGTACGTGAAAGGGTTAAGTCAATTTCATTAAGTCAATTTTTTTTTTAAGTTTAGGGGTGCCCGCCCCGCAAATCTTGTTCCGCTTTGCACTGCCGTAGTTTTGAAAATAGTTTTTTTTTCTTGATGTCATCTGTTACTAAACCAAACCCCACCTCTAACCTAATCTGATTTAACCTAACTTAACGGTTTCTGGTTGAAATAACTAGATTTTTGGTAGTAGCTACATGTAACGCCGTGGTATTATTCCAGATGAACACCGAATTCACTTTGGTGGATAAAACTCTTTTTGGTTAAGATTAGTTTTATCGCCCCTGCCATATCTCACTTACTACCTTATGAAGGACTAATATTTTGTAATACACGTCTTCTACTAACCTTCAAATCTCTTGGAAAGCTGTTACTTTGGTCAAAATCACAGACAAAAATTATCTAATAAGAATAAATAAGGAGCTGCTCTGCCGTCGCCATCAGCACAGTCTAGACCGCAGGACACTCAGGACAGGCGCCTCTTCCCAGTTTTCTCTCACGGACAGCAGCCAGACAAGGTTAGGTTAAAGTAATCGTCCAGACCCTTTTTTTTTTTTGCTTAATTATGTTGAATGTACATTCAAAACACCTAATCCACCAAAAATAATTGATTTCCAGGCCTTATTTCCGTAAAAACACGACTTTTGTAAAAAGCGCGCGAAAAAAAAATCTTCCCTCCAACAGGGCTACGAATGTTATTGATGACGTCAGAGGAGGAGCTCCAATATAAACATCTGTCGGCAAATGTTATCATGAGCGATTGTACTTCGGTGTCAGACAGTGAATCTGTCGCTGTGACAGATCTAGAGTACGATGCTCAATCTGAGACCGAAATAAATGACGCTGCTCGCGTATACTATGAGGAAAACGAACCTCAAATTGTGATGGGAACCCAACCCTATATGTTTGAACCAGAATACGAGGCGGACGAACAGATGTTAGCGGCAACAACAACCCCCTTACACACAACAACCCCTTACACACAACAACCCCCTTACACACAACAACCCCTTACACACAACAACCCCCTTACACACAACAACCCCCTTACACACAACAACCCCTTACACACAACAAGCCCCTTACACACAAGAATTGGTGATAGTGATGGATGTGACACACAGCAACACAACAGCATCTGATGAGTGAGTGTGTGGTGAGTGTGTGTGTGTGGTGAGTGAGTGTGTGTGGTGAGTGTGTGTGTGTGTGTGGTGAGTGTGTGTGTGTGTGTGGTGAGTGTGTGTGTGTGTGTGGTGGTGAGTGTTGTGGTGGTGTGGTGAGTGTGTGAGTGTGTGTGTGGTGAGTGTGTGTGTGTGTGGTGAGTGTGTGTGTGTGGTGAGTGTGTGTGTGTGTGGTGAGGGGTGTGGTGGTGGTGTGTGTGGTGAGTGTGTGTGTGTGTGGTGAGTGTGTGTGTGTGAGTGGGTGTGGTGTGGTGTGTGGTGAGTGTGGTGGTGTGTGTGTGTGGTGAGTGTGGTGTGTGTGTGGTGAGTGTGTGTGTGTGGTGAGTGTGTGTGTGGTGAGTGTGTGTGTGTGTGGTGAGGTGTGTGTGTGGTGGTGATGTGTGTGTGGTGAGTGTGTGTGTGTGTGAGTGTGTGTGTGTGGTGAGTGTGTGTGTGTGGTGAGTGTGTGTGTGTGGTGATGTGTGGTGGGGTGTGTGTGTGGTGGTGTTGTGTGTGGTGTGGTGTGGTGAGTGTTGTGTGTGGTGTGTGTGTGGGTGGGTGGTTGTGTGGTGGGTGGGTGGGTGTGGTGTGGGTGGTGAGTGTATCACTACAAATCCTTGCAAATTTCAACTTCCCGTTCCAATCTGCCCTAGTCCGCCGCACTAATCTTTTCAACACATTTAACGTTGTCGTATCAGTCAGAAACGTGTGCAAACTTTTCTCGAAAGGCACAGCTGTCTTGCTGCACCCATAAAGGATGCATGCATGTGGCATATTGCAAAAAAAATCTATCAGAAACACCCAAAAATCTTCAAGTACTATATTTATCTCTTGTGTTTACGTGCTTCTGATCAGCGCGGGGAGAGGAGGCCTTCCTCCTGTTCCGTCACCGAGCCATGGCGCATCGTCTGCCAGTTGCCAGCAGCGTTTGAGAAGCTCGGGGAATTTACAGATTTTGATTGCGGATTATTAAAAAACGGCTGACTGGATGCAAAAAGTGAAAACATATTGTTGATACACTGGATAATGGCTATACTCTAACTACATAAAATCAGGAATGATGAAATGGTCTGGACGATTACTGTAAGGTTAAGGTTAGGTTTAGTTCAGCTTTATTTCAAACTAAACTAATCCTATCCTTAACCTTAACCTAACCTAGACTGGCTGCTGTCCGTGAGGGAGGGCTTCCTTGACCCGCGGTCTCTGACTGCGCTAATGGCGACGGCAGAGCAGCACCTTATTTATTCTTATTAGATAATTCTTGTCTGTGATTTTGACCAAAGTAACAGCTTGCCAAGAGGTTTGAAGGTTAGTAGAAGACGTGTATGACAAAATATTAGTCCTTCATAAGGTAGTAAGGGAGATATGGCAGGGACGATAAAACAAATCTTTACCCTATTCTTTTCTGGTGAGTTTTGATGTGTTTTGACTTAATCTGCTAACCGTTTCTGTCGCAAATCTTTATTTTTTTTAGATAAAAGTTAGGTTATGTTAGGTAAAGGTCAGGTTAGGTATAGGTTAGGTTAGGTTCAATTTTTTTTGTTCATATTTGTTGCAAATCACACACAAAAAAGTGATTTGCGACAAAAATGGTTAGCAGATTCATTCAAAACACATCAAAACTTACCAGAAAAAATAGCTTCATCCACCAAAGGAAGTTCGGTGTTCATCTGGAAATGCCGTTACTATTCAATTGCGCCATGGGAAATGGGGTTTTAAAGACTCAGAATGAAGAGAGCTACACGATGAGACAGGTTAGAATTGTCAGGCTCGTGCATAACTTAAATAATAATAATACCGTTAGAAATACCCCTTATGTTGAGAACGAAGCGTTCAGGATACTTAACCCCTTCACGCCCAGATCTTTCCTTTGTTATATAAAAAATTTGTATGTTGTCGAGCCATAAAATTACTAAAGATAACTGAATAGGTAAATTTTTACACTAGGACCGAAGTTCCCTACACAATTGGGAGTGTGGTTTCTGTTCACCTTATTGGATTCTAAGAAACATTCTCTCTATGAGCTTCCGTCGCAAATCACTACTTTCGGAGATATAAGATGTTTTCAATAGAAAGGAGTGGATAGGAGATATGAAAATTAAACTAACCTAGCCCCACCTTTTGACTCACTAACCTAATCCCACGCTTTAACCTCCTAACTAATGCCAAATCTGCATTAATAAGTGTCCACGGCAAGGGAAGAACAGAGCCGATGCAGGTCACAAGAGGAAGAAGAGTGAGGCGCTCGTAAACATTGGATTACAAGTCACTCCGGCCCTCCGGCCTACCACCCTGGTCACTCCAGCCGCCAATAAAATATGAAGCTATGTTGGTGGAAACTGGAAAGTGATATTGCTTATTCTGCAATGCTGCCACACACCAACACTAATACTTTAGATTGGCTATAAGGAACATAGTAATAGGCTTTCACTTCATTAATTTATTACGTACCATAGATAACACTAAAGTCGCCAGGACAACTTTTTTTTCGATGTACAGACGTGTGGTGGCGTTCATACTTACATTTCTACATCCATGATTTCAGGAAAGTTAGAAGGGGCTATCTGGAGAGTCTGTGTCATTCTGTGTCTTCATCTGTGTCATATTATGGCTATAAATGAACAAATTACAAAAATATCTACAAAGTGGCTACCAACACTCAAGTCGCCATCTAGTGTTTATTTACTGAATGTCGTACCGCTGTCGTCGTCGCCCGAAAATAAAACGCGTAGCGAAGTTGTAAGCCGTCTATACTTGCAGATACAAAGCATAAAACAACGCTGCACAAGACTTTCTATTATTATTTTTTAATTATATTTAATTATTATATTTTATTTTATGGTTATTATATTTTTATCAAATTTTTTTTTAGCATACGCATAAGCATCAAGCTCAAGCATACGGTTTTTTTTTTAATATCTAGATTAACATTAAAAATGTACACACTTCATGGGCTCGAACACGCAAACACGTACACTCAGCTCTGGGAGGCCGCAGTGACTTGGGTTGAACCTCTGAGAGGCCGGAGTGACTGGGGCCGGAGAAACTAGGGGCCGGAGTGACTTGTTCCCAAACATTGTCTCTCGCCTCCCTATGAACAACATGTCATTAACTCCAAAAGTAATGATTTGCGACGAAGGCTCAGAGAATATTTCCTAGAATCCAATAAGGTATACAGAAACCATACTCCCAATTGTGTAGGGAATTTCGGTCCTAGTGTAAAATAATACCACTGAATATACCAAATTAGTTAGTCGACAAAGATACTGAACAGGTCATATCTATAAAATATTGCTTATATTCACTAAAAATCGTCTAATGGTACCCTAATTACAATGGAAATTACATTGTGGGTCTCAAGGGGTTAAAACACCCGATCGTGTATTGGCTTAAACTGCACATATACCGTATAGCCTCTAAAACATAACCATATCTACCATGCGAGCAGGATACCAGGCGTGTTTCTGTGGAGACACAAAGGCAGTCAGCAGCAGTGATTACGGTTACCCCAAGGATCCTTGGGTTACCCTATGTTATGGTGTGATGGTGTGACGTTTGAAAACTTTGAATGGAAGTCTGACGGTCACGGTGTTGTTTTGAATTTAGTCGTATGATTGTGGTTGTCAACTTGTCAGTGTTGCCAGACAAAATTTATATAAATCTGAGAAACTCGGCATAAACTCTGTAGAAATCTGTACATAGCTATAAAACATTGCTTATATTCACTAAAAATCGTCTAATATGATAGCAATCTACAACAACAAGTCTATAATAGTATTACGGTAGCTAAATTACAATGGAAATTACGCTCTGGGCCTCAAGAGGTTATAATCATGACTCTGTAGACTGTACGACATCTCTTTATGTGTACAACGAAGGAACTATTCCATATTATCTCCTGTCTTTCTTTCAATTCTTTCTTTGAATGAACCCGCCAGGGTGGCGCGGTTGGTAGAGTTACTGGCTACCTAGAGTTTGCAGAGTCCCTGCGCATTCGGTCAGCGGTTCGAGTCCACCAAATTCGTCCTGGCGTGGTGGCGCTTTGTATAGTCAATAAGGCCTCTTCCATTTGCGACATTTCAAGAACCAGTTCACGGAACCCAAGAGTTCAGGAGTTCCATTTGCGCACGAAAACCTGGGTCGAGGCAAAGCGCGTAGTGACTCAGCAAAACCCGTGAACTTTCTCTACTCACATTAAGAGGTGGGTAGCTTGGGTAGAGTTTTCAGTTCATAACAAACAATGGTCGCCTTGGGCCCTATTTCTCTTATCGTGAAGGGTTTTCCGCATGCACGAGTCGGAGAGGATGTCAGACGGCATAAAAGAGGCATAGGCTACATGGCTGGTGGAGCCATGCGTTCCCGCGATCTTAAACGTGATATGATCCCTTCACATAGCAGCTAGCTGAGTTATATCTCTCTCGCTATCTCTCTTGTTATCTCTCTTGTTATCTCTCTCGCTATCTCTCTCGTTCTCTCTCGTTATCTCTCTCGTTATCTCTCGTTATCTCTCTCGTTATCTCTCGCTATCTCTCGCTATCTCTAGTTATCTCTCTCACTATCTCTCTCGCTATCTCTCTCGCTATCTCTCTCGCTATCTCTCTCGCTATCTCTCTCGCTATCTCTCTCGCTATCTCTCTCGCTATCTCTCGCGTTATCTCTCTCGCTATCTCTCGTTATCTCTCGCTATCTCTCGTTATCTCTCTCGTTATCTCTCTCGCTATCTCTCTCGTTATCTCTCTCGCTATCTCTCTCGCTATCTCTCTCGCTATCTCTCTCATCGCTCTCGCTATCTCTCTCGCTATCTTTCGTTATCTCTCTCGCTATCTCTCTCGCTATCTCTCGTTATCTCTCGCTATCTCTAGTTATCTCTCGCTATCTCTCGTTATCTCTCTCGCTATCTCTCTCGCTATCTCTCTCGTTATCTCTCTCGCTATCTCTCTCGCTATCTCTCTCGCTATCTCTCTTGTTATCTCTCTCGCTAGCTCTCTTGTTATCTCTCTCGCTCGCTCTCTTGTTATCTATCTCTCTCGCTCTCTTGTTATCTCTCTCTCTCGCTCTCTTGTTATCTCTCTCTCTCTCTCTCTCTCTGGGCAGACATTCAGAAAGAGTTAAAGGGCACGGTGTTTAGCTTAACTAACTTCCTCTATTTGTACAACCCGGAAGTCGCGGGGATTCTGGTACGAGATATGGCAGTGGCGCTACGGTGTCACTATGGGTGATCTTTTCCGTTTGATAATCTCTTATTCGTAACTGGTCTTCCTACCATTTGGGGGAAGCAACCACCCCGGGAGGCGGGTCACAAACCCCGGCTAACACCAGATACCCATCACGGCTGGATGAACAAGGGCTTGGGGTTTTATTAAGGAAAAGGGAGCCATTATACCTTCAGTCTGATGCGTGGCGGTTAGTGGCAGCTACCCGCCGGCTGGTGAGGCGAGGTGTTCTCGGTCAGGGTCTCGAGTTCACCACTCGGCTCATCACCCCATAATAAACTCACCACGAGGGTAGGAGATAGTTTTATGGCCTAATTTCATTTGTATACTTGCCCTGTTCAGTTCTTGAGTCAGAAAACATCATATATACTCAATTTATGAGTATTTTTATGTATATTGCGTGCTCTACGCCACCCCTACCGTGGTCGCTATGTTTTGACAGCGTAATGTCTTTAAGTACGTCATTAATGTGCCTGCAGAATGCCAAAAATTGCCCAGAACGGCTGTTGGAAGTCGCTAGGTCGTGCAGACCGGAAGTAAGCCTCTCTGAATGTAGCCCCTGGAGGCTCCAATTCTTTTGCCTCGAGACGCACGTCTTTCAAGGTCACACAAGCAGGAAGTGACGTCACGATGACAGTCACGTTGGCAAGACGCACGTAGCAAATACGTGTAGTCTGAACCCCGCATTAAAGTCGCCAGGACAACGGGTTTTTTTTATGTACAGACGTCTGATGGCGTTAATACCTACCCCAGCAAACACAAAGACGGAGGGCCTCCGGAGGCCCTCCGTATGTCTTATCGGCGGCCCGACGGAAGTGTACGACGTAGGGCCGCTGGGAATATGCTCAGAGGCTCACCGGCCGTAGGGCATATGACCATTTGCCGCTGTTATATTAACTGATTGAGGAATATTTATGGTTATACTTTCTAAGTATATTGCAGATAAGTAATGTTTTAAGGGGTGTTGCACAACCCATTAGCCGATTAATAGACTAATGGGCTGTTCAACACTTATAAAAACATTACTATATAATGCAATATGCTTAGAAAATTTAACCAGAAATATTCCTGTCGTTATCCAGTAATACGATGAAAAGGAGATTGCTAGGATCATAATTGCTACGGACATTGTTTATTTCATAAGTACAAAAACATTTTCGTTATTGAGTTTACATGCTGGTGTACGTGGAACACTGAACGGCGTGAACAGCCATGTAGAAGGATATAGGTTGCGGCGAACAACATAACCGCATCCACCCACTCGTGCGTTTTCCAAGTAACTGATTATTTTCACTCAGACACAGCGCCAGGCGCCGTCAAGGAATTCCTAAAAAAACGTGTCGTACTGCAATTATTTATATTATGCAGTCTATTTCGATATAATGAAGGAGCAAAAACATGTTATAACTAAGTTCTCTTTATGTTATCGACTGGTTAAGGGTGACAATTTAGGCCTTTTATGGGTTTTTAACCCTTTGTAATGGTTATCGTACGTCTGGCAGTTTAGTACATTGATAGCTGGGAAAAGATTTCAAATAATATTCTATTCTAAATCATGATATTATTCATATGTTAACTCCATCATCTACATATTCCTTATTAGGTGTACCGTTGAGTATTGATATGTGTTGATAATATGTCGGAAGTTATTGAAATAAGGGAAAATATGACCTTGTGTTATCCCGTAATCTTCGCCGCGGTTAATCAAGTGTTATTTTTATATGATACTATTATAGCTACACACAGACTAACTGATAACCTTTTTCCATGTAAACTCCTTCCTATGTACGTATCTCATCTTTATTTCTATGTATCTCTGGGTGTTCCTGATAAAGCTGGAAATATTTGAAATAAACTGATACATGATAATTTCTATAAATTATTATAAAAACTTTTATAACAATTTTTAATAGCTTGAACAGGCCTAATAATAGTGATGGTACCGATATTGAGATACTATGTATATTACTGAGTTAATATATATAATATGAAATGAATATTTCCCACTTACAAATACCTATACTAGCTGGCCTCCGGAGGATGGACGTAAAGTTGCCGCTGCTTGTCACTACTGATGTAATACTACATCAAGATAATCATATAACTGTTGTTTCAAAATGTTTACACATAGAAATATTCAATTCTTGAAATTCTGTACATTAATTTTCAACATAGTAAATTATCCCGTCTGAAAATACACCAGCGGGCCTCCGGAGGGCTGACGGAGGTAAATTTGCCGTCGGCGGCCGCCGTTCGCCGCTCTACGGCCTACGTCGGCCCGCCGGTGATGGTTAGCTGGGACATTTCTACATCCATGATTTCAGGAAAGTTAGAAGGGCTATCTGGAGAGTCTGTGTCATTTTGGGTCTTCATCCATTATCTTTCCTATCCTTCCTTCCTTCCCTACCCCTTCACGCCCAGATCTTTCCTTTGCTATAATAAAATCGTCTGTTGTTAGTCATAAAATTACGGAAAGTAACTAAATTAAAAAAATTAGCTCGTGGACATGGATACTAAACAGGTCATATCTATTAAAACATTGCTTATATTCATTAAAAAGCATCTAATGGTGGTCAAATTACAATACAAATTACGTTCTGGGACTCATGGGGTTAAATTGTTGAGTGATGTCTGCCAAGTCATATTTTACGAAGCTATGATGTGGTTGGATTCCTTGGTAATGTTTAGTTGATGGTTTGTGCAGAGATCAACGAATAAATGATGGTGTGGAAATTATCCACTAAAACTGCTCTCTAATCGGTAGAATGGTATGGTGCAATACGTACGCCTCCCCTGTCAAAAAGGGAGATGATTAAAAATTCCGCCTATGTATATATTATTATAGAACTGGGTATAAATTAAGATGCATTAAATATAGTAATATAATTCTGGTGGTAATCACTAGTACCACAATTAATCAAAGGATTAACATAATATAAGAATTGTGAGAAAAATATTGGAACCTTCCACGTAAAGGAGTAAACATTATTGGAACGTACACGTGTATGGCTCCAGCCGTCTTGGTAAGGTTTATCGGTCAAGACTTCATTCACGCATTAAACCCTACACGATTAAGGTGTAGCGACTCTCTTGATTGTACACTAAGGTATAGTCATGCTCATCTTAATATGATTGAGCCAGCATAACCGATCAATCGGCTAAACCAAGGACTAAGTGGTAAAAACACCACAACAGTACGTGCCGCGCAAGGTAACTGTGGAAAGTTACTCTCGGCCTACAACCATCGCCGCCATTACGTGCACCTACAACAATTATCAGCGCCCTACAGCGACTACCACCACCCCCTCAAATAATAATCAAGCCTTCAAATCATCAACCCATCTACCACTGCTGAATATACCTTAGTTGGCGTCTAAATAGGGTATCATTGCAGTCTAGGTAGTTCTTGGGTTAATAACAAGGTGAGTTCACATCAATTATTACTATAATTTCAACAGTTTGGTGCCCCGAGTGAGGATTATCTTTGGGAATGTACAAGGTGGCCGTTGTGGGGCACAGTTTATGCCCTCAGCGACTGGCGGTGGAAAGTGTGGAACTCAGGCTCTTTCGGGTACCCGGTGGTCGTGCTGATTTATTTGTCACAGAAGCACGTCTAAATGAAGTACTTTAGTGGCCTCATGACCTCACAGTTCTCTTTCTGGGGGGTAACGATATATAGCCACCAGTTTCCCCCGGCCCTTTTAGTAAACAACCGTACTCGCCCGCCGTACTCGCCCGCCGTGTCACAGACAGCCACGGCACACAGGCCGCATTGGTAAGCTACCATCCGCCAACAACAATGTTTTCGATGTTAGTTGCATTAAATAAAGTGGTGGATGGTTATAGGCATGGCTTCGCGCCTTGGTAGGCCGAGTCAACTGCACATCCACCCTTAGATTAAAATCATTCAATTAGGGAACCCTAATAGTAGGGCGGATATGTGATATGAGTGTGGCTTTTGTGGTAAAAGCACCAAAATTGGCACACTTGATGATCATGACATACTAAATGATCTCAGATATAGGGCCAAGCACATTTTTCCCTTTGACACCCATAAAGTGGGGAAATCAAAGATGGCCGCCATCTGAATCGTGAAAATCAATTTTACGTCATATCTTTCGGAATATATATCACATAGACGTAAATAACATAGTTTTTTATGGTTTCACACATAAGGAAGCCAATGGCACCCCTCATTTGTCGCTAGAAGGCATTAAAATCCCGATTAAGCTGATATTCATGATAAATATATAATTTAATATATATTAATATAATACTTCTCTTCTTGCAGGTGACTGATCAGAAGTAGAATCCACCATGTCGGCGAAGAAGCGATATAAGATCGTAGAAGATTACAGGCTGCAACCATCTACATCGACAGTTGGCTATCCTCCCATCGATTGGAGTCGTTGTGCCCTTTGCCAAGAACATTCTTCAGAGCCTCTCCAGTGCCCAGCAAAATCAAAGAGGACAGATGTTGGGGCTGGGTATCACCGTGTGGGTGACAATTTAACAAAGTTTCGAGAATTAGGTGAACAGCCAGTTGGCGTGCACATAGCACAATTAGATGATGGCGATGGTATCCCTCAGACACTTGCCAAACATAACGCACAGTGGCACTCATCTTGCCGTTTGAAGTGTTCTTAAAGTCGTCTAGCACGACTTCAGACAGTTGCAATACCTCCATGTGAAAGTGACATCAGAGATCGCCCTTACACGCGGCGACAGTTTTCACGAAAAGACCGACCTTCTGAAGGTGCTGTATGTTTCTTCTGTGATGAAGTTGCAACAGAACGTGCCTCTCTGCATGATGCCATGATGCCCAAACTGTCCGATCGAGTTAAGCAATGCGCCCTGAAGCTTCAAGATCAAGAACTCATTGCAAAACTTAGCTCCGGCGACCTGGTGGCACAGGATGCCAAATATCATGCACCATGCCTTGTGAAATTGTACAACGCAGCTAGTAGGAAAACAGCAGTAGATCGACAAAGGAACACAGATGGAGTATCTCACGGCATAGCATTGGCGGAACTCTTAGGCTACATAGAAGACACAAAGATGATCGAGCAATCGGTTGCCCCAATATTCCATTTGTCTGATCTTCTCAAATTATACACTGATCGACTGAGACACATGGGGGTTGAGGTAACTGGCCGTATCCACTCTTCAGACTTAAAAGATCGAATACTTGCTAATGTCCCTGGAATCCGGGCCTACAAGCAAGGCCGAAACGTTTTACTCAGTTTTGAAGATGATGTCGGATTTGTACGGATGAATTCGAGTGTGGATAACTGTGACGACGAAGCTATATGTTTAGCTAAGGCAGCACAACTCATTCGTCGAGATATGTTGGGAATGCAAGCAACATTTGATGGGTCCTTTAGCAAAGGCTGCCAAGAACAGGCTCTTCCCAAGTCACTGGTGGCACTAGTTGCCATGATAATGGACGGCCCAAACATTATGAATAAAGTAACTGAGCAGGTGAGACAATCAACGCTCAGTATGGCACAATTGCTGCAGTACAACAGCTACGTGAAAAGACGCCCAGGTTCCACTGGTACTCATCACACTAAGAGCAGAGAGACGCCACTGCCAATATACCTCGGTATGATGATTCATGCAAACACACGAAAACGTGAACTTGTTGATAACTTGTTCCATCTCGGACTATCAGTATCATATGACAGGGTAATGGATGTATCCATGGATATGGCCAACGAAGCAGCCAGCCAATATGAAAATGATGGTGTTGTATGTCTCCTTATTCTTCGAGATGGTCTCTTCACGACTGCGGCGGTGGATAACATTGACCACAATCCCAGCTCAAACACTGCTCGTGAATCCTTTCATGGCACAGGCATATCGCTGTTCCAAAATCGTAAAAAAGAGACTGATGGCACCAAGCGAGAAAGAGCTAACTTACAACCAGGGACAGCAAACAAGAAGATACCACAACTTCCGGAAACCTACACGATCCTGACTCCAGTGGCATTTAAAAAGAAAGATCCAGAAATCCCCCGAGACGACAGGTCCACTCACATGTAACACTGCTCCTCTGGAGGCTGCTCTTGAAGACTAGACGAAATGGCAGAAAAACACACAGCGACTCATACATCAACAGGTCCCAAAATATTGATGATCCGATTGATTGTGCTGCATTCCACTCGACTGAAAAGGCACGAGCTCTTCCCATGTTCCACGCATTCACCGGTTGTGACACGGTCTTTTCCTTAGCTGGTAGGGGCAAGACAACTGCCTTTGACACATGTAAATCATTCAATGCTGTTACTGCAGTATTTTCGAAACTTGTTGCAAAGCCAACAAGCTGCAATGATGATTGTATGTCAGTACTAGAGTCGTACGTAGTGTTGCTATATGACAGAACGAGTTTTGAAGCTACCGCTGACTCAGCCAGGAGACATCTATTCACTACCAAAGCAAGATCCATCGATGCCATCCCACCAACTAGCGCAGCGCTTTTGCAGCACGCAAAACGTGCCATTTACCAGCGCGGACATGTTTGGGGGCAGGCACACATATGAGCTCCAGATGTTCCTTCGCCAGAGTCATGGGGATGGAAAAAGAATACTTCAGGAGGATGGGAGCCATTGTGGACATTGTTGCCAGAAGCAGCAGTGTCCTGTTCAGAGTTGCTACGGTGTGGCTGTAAGAAGGGATGCAGGGGACTCTGCAAATGTGTCAAAGCTGATCTGAAGTGCACGTCACTCTGCAACTGCGCTGGTAATTGTGATCACAATGATAGCCATTAACTTGTGTTGTTTAGTTGCTAACTATTCTTGAATTGTGTGCCACTCAGTGCTAGATTTTTTCTTTGATATATATGGTCTATTCAACATTTTGTTTTGCTTATTTTGTTGATATGCTGTTTTGTTCCGCGCCTTGTCACCTTAAAAAAATATTGTTTAATTTCAATGTTAGTGTTTTGAATAACGATATACATGTATAAGGTATACACACATGGTTATATATTATGTTGTCATATTCTTTGACAATAAAACTGTGATTTTTGTACAGTGTTAAATTATTTCCTAAACCTTGAAAAATTGCTGCCTTTCCATTTTTTCGCGAACTAATTTACATTTTTTGTCTGACATATTGATTTGTGTACATGTTATCATCAAAATGATGATTCCATTGGATTCCTCATAGCTGAAAACATATAAATAGATGCTTTATTCGTCTGGTTATGTCATTTATTGGCGAAGATATTAGACTTCATAATTTCTCACAATTTGAACGGCGGCCATATTGGATTTTGTCATTTCTGGGCATCAAGGGGAAAAATTGAGCTTGGCCCTATATCTGAAATCGTTTAGTATATACTAACCTTCAAATGTGCAAATTTTCGTGCTTTTACCACCAAAGCCACAATCCTCCTATATTTGGCCACATATCCGCCTATATAACTCGTAAACTTGTATCCAACTTTTTTTTTTTTTTTTTTTTTTTTTTTTTTCTTCATTTCATCTAATCATCAATTAAAATCATGGCGGAAGGGGCTAAAGCATTAGCGGCTAAATTAGGATGGCTTACACGAATATATAAAAAGTGTGAGGAAGCAGCTGAGACTATCCCTATTGATTATAATAGTTTAAATACAAGTCTGCGAATGTTAAAAACTAAATGGGATAATTATTCATAACTTTCAATCATTAGAAGCTGGGGATACAGAATTAATTAATTATGAGACCATGTATGATCAAGAATGTACAAAATACATGGAAACGGTATTCAAATACGAGAACTTAGTGCGTGATCAGAAACCCACAGCCAAAGCCTCTTTACCCCAACTTAAATTACCAGATTTGTCATTGCCCCATTTTGAAGGGGAAAATTGGTATTTTTCTGGGATAAATTAAAATTGATTGATGATAGGATTGATTTAACAGAGGTGCATAAATTAACTTATTTATTAGTTATTAGGTCAGTTGAGAGGTTCTGCATATATGCTGGTAAAGGAATTAACAGTAGAAGATGCCAATTATAATGTGGCACTCAAGATTCTTAGAGATAATTATGAAGATAAAGATCAGATAATAAAGAATCTTTTCTGCAAGTTCATGGATCTGCTGAGCCCTTCTCACAATCACAGAGAATTGGAAGAGTTCAGAATAACTTTAAATTGCACACTAAGAGCCATTGAAGCTCATAAACCCTTGACAGAGTCAGACTGGATGGTCAGTATCATGATATGGAGAAAACTACCAACCAGGATGCGAGACCGCTTAAATCAGAGGTACAATAGTAATTACTTCACGGTCAAGCAAATAGAGGAAGGATTATTACAAGAGTGCAAACATTTGCAAGGTATTGAGCAGGAACCCCCCAACAGGGAGATTGAGATAACTAGACCTAAAGGTAATCAGCGACATCAGCTACCTTTAGAGTTTAAAGAGCCCTCATTGGTGGGTAGTTATCCCGCTCCTACTAAAGTTACGATGGGAAGAAAACCGGTAGATAAGTTTCAAACTAGACCAGCCGGTAAACCACCATTAAGACCTACTCAAAGAACAGGTGCCATTCCTATATATAGGGTTATTACCAGTGAAGTCAGAAAAAGATGTGCTTTCTGCGAGGAAGAACATCCATGCACCCTCCACAGTTCCACTTGTAATATATACCCAGATTATTCCACAAGGCTCAAAAGATTAACTGGAAAAGGAGATCTAGGCAAGTGGCACCTCCAAGGCGTCGGCTGATCTCAGGGTAATCCTTGTCGCCATAGGTGGCTCGTTCTCTAACACATAGTAAGAGCTTCTCGGGAGCACTGGGACTCTCAACTAAAGTATCTGTAGTTGATGTTTGGCAAATGATGCACAAGGAATAATCAGTGTCTAGTCTGGCAATTTTCTCTGGAGGACGTACAGTTTGTGTTGTCTGTTCCATCCTAATGATGCCAAAGTGATCCAATGGATTATGAAAGCATTTGTTAGTGATTGCAGAGGGAGAAGTTAGACCGTCACCACATATATATCAGGATTGGGTATCAATGTTTTTGAATGTAGACTACGTTCTATCAACTATGAGGACAAGTTCTGTTCTTGTGTCGAAGCTGCCACTTCATCTGAAAAGAGAAGAATTTTATTTTTTAATATCATCAGTTAATATAGAACACAGTATACATAGATTAAATATAAAATATGCCATTTTGTATCATTGTATGCTCTCCCACATATCTGGAAAAAAAATGGAAATAAAAAATATGTTTAAAGTACTGGTTACTATATGGCTGCATGCTAACTTTAATGGGAATAACCATGGTAAGATGGCCAAGTGATAAGTTTTATTAACATATATCATCGCAGAAGCAGTAAAGTAGTATTTATGACCTTTGTAGACAAAATAATACATGAAAATTGAGAAATGTCTTATAATGAACACACTTCATAAATTAGGGGATATGGTTACATTTTGGGGAACATTTCATTAAATTATCAAGCAATTGGTATGTCGAAAATATAATGTATAACCAGTAATAATATACCTAAGTAATAATACTATTTATTGGCATATAAGTTATTGCAATTTTGAATTTTTTTTTTTTTAGTGAAGTGCGGCAAGTGAAACCAAAATCAAAATATGGTAACAAAAACTAGATTTTCAGTGCTATTTTGATGATTTGTCCCATATACCAACAATTAAACATTTTATTTGTATGTAGTGTTCCCTTGTGGTCAGTTTGATACCAAATATGACCATAATGGAGTATAACTAAAGGAATAGTCTGGAATTTTATTACTTTTTAGGCGTCGGAAAATAGCGATTTGATCGAAATCATTAAATGTGTCAAAAATATATGACCGCACCATTTCCCAGAGTGCCACCAAGCTTTTTGTGAAGCACTAGGGTCCCCTTGAAGCAACTAGCATAGTGGTTTGCTTTCATACTAAAATTCCCACGGGACTATATTTTGTGCAAGACACTGCTGGACTATTAGTGGTAAACATGCAATACAAGCCTGTCCTATTAGCAGAGCTGGGCAGTATTTAAATACAATTGTATTTAAATACGTATTTAAATACATTTGTGTATTTAGAAATGTATTTATAAATACATTGGTTGTCATGTATTTAAATACAGTATTTAAATACTTTTATGAGTATTTAGATAGCTACATTGTATTTAAATACATTTAATATAAAAATGTAAATACTTTTTTATCAGTTAATTTGGCCATAAACCCGCCCAACTATCTGGCAACCCTGATGTTACAGTGAACCAGGGTTTCCACTGGCAAGGAAATGTCCTGATTTCAGGGAAATTTAGCCTGAGAAGGAAATTTCTAAGGAAACCCAAAATCTAAGGAAATCATTGCGATGCGAATCATTGCAAAATCTAAGGATAAATTGCGTATTGTGTATCTATTACTAGGGTTTTTTCTATGAATTTTGGTAGAGAAAATCCTGGCAATTGATACACCATACGCAATGTATCGCTGAAAAGATCAGAAGGTGAAAAAGATCTTGGAGTAAGGGTGAGCCTAGACCTCCGACCTAGGAAACAATGTATTGAGGCTAGAAATAGAGCTAATAGAGTGTTAGGATTAATTACCAGAAGTGTTAAAAGTAGAAGTGCGGAAGTTATTCTAAAGCTTTATCTGGCTCTAGTCAGACCTCACTAAGACTATGCAGTTCAGTTTTGGTCTCCATATTACAGGATGGATATAGCCTTGTTAGAATCAGTGCAGAAAGGATGACCAAAATTATTCAAGGGATGCGTAACTTTAGTTATGAGAAGAGATTGAAGCTATTAAAGTTACACTCACTCGAGAGACGCAGAGTAAGGGGTGATCTGATAAGAGGTTTTTTTAGTGGATAAAGGGATTTAATATAGGAGAGGTAGGAAAAGTTCTTACGGCTATTAACCAGGGTAGAACAAGAAGTAACGGATTCAAGCTGGAAAAGCGTAGATAAAAAAAATAGGGAGAATCTGGTTCACAAATAGGATGGTAAATAATTGGAATGGACTCAATAAACAGGTAGTTACTACGGAGTTCATTAGGAAGCTTTAAAGAGGGGCTGGATAGGTTCATGGAAGGGGATGAAAGGTGGATGTAGGTAGTGTTAGGTAACAGGAACTACCACGTGTAGGCCTCACGGCCTCTTGTAGCTTCCTTATTTTCTTATGTTCTTATGTTCTATTGTTAAATCCTAAGGAAATATATTTTTTCGGACATGTTAAAATTTGTGTGTATTTAAAATGTATTTACAAATGTATTTAAATACAATTGATGTATTTAGTATTTAAATACATTCGTAAAATGTATTTAGTATTTAAATACATTTTTCCCATGTATTTAGTATTTAAATACATTCAATGTATTTAGTGCCCAGCTCTGCCTATTAGTCTGGGTACTTTTAAGAAGTGTAGAAAATCCATTCATCACATAGCCTTATGTCCTAATGGTGATGTGAGAACAGACCCTACGGTCGTTAAAATGGCAGTAACTAATAGGAGTAGTTCATCCGCTGTCCCTACGACAGAATTGAAGGTGAGCCACAATGGTAATTCAGCCATTGTGAAAACAATGTTTGACAGTGGTGCACAAAGATCATTTATTAGTGGAGAGATGGTTGATCTATTACAACTACTTATAATTAGCAAAGTGAACTTAGCCATTTCGGGCTTTCTGGCCAACAAAGAAGCTCAAAGTTTTGACATTGTTCGACCACTAGTCCAATTAGGAAATTATAAATGTAGGGTAGCTGCTGTAGTTAATAACATCGATATAAATGTAACTGTACAAGGACTAAAATTTACAGCTGAAATGTTGAAAGAGAAAGGTGTTAGACTAGTTAGAAATACCTTTTGAGGATGTTGATGGCCCATACCAATTAATAATAGCCGCTGATTATTTTGGGCGATTCCTAAGTAAGGTCATCAAAAGACATAACATTTCCATGTTCACCAGTGCCGGTGGTGATGTTATAATGGGACCTATCCCACAAACCACTCACCAGCCTGAACAAGAGGAATGCATTCCTAGTCATGCACAACCCCTCTTGGTTGCTAGAATTGGAACTTCATTAGTACCAACGATGATTAGTACAACTAGTACAGCAATACTCAAATCAACGAGTTATTGGAAGAAGGGGATGTCCCCTTGCATAAATTATGGGATCTAGAAACTATCGGTATCATACCTGAACAGTTACCTAAAGAGGATAAAAATACTCTAGATCACTATGATCACACTGTCAATTATGTAAATGGTAAATATGAAGTAGGACTACCTTGGCAAATAGATGCCCCTGTGTTACCTTCCAATTATCACATAGTTAAAAGTCATAGTTTTGGTTCTTGCTCAAGCCCCTTTTTGTTAAATAAAACATTACAGTACCATTTTAAAGGTTCAGATAGCCCAGAATTAGGGAAGAACTTCTATATGGATAATTTGCAGGGGACGATAAATTTAGAGGAAGAACTAATACAAATCTATAACCTGGCTAATAAAGAGTGCGGGAAGGCCAGCCTCCCCTTACAGAGTTGGAATACTAATTATCCAAGGCTAGAAGGGATAATCAGGAAGGATTTCCTTAATTATACGCCACCAGAGGTCCAATCAGTGTTAGGATTATGGTGGAATGTAAAAACTGATGAACTAAGATTAAAGTGTCCAGATTTTTCTGATGTAGTCCTAACAAAGAGAACACTCTTAAGTCAGGTCAGCCAAGTATTTGACCCCTTGGGCATAGTGAGCCCAATAACTATAAGGGATAAATGTCTAATACAAAAGGCCTGGGGAGAACACCTCGATTGGGATACCCCCCTTGATGGGAAATATACAACAGAATGGGAGACTATAAAATCTGAGTTCAATAAGATAAATGAAGTTCACATAAGTAGGAGAATAAATACTGATGGGCGACAACCCCAGCAACTACACATATTTTGTGATGCTTCAAAAAGTGCATACGGTGCAGTAGCTTATCTTAAAGCAGGAAAGGCATGTAATTTAATTATGTCTAAGGATCGGGTTGCCCCAATTAAGCCTAGAACATTGCCTCAAATGGAGCTGACTGCATTAGAATTAGGCACTAAATTAGCACAATATCTAAGTAATTTATTACAAATTGGTTAGTATGTATATATGTGGACCGATACTGAAATTTGCCTACACTGGTTAGTGAAACATAACACAAAAATCCCTTATGTAAGGAATCGTGTTGGTAAGATAAATGATTTAGGTTCCACATTTCACTATAATCATGTTGCTACCAAGGAAAATCCAGCTGATATTTTGTCCAGAGGAACAACTATCCTCAAACTAAATACAGGATTATGGTTTAAAGGTCCCACCTGGCTGAAAAATAATAATGAATGGCATCTAAAGGTCTATAGTAAATCAGACATATCTGAAGATATAATTATGGAACCTATATTGATCCCAGATCCTGTTATGGATATAAAAAGGTTTTCCTTATTAAGCAAACTATTAAAGACTACTAAATTGATCTTCAAATTCATAAAGAGGGATAGTTCTGATCCTTTGAAGTTTTGGGTTAGAACAATACAAAAGCAGGAATTTCCTGAGGAATATCAGCTCTTAGCCTCGGCCAGCCCCCGTAGGAACAAACTTATCAAATCATTAGGTCTGTATCTAAATTATGAGGGCATCATTAGGTGTCGAGGAAGAATTTGGAATGCTGATCTTCCCGATAAAACCTGCAATCCCATACTAATTCCCAAACGTCATCATCTTACTAAATTGCTAGTGGATGAATCTCATGGGAACTCGTTACATGGCGGAATGGCTGACACATTAGTCTATCTCAGGAGGGAGTTTTGGATACCGCAGGTGTTACGACCCAGGGTCCAAACTACAACTCCTGAGGTCTACCTCAACTCGTCACCCAACTAATGGCGCCAATGCTCCAAATAGCAGGCTTGGTTAACAAGTGATATGTGCTTGATAACAATCTTCACGTTTGTTGTTACTAGTATGACTTCGAAAGAAGAGGCACAAGTGTACATAACATAACATTCCCCAGCTCACCTTGCGCAGACGCATCCTACAATGTCCGCCACAGATCCTCCGTCCTCAGCCTCACTCACGGATGAACAGCACTCTCCTCACAATCCCACCACCTTCACACGCGCACAATCACCATTCACCCTATCACGTCACACGTATGTACATCAATGGTCTCTCACCAACACGTAACATCATACAACGCCCTCCACAGATCCTCCGTCCCCTGCCTCACTCACGGATGAACAGCACTCTCCACTACTCCCTCGTTATATGAATGTCAATTCCCCACCCTGTCATCACTCATCTCCTTAACAGTTCCGAAACTCGCCCAAGATCCCCGTCACGACGTGACACCATAACTTTCCGTTACAATCACGTATTACCTCACGTATTACCTCACCTATTACTTCACAACACCACACAGCACCTCTCATCACATAACGCCACACTCGACACACCCTTTCTCGATAACCTTGTCTCACCCCACAACACCCAATGATAACTCATTTACACTACTTCACAATCCCTTTTCATACTGCGATATCTTCGCCTCGAATACACATCATGATCCAAATCACACCACAACACACCTGTAGACGCACGATTCCTTTACACTCTCAGAACACCACGGCATACCCTTACATGTATCATAACGTGACACACACGTACACTCCAACCCAGAACTCTCAGATGGCTTGCGCTTCACATCCCAGGTCATTTTGCACGTACAACACGCACCGATACCCCAGTTATACACACGTGCATCACTGTAAATCCCGTAGTACGTCCACCGAGTGACCAGCCCCGCGAGCCACCTGTAATAGAGTTCCCCCAGTCAGTTCGTTGTCCCCACAGGCTACCTCGTAACTCACCACGTCGCGTCATCCCGAAACCATGACCCGAACCAGTGAATCGCAGACACTAAACCACTAGTCTAAACATTCCCTAAGTGAACCACCATCAACTATACAGATTCGCAGTCTCGCAGTTTAAGGAAAATGTTGGGCCGTAACACAGGGTAGACAGGCAGTTAAATACTACCTCAAATCTTGTGTCAAATGCAAGAGATATGAGGGAAGACTAATCACCTATCCCGGGCCCCCTGAACTCCCCATGGATCGAGTACAATTATCAAAACCATTTGAGGTGGCTGGTGTCGACTATACTGGGGCAATAATAATTACAGGAGATAATGCTCCCCCCAAGAAAGTATATGTCTGCTTATTCACTTGCACCTCTACAAGGGCTGTTCATTTAGAAATAGCTGATGATTTAAGTGCCGAAACCTATATTCGAATGTTCCGGCGGCTTGTGGCTCGGCGGTCGTGTCCTCGGCGATTGATTAGCGATAATGCTACTAACTTCGTAGGAGCCGCCCCCATATTGTTAGAAATATTAAATCATCCATCAGTACAAAAATCTCTAGAGTTAAGGAAATGCTCATGGACCTTTACTACCCCTAGAGCTCCTTGGCAAAATGGTTTCACAGAGAGAACTAGGGGGGGGGGGGGGGGCACTCAGTAGAGCGCATACCTCCACCCGAATCTTTCATTCTCCATGTTAAAGGATAGGGAAAATCGGATTTTCAATTGGTTGCCATGGCAACAGTTATGATTCGATTTCATCCAAAATTAAATCAGTTCTTCCTTATGCTAAATAGACTTGGTATACCAAGTTTGGTCCAAATATATTCGTAACTTTTTGAGAAATCCTGTACACTAGCAAACAAACAAACAGATCGGGGTGAAAACATAAGCTCTCTCCAACTTCGTTGACGGAGGTAATGATTGGCATATAGTTAAGTCTTGTATTAGGAAAACTCTCCACAAGACAAAGATAGGTCTAGAAAACCTGAAAACCATAGTGACTGAGATTGAGACCCGTATCAATAACCGACCCTTAACTTACTTAGATGATTCATCAGTAAATATAGAAGCTCTTACTCCCTCACATTTAATTTATGGGAGAAGACTGGAACCCTTTCCAAGTCTAGGAAAACAAGGGAAGATATACAAGATCCTACAATAAATGACCCGGCTCAACATCTCCGGGAAGGTTATCACACCTTAAGTAAAGTTTTAAGGTCATGGGATAAGTATTGGAGTGCAGATTATTTACTGAGTCTAAGGGAAAAGTTTTATGGGGCTCAACAGCCAGAAAATCAAAATCCAATTAAAGTAGGAGATATAGTAATCCTTAGGGGAGATATGCCTCGTTCGCAATGACCTCTAGGAAAAATAGCAAAATTGCATACTGATGGAAAGGGGATTGTGAGGTCAGTGGAGTTACTAGTGAGGGGACAACGATGTGTGCGGACGGTAAATAATTTGATTCCCCTAGAGTTTGCTGAAGAGGTAAAGGAGGACTCTAAGTCTGCGTATTGGCAGGCCAACTTAGGGGATTCCCGACCTCGGAGGCAAGCTGCTTTAAAGTGTAAAACCACTTGGAGAAACCTCATAAAAGGGGGTCAAATTACCTGAAGCAAACCTTCATTTTTCGCCGGCCTTCAGTTGTGGAAATTATCCACTAAAATCGCTCTCTAATCGGGAGAATGGTATGGTGCAATACGCCTACCCTGTCAAAAAGGGAGATGAGTAAAAATTCCACCTATGTATATATTATTATAGAATTGGGTATAGATTAAGATGCATTAAATATAGTAATATAATTCTGGTGGTAATCACTAGTACCACAATTAATCAAAGGATTAACATAAGGCCTCTTCCATTTGCGACATTTCAAGAACCAGTTCACGGAACCCAAGAGTTCAGGCGTTCCATTTGCGCACGAAAACCTGGGTCCGAGGCAAAGCGCGTAGTGACTCAGCAAAACCCGTGAACTTTCTCTACTCACATTGAGAGGTGGGTTGCTTGGGTAGAGTTTTCAGTTCATAACAAACAATGGTCGCCTTGGGCCCTATTTCTCTTATCGTGAAGGGTTTTCCGCAAGCACGAGTCGGAGAGGATGTCAGACGGCATAAAAGATCGGCATAAAAGAGGCCTGGTGGAGGCCATGCGTTCCCGCGATCTTAAACTTGATATGATCCCTTCACATAGCAGCTAGCTGATTTATATCTCTCGTTATCTCTCTCTCTCGTTATCTCTCTCTCTCTCTCGTTACCTCTCGTTATCTCTCTCTCTCTCTCTCTTGTTATCTCTCTCTCGTTATCTCTCTCTCTCGTTATCTCTCTCTCTCTCGTTATCTCTCTCTTTCGTTATCTCTCTCTCTCTCGTTATCTCTCTCTCTCGTTATCTCTCTCTCGTTATCTCTCTCTCTCTCTCTCTCTCTCCTCTCTCTCTATCTCTCTCTCTCTCTCTCTCTCTCTCTCTCTCTCTCTCTCTTCTCTCTCTCTCTCTTCTCTCTATCTTCTCTCTCTCTCCTATCTCTCTCTCTCTCTCTTCTCTCTCTTCTCTCTCTCTCTTCTCTCTCCTCTCTCTCTCTCCTCTCTCTCTCTTCTCTTCTCTCTCTCTCGATCTCTCTCTCTCTATCTCTCTCTCGTTACTCTCTCTCTCTCGTTATCTCTCTCTCTCTCGTTATCTCTCTCTCTCTTTATCTCTCTCTCTCGTTATCTCTCTCTCTCTGTTATCCTCTCTCTCTCTCTCTCTCTCTCTCTCTCTCTCTCTTCTCCTCTTCTCTCTCTCTCTCTCTTCTACTCTCTCTTTAATGCCGCAGCTGAGTAGTTTGTAACAAAAAACGGGTTTTGCGTTCCATTGTGAAGACAACCTGAACCCAGACCCAACCCTGACTGAAAGAAGGTTCATGCACTTGGCATTTCCTTTTTTTTGGATTTTTTTCCTAAATTTTTCCTTGAAAAAAACTATAAATAGATGCTTTATTGTCTGGTTATGTCTTTTATTTGGCGAAGATTTTTTTAGAAATTTTTTAATTTTTTTTTTTTTTTCTCACATTTCCCGGGGATATTGGATTTTGTTTTTCGGGGCATAAAAAATTTTGTTGGCATTGAAAGTTTATATATTTTAATTCAAAGTGAAAATTTTTGTGACCCCAAAGAAATTCCCCCTTAGGAAATTATAAGAAAAGACCCAATTTTTTTTTTTTTTTTTTTTTTTTTCCCCCCTTTCAATCACAAATTAAAATTCGGAAGGGTAAAGCAACCAAAAAGGGATGGTTTAAAAATTTAAAAATTGAAAAGCAGCTGGATTCCCCTATTTTTAAAATAGAAATAAACGCGAAGTTAAAAAACAAAGGGTAATTATTATAACTTCAATCAAAAGGGGGAAAAAAAATTAATTAAATGAACCAGTATGACAGAAACAAAACGGGAAAAGGATTAATACAAAACTATGTACAAAAACCCACACCCAACTTTAAATTAAAACCTTTTCATTGTTTTGGGAAAAAAGGTATTTTTCTAAAATTTTGTTTGGAAAAGGGGAAACGGGTAAAATTAATTTTTAATTTTTTTACAGGGGGGGCCATTAGCTTAAAGGGAAAACAGTTGCCTTTTTTCCTAATTTTTAGAGTAATTAAGTAAAGTCAAAAAAAAATTTTTTTCTGCAAGTTCGGGACTCAGCCCTTTAAATCCCAGAATTAAGGTTCAAAAATTTAATTAAAAAATTGAAGTCAAACCCTTCAGGTCGGGGTTCATTTCTTGGGGCCCCAAAGGTGGCCGTTTCAAACAATAGTAAATTTCCGGGGAAGAAAATGGGAAAATTTCTAATTTTAAAGGGTATTGGGGAAAAAAAGGGTTTGGAAATGACCAAAGGTAATCAGGAAATCGCATTTTTTTGGGCCCCCTCATTGGGGTGGGTTTTTCCCCCTCCTATAAAGTTCATGGGAAAAAACTGAAAGTTTCAAATAAACCGAAACCCCCTTTAATATCAAAAAAAGGTTTCCATTTATTATGGGGTTTTAAAATAATAAAAAAAATTCTTTCTGGGAAGCTCCATCCCCCTACATTTATTTTTTATAACCCGTTATTAAAAGGGTCAAAAATTTAATAAAAAATTTAAATGCCCCATTTTGGGTACCCTTGTAAGGGGGGCTTCTCCACAAAAAAAAATTTGGGAATTAAAAAATTTTTATTTGTGTTTGGGCTGATCACAAGGAATAACAGGTTTTTAAGTTGGCAAGGGATAAGTTTTTTTCTTCCATCCAAGAGAAAAAGTATAATTTATAAAAGCTTTTTTGGGGCAAAAAATTAATCCCCATTAAAAAATTGGGAAATGTTTTTAATGAACACTTCATCAATAGGGAATTTCTTTTTTGGGAATTTTCCAATTAAAAAAAAAAAATTTTTTTTTAATTAAAAAAAATATAATTATAAACCAGTAAATAATTAAAAAAAATACTTTTTTCTTGGCTTAATTTTGGGAAAAATTTTTAAAAAAAAATTTTTTTTTTTTAGGGGATGCCAAGGGAAAACCAAAACAAAATTTTTTTAAACAAACTAAAACAGTGGAATTTTTGATTTTGTAACAAAAAATATAAAAAATTTAAAAAGGTCTTTCATGAACCATTCAAAAATTTGGGATATGGAAATTTTTGGGGGAAATTTTTTAAAATTTTAAGCAATGGTTTTGTCAAAAAAAAAAAAAAAAAAAAAAAAAAAAAAAAAAAAAATAAAAAAAAAAAAAAACAAAAAAAAGACATTAGAAAAAAAAAAAAAAAAAAAACCCAAAAAAAAGGAAAAAAAAAAAAAAAAAAAAGAAATCTTTAAAATGTGTCAAAAATATATGACCGCCCTTTTCCCCAGAGTCCCCCAAGCTTTTTGTGAAGAACTAGGGTCCCCTTGAACAACTACATAGTGGTTTGCTTTCATACAAAATTCCCACGGGACATATTTTGCAGACACTCCCTGGACTATTAGTGGTAACATGCATAAAAGCCTGCCCTTTTCAGAGCGGGGGCAGGTTTTAAAAAAATTGTATTTAAATACTTTTAAAACATTTGTGTTTTAAAAAAGTTTTTAAAAATACTTTGGTTTTGTCATGTATTTAAATCCAGTATTTTAAAACTTTTATGAGTATTTAGATAGCTACTTGTATTTAAAAATACTTTTAAATATAAAATGAAAATATTTTTTTTATCATTAAATTTTGGCCTAAACCCGCCCAACTACGGGCAACCCTGATGTTACGTGCCCCGGGGTTTCCACGGGCAAGGAAAATTTCCCCTGATTTCGGGGAAATTTAGCCTGAAAAGGGAAATTTTTCAAAGGGAAAACCCAAAAAATCAAAGGGAAAATCATTCGAGCGAATCATTGCAAAATCTAAGGATAATTGCGTATTGTGTATTATTACTAGGGTTTTTTTTCTAGAATTTGGTAAAAGAAAATCCTGGCAATTATACCCATACGCAATGTATCGCTGAAAAAGATCAAAGGTGAAAAAGATCTTGGAGAAAGGGGGTGACCTGACCTCCGATAAAAAACATGTTTAGGCTAAATAGAGCTAAAAGAGGGTTAGGTTTAAATTACCAAAGTTTTAAAAAGTAGAAGTGGGGAAAAGTTATTCTAAAGTTTTATTTGGCTCTAGTAGACCTCCTAAACTATCAGTTCTTTTGGTCTCCTATTACGGATGATATAGCCTTGTTAGAACAGTGCAGAAAGGATGCCCAAAAATTATTAAAGGGGATGCGTAACTTTATTATGAAAGAGATTGAAGCTTTTAAATTTTACACTCCTCGAGAGACGCAGAGAAAGGGGGTGATCTGATAAGGGGTTTTTTTAGTGGAAAAGGTTTAAAATTAGGAAAAGGTAGGAAAAATTTTACGGCTTTTAAACCGGGTAAACAAAATAACGGATTCAAGCGGGAAAAAAGCGTAGAAAAAAAAAAATGGGGAGAATCGGGTTTTCAAAAATGGATGGTAAATAATTGGAATGGACTCAATAAACAGTAGTTCTACGGAGTTCATTGGGAACTTTAAAGGGGGGGCTGGAATTTCATGGAAGGGGATAAAAGGGGGATTAGGTATGTTGGTACGGGAAAACTACCACGTGTAGGCCTCAGGGCCTTTTGTAGTTTCCCTTATTTTCTTATTTCTTAGTTTATTGTTAAATCCAAAGGGAAATTATTTTTTTGGACATGTTAAAATTTGTGTGTTTTTAAATGTATTTACAAATGTATTTAAATACAATTGAGTATTTAGTTTTTAAAATACTTTCGAAAAAATTATTTAGTATTTAAATACTTTTTCCCAGTTTTAGTTTTTAAAAATACATTCAATGTTTTTAGTGCCCGCTCGCCTTTGTCTGGTTTTTTAAAGAAGTGTAGAAAATCCTTCATCACATACCCTTATGTCCAAATGGTGAGTGAAAACAGCCCCTAGGGTCTTTAAAAATGGCAGTAACTAAAGGAGTAGTTCATCCGCTGCCCACGACAATTGAAGGGACCCCACAATGGTAATTCACCCTTTGTGAAAACAATTTTTGACAGTGGTGCACAAAGATCTTTATTATGGAGAGATGTTGATCTATTACAACTACTTATAATTAGCAAAGTAAACTTGCCATTTGGGGCTTTCGGGCAACAAAGAAGCTAAAGTTTTGACATTGTTCGCCACTGCCCAAATTGGGAAAATTATAAATGTGGGGTGCTGCTGTTTTTAAAAACCTCGAAAAAATGTAACTGTAAAAGGGACAAAATTTACAGTGAAATGTTGAAAGAAAAAGGTTTTTAGACTAGTTAAAAATACTTTTGGGATGTTATGGCCCATCCCAATTAATAATACCGCTGATTATTTTGGGCGATTCCAAAGTAAGGTCATCAAAAGACATAAATTCATGTTCACCAGTGCCGGGGGTGTTTTATAATGGACCACCCAAAAACCACTCACCAGCCTAAACAAGGGGAAAATGCATTCCTAGTCAGCACCCCCCCTCTTGGTTGTAAAAAATTGGGAACTCATTAGTACCAACGATGTTTTAGTCAACAGACGCAATACTCAAATAAACGATTTATTGGAAGGGGGGGGAAAATGTCCCTTGCATAATTATGGGATTAAAAAACTATGGGTATCATCCTAACATTTCCCCTAAAGGGGATAAAAATCTCTAGATCACATGATCACACTGTCAATTTTAAAATGGTAATATGAAGTAGGACTCCTTGACAATAGATCCCCCGGGTTTTACCCCCAATTTATCACTATTTAAGAGCCAAGTTTTGGGTTTCTTGCTCAACCCCCCTTTTTGTTAAATAAAACTTGCTACCTTTTAAAAGGTTCAAAGCCCAAAATTGGGGAAGATTTCTTTTGGAAAATTTTGCGGGGGACGAAAATTTCAGAGGAAGAACAATCAAATTTATAACCGGGCTAAAAAAGATGCGGAAAGGGCCAGCCTCCTTTTACAAGGGGAATACAAATTCTCCAAGGTAAAAGGGATAATCAGGAAGGTTTTCCCTTAATTATACCCCCGGGCCCAAATCATTTTTAGGATATGGTGGAATTAAAACTGATAAACAAAAGATTAAAGGTCCAGATTTTTCTGATGTGTCCTAAAAAAGGAAAACCTTTTAAAATCAGGTCCCAAAGTATTTTGACCCCTTGGGGCTAGTGAGCCAATAACTATGGGGGATAAAGTCTAAAAAAAAGGCCGGGGGGAAACACCTCGTTTGGGGAAACCCCCCCTTGGGGGAAATTAAAACGAATGGGAGACTATAAAATTTCTGATTTTCAATAAGATAAAAAGTTCACAAGTAGGAGAATAAATACTGATGGGCGAAACCCAGAATAAAATATTTTGTGATGCTTCAAAAAGTGCATAGGGTCAGAGCTTATTTTAAAAGCAGGAAAGGATGAAATTAATTTGTCTAAGGATGGTTGCCCCCAATTAACCCTAGAACTTTGCCTCAAATGGAGCTGACTGCATTAGAATTGGCACTAAATTTTAGCCAATACTAAAAATTTATTAAAAATTTGGGTTTAGTATGTTATTGTGGCCGATACTAAAATTTGCCTACAGGGTTGTGAAACATAACACAAAACCCCTTATGTAAGGAATCGTTTGGAAAGAAAATGTTTTTGGGTTTCCACTTTCACTAAAATCATGTTCCCCAAAGGGGAAATCCCTGATATTTTGCCAGGGGAACACTCCTAAAACTAAAACGGATTATGGTTTTAAAGGCCCCACCGGGTGAAAAAAATAATGAAGGCATCTAAAGGTCTATAGAAAATCAACATATCTGAAGATAAATTATGGAACCTATTTGATCCCAGTCCTGTTATGGATATAAAAAAGGTTTCCTTTTTAAGCAAACTTTAAAGACTACTAAATTTATCTTCAAATTATAAAAAGGGATTTCTGATCCTTGAAGTTTTTTTGGGGAAAAATACAAAAAACAGGAATTTTCCCGAGGGAAAACGCTCTTACCTCGGGGCCGCCCCCCTAGGAACAAACTTTCAAACTTGTCTGTACTAAATTATGAGGGCATCTTAGGTGTGAGGAAAAATTTGGAATGCTGTTTCCGATAAAAAATGCAATCCTCTAATTTCCCAAAAGTCATCATTTACTAAATGCAGTGGGTGATCTCATGGGAACTCGTTACATGGCGGAATGGCTACACATTAGTCTATCTCGGGGGGAGTTTTGGGTACCGCAGGTTTACGACCCAGGTCCAAACTACAATCCGAGGCTACCTCAATCGTCACCCAATAATGGGGCCAAAGCCCAAATAGCAGCTTGGTTAACAAAAAATTGCTTGATAACAAACTTTCCCTTTTTTGTTACTAGTATACTTCGAAAGAAGAGGCACAAATGTACATAACATAACATTCCCCCTCACCTTTCGCAACGCATCCTACAATGTCGCCACAGTCCCCCGTCCCAGCCCCACCACGAGAACGCACTCTCCTCACAAACCCCCACCTTTCCCCGCGCCCCAATCACCATTCACCCTACACGTCACCGTATGACATCAAGGGGCTCTCACCAAAAAAGTACATCAAAACGCCCTCCCCAGATCCTCCCTCCCCTGCCCCACTCACGGATGAAAAACTCTCCACTACTCCCCCGTTTTATAATGTCAATTCCCCACCTGTCATCACTCACTCCTTAACATTCCGAAAATCGCCCAGATCCCCGTCACGACTGACACCATAATTTCCGTTACAACACGTTTACCTCCGTATTACCTCACCTATTATTTACAAAACCACACGCACCTCTCATCACATAAAGCCACACTCGACACACCCTTTCTCGATAAACCTGTCTCACCCACAACACCCAAAGAAACTCATTTACACTACTTCCAAAACCCTTTTTTTACTGCGATATCTTCGCCTGAAAACACATCATGTCCAAAACACACCACAACACACCTGTAGACGCACGATTCCTTTTTCACTCTCGAACACCACGGCATACCCTTTCATGTATCATAACTGACACCCCCCGTAACCCCCCAACCCAGAACTTCAGATGGGTTGCGCTTCACACCCAGGTCATTTTGCACGTACAACACGCACCGATACCCCCCTTATACACACTGCATCATGTAAAACCCCTGTGCCACCCAGTGACCACCCCGCGGCCACCGTAATAGAGTTTTTCCCCGTCAGTTCTTGTCCCCACAGGTACCCCGTAAATCACACGTCCGGCACCCCAAAAACCCTGACCCGAAACCCGGAATCCAGACATAAAACCTATCTAAAAATTCCCTAAGTGAAACCCCCATCAAATATACAGTTCGCAGTCTGCAGTTTAAGAAAAAAAGTTGGGCCCAACACAGGGGACAGGCAGTTAAATACTACCCCAAACTTGTGTAAATGCAAGAGATATAGGGAAAACTAATCACCTATCCCCGGCCCCCCGAAACCCCTGGATCGAGTACAATTTTCAAACCATTTTAGGGGGCTGGTGTCGACTTACTGGGGGGAAAATAATTTCAGGGATAATGCTCCCCCAAGAAAATATATGTCTGCTTATTCCCTGCCCTCTACAAGGGTGTTTTTTAGAAATAGCTGATGATTTAAATGCCGAAAACCCATATTCGAAAGTTCCGGCGGCTTGTGGCTCGGCGGGGCGTGTCCCCGGCATTGATTTCGATAATGCTACTAAATTCGTAGGAGCCGCCCCATAGTTAGAAATATTAAAACATCCATCAGTACAAAAATCCTAGATTAAGGGGAAAACTCATGGACCTTTCTACCCCCAGAGCTCCTTGGCAAAATGGTTTCACAGAGAGAACTAGGGGGGGGGGGGGGGGCACTCTAGAGCGCATACCCCCACCCGAACTTTTATTCTCCATGTTAAAGGATAGGGAAAAACGGTTTTTAATTGGTTCCATGGCAACAGTTATGATTCATTTCATCCCCAAAAATTAAAACAGTTTTTCCTTATGCTAAAATAACTTGGTATACCCAAATTTGGTCCCCAAAATATTTGTAAAATTTTTTTAGAATCCTGAACTAGCAAACAAAAAAAACAGATCGGGTGAAAAATAAGCTCTCTCCAAATTCGTTACGGAGGTAATGATTGGGTATAGTTAATTTGTTTAGGAAAACTCTCCACAAGACAAAAATAGGTCTAGAAAAACCCAAAACCCAAATGATGAGATTGGGGAAACCCTATCAAACCGACCCTTAACTTTTTAGATGATTCAGAAATATAGAAACTCTTACTCCCTCACATTTAATTTTGGGAGAAGCGGAAACCCCTTTCCAGTTAGGAAAACAGGAAGATATACAAGATCCTACAATAAATGACCCCCCTAACATTCCGGGAAGGTTATCACACCCTTAAATAAATTTTAAGGTCATGGGATTAATATTGGAGTCAGATATTTACTGACTAAGGGGAAAAATTTTTTTGGGGGTAACGCCAAAATCAAAATCCAATTAAAGTAGGGATAAGTAATCCCTTTGGGGGATATGCCCCGTTCGCAAAGACCTTAGGGAAAAATAGCAAAAAAGCAACTATGGAAAGGGGGGTTGTGAGGGCATGGAGTTTAGGGGGGACAACGATGGTGCGGACGGGAAATAATTTGATTCCCCCAGAGTTTTTCTGAAAGGTAAAGGAGGACTTAAGTCTGCGTTTGGCAGGGCCCCTTAGGGGGTTTCCCCCCACCTCGGGGGCAAGCGCTTTAAAGGTAAAAAAACTTGGAGAAACCTCATAAAAGGGGGGCAAATTCCTGAAGCAAACTTCATTTTTCGCCGCCTTCAGTTTTTGGAAAAATCACAAAACGCTCTCTAATCGGGGGAATGGGATGGTGCAATACCCTACCCCGTCAAAAGGGGGATATAAAAATTCCACTAGTAATTTTTATTATAGAAATTTGGGGGTGTTTAAAGCTTAAATATAGTAAAAAAATTCTGGTGGTAATCACTATCCACAATTAAAACAAAGGATTTTAAAATAAGGCCCTTCCATTGCGAAATTTTTTAAGAACCATTTTACGGAACCCCCAAATTAGGCGTTCCATTTTCGCACGAAAACGGGGCCGAGGCAAAGCGCGTAGTGACTCAGCAAAAAACCCTGAACTTTCTCTATCAATTGAGAGGTGGGTTGCTTGGGTAAGTTTTTTTTGTTCATAACAAAAAATGGTCGCCTTTGGGCCCTATTTCTCTTATCGTGAAGGGTTTTTTCCGCAAGCACGAGTCGGGGAGGATGTCAGACGGCTAAAAGATCGGCATAAAAGAGGCCCCGTGGAGGGCCCTGCGTTCCCGCACTTAAACTTTTATGATCCCCTTTACTAGCAGCTAGTGATTTATATCTCTCGTTTCTTCTCTCTCGTTACTCTCTCTCTTCTCGTTCCTCTCGTTACTCTCTCCTCTTCTTTGTTATCTCTCTCTCTTACTCTCCTCTGTTATCTCTTTCTCCCGTTATTTTCTTTCGTATCTCTTCTCCTCGTTATCTCTTCTCTCGTTTTCTCCTCTCTCTCTTTCTCTCTCTTTCTCTCTCTCTCTCTCTCTCTCCCCTTTCCTCCCTCTCCTCTCTCTCGTTTAAAAAAAAAAATTTTTTTTTCCCGTTTTTTCTTCTTCTCTTTCTCTCTCTCCGCTCCCCCTCTTTCTCTCCCTCTCTCTCTCTCTCTCTCTTTCCTTTTTCCCCGTCTCTCTCTCTTTTTCTTCCTCTTTCTCTCTCTCTCTCTCTCTCTCTCTCTCTTTTCTCTCGTTAACTTCCTCCCGTTTTTCTCTCTCTCTCCCTTATCCTCTCTCTCTTTTTCCTCCTCTCTTTTTCTCTCTCTCTCTTTTTCTCCTCCCTTTCTCTTCTCTCCTCTCTCCTCTCTCTCTTTCCTCCCCTTTTGTTTTCCGTTTTTCTTTTTTTCCCCCCCCCCCCCCCCCTCTTAAAAGGGTGCCAGGAGAATTTTTTAAAAAAAAAGGGGTTTTTTGGTTCCCCTTTTGACACCCCGGACCCAACCCTGAACCCAGAACCCAACCCTAACTAAAAGGGGGTTTATCCTTGGGACAAGGGAAAAGGGCCTTTAAATGAAGTGAGGAAAAATTAACCTTCCACAAGGTAAAAAACACACGTTTTGGCTCCCCGTCTTGAAAGGTTTTTCTCAAAACTTCACACCCCCATTAAAACCTACCATTAAGGAGCGAAAATCCCCTCTTATTTACAATTTTAATTACACTCATCTAATATAGTAGCCGCAAAAACCGGTCAATCGGGGTTTAAAAAAGGACAATTAAAAACAAAACCCAACATAAGTGTGCGCAGGTAACTGTGGAAAGTACCCCCCAGCCTACAACCATGCCGCATTACTTTCACCCACAAAATTTTTGGTACAGCCTCACACCCCCTCAAAATAACCAAGCCTTCAAAAAACCCCCAAACCCACACACTGCCGATAACCAGAGGTCAAAGGTATCATTGCCGGGATTTTTGGGAAAAAAGGTAGTTTACTAATTTTTTTTTCAAAGTGGTGTGCATACTTTATTTTCCCTTGTCCCTTCATTGACTTTACTCCCACGAAAAATGTTCTTAAAGAACGCGACCTTCACACCATTTTTAATGCAGTCAAAAAAAGCCTGTCGATAATTCAACAATTGTTTTGTTAATTTTGCATCCATCCCCCCGTTTTTGCCGTTCCAAATCGTAAATTCCCCGTGTCCAAAAAAATTTTTCCCAGAAGCACCATTCCAGTCCAACAGGGGGCCCCCCCGGTGTCTTTGGGGGCGGGGGACTCCTGAGAAAAAATTAGACGGGGAATTTGGGGTTTCCCCCCCAATATTTTTTGGGTGGGGATGTATTTTTTTTTGGGTAGCGTTTTTGCCTTTGGAACTTACAATTTGCAAAGTGGGGCGACGATTATTTAGTTGTAGCCCAAAGGGGGATAAGGAAGGCCCCAAAGGAGGGGGGCCCGGAAAGGGAAACCCCCCCCCCCCCCCCCCCCCCCCCCCCCCCCCCCCCCCCCCCCCCCCCCCAAAAAAAAAAAAAAAAAAAAAAAAAAAAAAAAAAAAAAAAAAACAAAAAAAGGGGTTTGGAGAAGTTTTTTAAAAAAAGAAAAAGTTTTTTTTGGGAGGTAATTTAAAAAAATCAAAAAAAAAAAAAAGGGGGGAAAAGTTTTTTAAAAGGGGGTGAAAAGTTTTTTAAATGGATGGGGAAAAAAGGGAAAAAAAAAGGTGGCCCTTCAAAATCTGTAATTCCCGTCTCTCAAAACACAACTGTTTATCAGCAGACGACGCACCATGGGTCGGCGAGTCACAACAGGGAGCCTCCCAGCACCGCCTGATACTATGCGCGAGACTCTGAGAAAAATGTAGTACTTGGGGAATTTTGGGTGTTTCTGATATATTTTTTGTGCGATGTGGCATGTACTTGCATCCTGTGTGGGTGCAGCGTGGGGGCTGTGCCTTTACCGAGAGCTTAGCACCCATTTGCAAACTGTGGGGCGACGATATATGTGTGCAGATGTGTGCAGCGGCGGCAAGCGGCGGGGAGCGGCGGGTAGTAGCAAGGCCACCGAGATGAGAGGGCTGCAGTACCCTGGCTACTACCAGCCGCTCCCCGTCGCTCCAAATGTCTGCACACATATATCGTCGCCGTGTGGGTTGTGAATGGGTGCTAAGCTCTCGGGAATGGCACGGCTTTCTTGCCGTGCCCATGCAGGATGCAAGTATGTGCCGTGTCGCACAAAAAATATACCAGAAGCACCCAAAATTCCCCAAGTACTACATTTTTCTCAGAGTCTCCGTGTGTCTGTGTCGGGCGGGGCTGGGAGGCTCACTCTTGTGACGTCGCCAGCAAGTTTCGCGCCACGGCTGGAATGTGGCTGTTGTTTTTCCCGCGCTTTTTACAAAAGTCATGTTTTTAGGGAAATAAGGCGTGAAAATGAATATTTTTTTGTGGATTAGGTATTTTGAATGAACATTCAACATAATTATGCAAAGAAAAAATGGGTCTGGACGATTACTTTAAGTTTGTAAGTTCTTAAAATGTAATTAAGTGAAATGGCCTATGAGTGGCTGAAAGAAAATACATATAGTTAAGAGAAGTATAAGAAAAGTCAGGAAGTAATGAGTCAATAGGGAGTTTTAAAAGGAGGCTGAACAGTGTTATGGATGGGGATGAAAGGTGGATGTAGGTAGTATTATAAGTAACAGGAACCACCATATATCAAGATATATATATATATATCTTGATATTTCAGGGTGACAAAGACACTCGTCATTCTTGGGGTTGTTTATGCGCAACGTTTCGCCAAAGACACTTGGCATCATCAGGCTAAAAATAGTTAAAAATTTAATATACTACAATGCTAAAAAGCGAACATCTAAAAGAATTTTTTTTAAAAAGCAATAAAGTAATCCTATATTATCTAAAAATACTAACTAATAAATAAAATACAATTTGTACTTAACGGACCTTGGTGTGTATGCTGTCTGAGTTGGTAGAGGACTGAATGAACAATAGTTTGTGGGTAACATTTCGGCTCGTGTGTGGCGATCGAAACGAGAGTCGGACAATCGAAACAGTGTGATAATCATTTGAGTATATGTAGTTGGTGTGGAAGTGACTGGTTATTAAGATCAGGGACAGATGCTTGATATTGATAATATAGGATTATTTTATTGCTTTTTAAAAAAAAATTCTTTAGATGTTCGCTTTTTAGCATTGTAGTATATTAAATTTTAACTATTTTTAGCCTGATGATGCAAGTGTCTTTGGCGAAACGTTGCGCATAAACAACCCCAAGAATGACGAGTGTCTTTGTCACACCTGGAATATCAAGATGTATTACCAACTAAGAAAATCAACTCTATATATATATATTATATATATATATATATATATATATATTATATATATATATATATATATATATATATATATAACATATATATATTTATAATATACATATATATTATATTTTAAAATAC